>VWZZ01007706.1:153681-184457 GCA_013399095.1 Psophia crepitans | reverse complement strand
GATACCGCTCCTGGGCGGAGGAAGAGGGGAAGGAGAAGGGGGAGAGGAACCGCCCCCGAAACCCACGGAGCTCCGGCGCTGCTGGTGAGTTGTGGCTGCTCATTGTCTCCCGGCCCCGGAGTGCGGGTCCGGCTCCCGGGGTTGGGGCCCGGCCCGCGGAGGTCGCAGGGGGCCCTCGGCCTGCGTGTGCGTGGGACGTCGCGGGAGGGTGAGGTGAAAACAGGGTCCTGGAAGAAGGAGGAAGGTGACGGGGGCTGAGGCGGAGACGACCCGGGAGAGGGCCGAGGGGGTGCTCGGGGAGCCCGAGGAGCAGGGGCTGGCAGGGCCGCTCTGCGCCCCCGGACAGGACAGGACAGGGCCGGGCTGGGGAGGGCTGTGGGGGATTTCCGCCGCCCGCTGGCGGCTGGGAGCGGCTCCGCGGGGGGCTGAGCCCAGTTTGGGGGGTGACTGCGGGAGCCGAGGGAAGCCGGGCCTGCGGGGGGAGCCGGGGCTTGCGGCCGGCGGGCACCGCGGGATTTTTTGGTGATCCTGCGTTCGTAACCGTCCTTTCCCCACCGCCTCCTCCTTCGGGAGAGGCTGCTTTCTCCTGACAGCTCTTCTCCTGCAGCCTCCGCACGTATGACACATTCGCTCCCATTGCAGGTCTCCCCCCCACCCCCCGCACACCCGAAATATGTAGGTTTCTGTGCGTGGCACTGGAGTTTTTGTGCCCTCAGCTTTCAGTTCGTGGATGACAGGATACGTGAACATTTGCTGACCCTGAACTTCTGTGAACTCTTCTTCTCCCTCCCCTTCCTCTCAGATATGTAATGGCTTGAGTCCAGTGAGACCAAGATGGTTCTTCTCTTGCAAGGCTGGGGAAATTGGGTGGCATTAGGTGTATTTTATATTTCATGGAAATGTACTATACCCACCAGTTCCAGTACCGTGTTCATAGGAGTGGTTTAGCTGCTGCGTTAGAAGAATGCTGACCTTGATCCCCTTTGTCTCTCCTGAAACAATTTCAGTAGCTGGCTGGAGTTGTTTTAAACTCATTCCCGTCTTTGGCACTTTGCTAGTGGTGGTTAACAGTGAGGGAAACAGGGCTGAGGTATATCATAAGCCAAACTAAATTTAAAAAGCATCTGTTTCCTTTTTTTCCCTTTCGTTTTGGCGAATAATTTATATGTGTTTTTTTCTTTTTGTAATTTAACAGAAGATCAATAGCAACATTTTGTATCTATCATGGCATAGAATGAGGAGAGGAAGCCTGGTTTGACATTCTTCCATTCCGTCCAATCCGTCCTTTTTTAATTCTGTTAATTGAACTGGAAACTAGGTGACCGAAGGTTAAATACTTGGAAGATGTAGGGCAGAAGAAAACATATATGAAATTAGACTTAGTACCAAATGCAGGTTTGTTTTCATACTAGATTTGGGTGAAAGTGAAGTAGGTGATCTGCTATTTTATGTGCTTAAGATGTTAAATAAATTGCCGTATTGCTCTGTTTTAGGAATTATGTATCCTCATACACAGCTCTTGTTATTTATTTCTGCACTTCAGTAAATGATGTGAGAGAGACTTGTTTTGAATAATCAACACAAAAGTAACAGATATGGAAACATGAAATCATACGTTTGAAATGCATAGTGAAAATTTTCCTTTAAAATTTTTAATGCTTGAAAGAACAAACCGAATTTACTTCTCCAACATAGAGAAACCATTCTAATGTTAACTTGGCATTAAAAGGACTACTTAAATTTGAAAGATGAAAGCATCTGTTTTGATGGCGTTATTTAAATACTGCTTTGGCAATAGTGAGCCTGGCTTCCAAAAATCTTTCGTAAGGATAACGCAGTGAAGTTCATACCTTGTTTTTGCATATTGTGTGCTGTAGCCCTGTGTTTCCCTGGAATGGAGATCTACACAAATCAGTAGGTGGGGTCTGCCTACCTCCATACCGAAGAGTTTGCAAATTTGAGCCTGTGTTGTCTGGAGCAAATTACAGTCTGAAAGTGGCGAGTCATTTATTTTAAGCTTGGCTAGGGATGTAGTGCATTAGTTGATAATTTTAATGTGTAAAACACCACTAACGTGTAGTGGAAGACTTGATTTATAATTCCAAATAAAATTAGATTGAAAGTAACTGAAGAACAAAACAGGGCTGTGTTTTTTCCCGTGAATGGCTCTGGCTTCAATTTCTGCCTGACACTGCAGTGTGAAAATGTGATACAGCTTATGACATGGATGTTAAGATGTTCTGTATGCCTGCGTTATTGTTACAATGCGGAGCTCTTACAGTAAAATTATGCAGTTTTTCTTTTAACAGCCTATTAACATTTAAAGTCTTCTAATTTCTCAAATGTCTACCTCCTGATAGAAGGGGTGGGGGGGAAGGCATGTTGCTCTAGTCCAAATGAGATTTGGTTCAGTACAGTGTATTTGAGTAGACCAATCTAAGAAGTGCAATCAGGAGAGGCTTCGTTGGAGACTGATACAACGAACAGTCAGCATTAAAACCTTTCGGGAATTTGGTCTTTACCCTCTTTTTACATTTAATGGAAGCTGTTGATATTTCACGTACTGATCAGCTTTTATTTGTTGGCCAAGAAGGCTGATCAGCTGGTTTTTTTAAATGGCGTATTACTAGTTGTGTTCTTATTGAATACGTAATCTGGTGCGATGTGAAAATGGACAAGATCATGTCTAAAAATCAAGCTCAATAATAATATTAAGTTTTTCTAGAGTAAACTTGCCTTTTTTTAAACTCACTAAATGTTGCTTGCAATTTTTAAGTTACGGATGTCTTACGTTCTTAGCTGCATGTTTTTTAATGATTGCTTTTTTTTTCTTTTTTGTAGCAAGCTCAGACTATCTATCTGCTGAGGCAGCTGGGCACCACTGTAATCAGTGGCACTTCAGGATTTGATATAAAACACTACTCCACAACTTCAGCTTGTAAAAATGCTTTTAAAATGCCAAATGTTTACTCAACAGTTATGCTTCACATCTGAAGAACAAACTAAACTGATGTATTGCTAGCAGTCGTTGTCATTTGCAGTGCACATAATTGTAGCAATGACTTTTCCTTCTGAGTGTAAGAATTGGAAGGGTTGGGGGTTTTTTTGTGCCTGTTCAGGTGCTGATCTTAGTTGGGTCTTAGAGGTAAAGCATTTTATATTTAAATATATTGATCACTAGACAGTGATTTTCATTTACTTTTTAAAAAACCTTTAAGGCAACTAGGAGGCTTTTTTAATAAACTCACTAAATGTTTTCTAGCCTACTGTGTATACTTTGCGGTGATGTGTTTTCTTATGAAGCAGGGAAGAACAGATACTGCCTCCTGTAGAAATACTAGATGCCCAGAAATGCCCGCTAGTGGTGTGAGATGTTATTTTTTTCCTGTGTATTTTGTGAACAGTTGTGATATACTTTTGACAGCTGTTTCTCTGAAGAGTTGAGAGTTAATGCTTGTTTAGATAAGTGACTATTTATAATTCTGTATTGAATACATATCCATACGTGCACACTCTTAACTAACCTGATGGATTGGCAGTTCTTCCAGAGTTGATGGTTCCAGACTCCTTTTAGCAACAATGGGTTCACTAGAACTGGCTAATTCGAACATCTACAAACAGTGGTCTAAACCTCAAGCATTTAACCACTGATACTGACAGTCACAAGGAGTAAAAAAAACAAAACAAAACTGGAACTTGAGCTAGTGTGCTAACTTGGAGCACAGGACCATAAAAAATAAAAGTTCTCCTTCAGTTCAGTGATCTGCTTATATGGGGAAAAAAACCCAACCTTAATGAATGCGTAGATCAAGTAATTTGCAGCAGACCAGCTTTTGATAGATCAGTCCTCGGATAAGGTGGCTTTTGCCACTTCTTGGAGATCATTATACCCTATTTCTGACTGTATTATAAAATACCAAATGCACACTGATTCTGGAAATAACAACAACTCTGTTTTACTGATGTATTTGGGCTTTTGTGCTCTGGTGCCTGTTTTTTAAAGGATTAGAAATTTCTTTCAATAAGGAACATCAGGTTATCATGGGGTGCTGTGTATAAGCACCAATGTTGTATAAAAAAATGTATGAGTTGCATCATCAAAAAATACAGCAGCAGAAGAAATAACCGTCAAGTTTAAATTTTTTCATGTGGGGCAGAATTAACCATAATAATTTTAAGAAAAGGGAAAATACCAACTTTATCACACTTCAGCCACTCAGAGGCTTCTGTGAATTTCCAGACAATGTTCTGCTTGCGTACTTCTATAATACGTTGAAAATACAGTAAGCTGAAGAACAGTTTTATCTTACATTTTGATTATGATCTTTTTTCCTTATATTTTTTTAATCTTCTCTAGAACAAGTAGCTGTGCATACATTATTATGAACAAGGCTCATTATTATACCAGAACAAAGAAATGACATGTCTTTCATTTATACTCCCAGCTACAGTTCTTGCCTCGTTGTACTTTAGGTTGGCCTTGCTAGATATCTTGCATAAGTAAATGTTACTCTGTGCCCTCTAATCATATTTCATTTAATTATAATCTATACCTCGTAATTGCGTTCCTTTCTCTGACTGCTGCTGTTTCCAAGGCTTGGTAGACTTGCACAATGCTTTCTGATTTTTAACATCTGCATTTTGTCAGCTTCACTAAGGATACTTGCATGCTTTCAGTTTGTGTTAAAGTTGGCAGGATCATGACTTTCTCTTCTGTGTTTAGTGGATTAGGGCGTTCTGCGAGCGTGTAGCTGTGCTGATATGCTTATATCATGGTGAACTGCCATAACCTGCATAGTCTTCTTTCAGAAATGTCTCTTTCCAAGTACTCCTGACTGCCTACTCTTACCTTACTGGTACGGGAGTATCTTGATTTGTTTGCATTTTGTTCAGGTATGTGCAAGACTTTTTTAAAAAAACAGCAAGGTTTATAGTAATGGGTGCTAATTGCTGTTCACTAAAATAAAGATCTTTGGGAAATATGGATTACTGAGAATAATCAAAGAATATTACTTTTTGGCAAACCCATTGTCCTGTAATTGAGAGACAACTGACTTAAAAAGTTACAGTGGCCTACAGGAGTAAAGAAGCCAGTTTACAAAAATGTAAAGAAGTTGAACTTGAATTGTGATTGATAAGGGGAACCAAAGACTGTAATGAGGAAAACCCATGGTGTCACGGACTACGACAATAATGCAGGCCATGTTTACGAGGAAAATTAATTCAAACAGAGCCATTAGCCCATTACAAATGCTAAAGAAAATGTTAGCATTTGATGATCTTTAGAAGAGGTTGATGTTCACTAAATACTGCTGTATTCAGAAGTAAAACAAGCTGATAGTTGTATGTGATGATCTGAAACACTTCCTAAGAGAACCTGAGTGTGTTAAACAGCAGCCACTGAAGACGTAGGGTAAGAATTGTAAAAGTTGATAGGGTGCTTTCTGGAGTGTTAATGCTGATCGTGTTTTTCAGTATGTGTCAGAACACTGAGAAATTCTGTAGTTTTTGCACAACTTGACGATTCTTTCAGTGGTTTTAAAAGTTAGTAATACGTATAGTAATGGGTATTGACAGAGCAGGAGTTTCAAGTAAAGGAAATAATTATTCAACGTATATTTATAGAAGGCTGATCTTGTGAAGTTAACTTCTGGTTCTCTTGATAAGATTGCACACTTCACGTGGTGTAACATCGTTAATGTTGCAGACAGGCTTCTCAGAAACCTTTTACTTGGTTGTTATGTGACATTTTGGTAAAGGCACTAAAATGACAGATCAGGTGTCTACATATGAAATGGTTTAAAAGCTGGCGGATAATGTGAATCAAGTGGTTAACTATAAATAGTTGCCGTTACGTAACTGCATGTGATGAGGGTTCATCATCGTCAAAGTACGTTCATGAAGGAGCACTGGGAAACCTACTCAGTGGCTGCTCTTGGGCATTGCCACTGCTGAAGTGAAAGCCAGTGAAAATTGCTGATCATTTTTGTGGCGTGCAGAAAATTGAGAAAATAGTGGATACCACAGAACGGGTCATTAGCGCAGGGTGGATGCTTGGAAAACTGGCAGTTTCCTGGTTGTTTACTCGGTGTGTCATTTTAGATCAGGCTTTGAAAGACTGAATACAGTATATTAATTTTTCAAATAAATTAATGATATTTTGTAATGAAATCAAATATAAGAAGCTATTAATATTACCTTTTAGTTTGGGAATTTATTTTGTAAAGCTTTGGAATAGTTTCTCATGTATAATACAGCAGATATTGTGTTGATCTGCATTCAGTATGTGGGTCTCAGGGAAGGCTTTTATTTTTAAAAGATACTAATAATATAGTTAACAATTCATTAATGGTATACAAGAGTATGAGAATCAGTTATGAAATAACAGATTACATTTTACTATATTTTCACCAGTTTTCTTTGTATCTTGAAGCAAAGTTGAATTTCTAAATGTAGAATTCATAAACATTCTGTGTAGGCTAAAAAACTAAAAAAGTGGTGGTGATATATGTTTAATGAGGAAAATTAAAAGCCTTTTTTTTTAGTCTCTCCTTAGTTTACTTCAAGAGCAGCCTCCTCTGTTCTTTCTCTCATTGGCAAGATCTGGGTGTCATAAGCAGCAGTATTTACCTATGCAGGAGGCTCGTTTCCTTCTTAAGTACTATTCAGTCTTAAAGCTCTGTCATAAATATCTTACTAAATTGTTTAAGTGTCTGCTTGTAAAGTGTGAAACTGTTTCATAATTCCCTTTATTTATGTTTGCTCCGAAAACGAAGCATAAAGCTTCGGTCTTCCTGTGTGACTGTGGGAGAGTGAGCTTGGGCTGGTGCTGCCTGTCAATAACCTTGTCGTTCCACAGGCAGTTTAAACTGATGTAATTCTGGCACTGCTGCTCAAAGCCGTGGTGGTTTTCCCCTTTGGCTGCTGCTTTCCTCCCCTTGCTCCTGCCTTTGTGCCCGCAGGTGTCTTGTGGCCATTTGACTATCTCAGGGAACTGATGAAGGTTGCAATAGGCGTTTGCATTCAATTTTACTTTTGGTTTTACATGTAACAGTTACTTTCTGCAGAATCAATGGAAAAACAACAATTTGCAATTATTTATTTTTTTAAATATCCTGAGCAGATGGGAGGGGAAACTTCCTGTTGTACAAAGAGGAAAGGAGGTCCTCAACTGCTAAATATATCAAACGTATATGCAGTAGTAAAGTCTTTTAAAAATTATGTGTCAGCCAGCAGCTCAGAAATTTATTTTGATGCTGTATAAGAAGGGACAGTGTGAAAAGAATTACTGATACATCTTATTAAATGTATTTTAAATTTTAAATACGGCTGCACCTTTGAGGTGGAAATATGAAAGGAAAAAGGATTTTTTGTGTGTGAAATTGTTGAAGGAAAAAATCTAAGCAAGCTGATTTTTATTTTTTTCTAGATAAAATATTTTAAAACAAATGGCAGAAGCTGAAATTGAGCTATGGTAGGAGTACAAAAGAAATTTCAGAATAGACAACAATGAAAAAAAATCAGTTAATAACTGTAGTGGTCATATTTTAAAGGGGCCCAGTAGGGGAGTTGTGCCGGGTCCTCGTTTCTTCTGCAGAAGAGATCACCTCAGGAGAGACAAAATGAGATCTTTGGCTTCGTTGAAGCTACAGTTGAATTTAAATCACTGAATTTTACACGGAGTGTTCTTGAGAATAATGTCCTGTACAGTACTCTGATAAAGCAATTTCAGAGGTAATTCCAAAAGTTTAAGATTCTCCATAGTATTTCATTAACTTTGTCAGTATGATTCAGCAGGTTATGGCAAAGAAGCAAAATATTTTTAAGCTTATGCTATTTACCTTCAGGATTAAAGAAGATAAACAGCTTACAGTGTTCCCATTTGCACGAGTCACAGTATTTTTAAACCTGCTGCTTGTAATACTGGGTTGTTTGTCAGGGAATGCAGTTAACCTAGATGTGTTATTGTGGCTTGTTTCTGATTCTTTTCAGTATAATTTTCAAAAGCAAAATGTTTAATCTGTAAGCAAAAGCAAAATCTTTACCATTTATTTAGGCAGAAGGCAGCCTTTTGGTATTACACACGCTCTTCTTTTTCTGGACAGCACAGGAGAAACAAGAAGATGGTGTATAGTAGTTAGCTTGCTCTGTAGGTATACGCTTTTCTTCTCGAATGATGCAATTTTAGTATTTTAGGAACAATACCAAGTAGATTATGAGTTCTGGAGGTATGGATTCGATATGCTTTGGTAGTAAGCTTTGTTACTGCATTTTAAAATGTGTTTGGTTTCAGTTTGCATGCAAAATGTGGGGTGTTAAGTGGTGTTAACAACATGATTGGGACCCACTTCCTTTAAAATGGGGTTTTCTTTTTTTCAGTGGTCTTACATAATAGGAGGTTTGGTTTCCTGGTATTTGTGAATATTTTTGGAGTGCAAGAGAGGCGAGTTAAAGGATTTAAGTCCTAAGTTGTTTGTCATTGTTAAAAGTTATTTTGGGGATGAATGGATAGCCAGAGATGACTTGCACCTGTAACTGCATTTTAACAAAATATCTATTTTTTTTAATCATCTGTTTCTGGGAGCCCGTGGGTGAAACCTGGATTTTTTTTCAGCAGAGAATTTATTGACATCAGATTGGCTGATTGGGATTTTGATTTTTTCTTCTTCTTTTATTTTTTTTTTTTTTTAATGCTCATCTCTATAATTGGTAGAGAGAAACAGGTTCAGAGGGTAATCCACCGATCTTAATATAGACCTGCCTCTCTTTCCACATTTACCTTGGAGGGAGCCCATCACAGTCATTGTTTTGATATTACAACATTACAGTTTGAGCTGAATTAAGCGCTTGCTTCAGAATAATTTTTGCTGCATCAGTAAACTGAATAGGTTTCCACTACTATCTGGAAAGTACTGGAGGGAAGAGAGAGGGCAGGAATTATTACATGCTTGATGGTGAAGAAGGATGAGAGGGCGGTTGGGGGATGGAGTCAAGTATCTTCTTACTGGTGGTGGGAAACTATTAATTGACCCCAGAACTGGTATGAAACTTTCTTCTAAGTGCCTTGAGTGCCTAAAGATGAATAGTGTGAGGCTCCCCCTGCAATTTATGCAATTGGATTTTTAATATGTAAGCAAAAAAAGTGTAGATTTTCCTTTTTCTTCACTTCTGCTTGCAGGTGCTTAGCATGAATTAGAATTCCAGTCATGTGAGTAGTAGTGATGGTATATTTCAGTCTTAGAAATAGATTGCTGAATGATCTGTTTTTGTTCTGTGTCTCATGGTGATTTCAGAAACTAGGGTTGCAAGGACAAGTAAAAATGATCTGGTTTTTTGTACTGCAAAAGCCTGGTTCTTGGCATTTACATGCTCCATGATAAAATAAGCCTAGTGAAGATTTGAGCATGTACTACACCTGCTGTTGATATTCAGGATTGGATTTTTAATGACATTACACTGCATAAATTAGTTATAAATTTACATCTTTACCTGATTATATTTACTTGATTGATTATAGTCATATCTGCTCTTGGTAACTGAAATTGTATCTTAATTCAAAGTTTGTTTTTTGTTTTTGCTTGGAAGATAGGATGTGAAATCTCTGTTTTACTGGTATATTGAGTATTATTTCCTTGGGTTGAACAACATTGTTTGCCAAGTTTTACGCTAGTTTAGATAACCTGTTGAAGCTGTTATTTTAGGATATAACTGCAACAGGTTTTGGGTAGTGACACTGGCCAGTTGTAATGCAAAGTAGTGCATCACTAGCTAAGGAAGCATGTAGGGGTGGATTATGTTGATTTTTTTTTTTTTTTATTGCTTCACTTGAAGCTTCGTTAAGATATTCATCTTCAGGGTGTGAGTGCTGAGGACATTTTGAAAATCAGCCTTAACAGTGTCAGCTGCAGAGACTTGTTAGCAGAAATAACACCCCGACAGTGTCTGAACACCTAGTGGTATAGATTCTGGTAAACATTCCTAAGAAACAACTGGAGGAGAAGCGAAGATGGTGTATATATAAAACACTGGTAAGCCAGCTTTATACTGACACCATAGGATAGCTTTTCCGTCCGATGGCAAAGTGGTGTCTTGCTCTCAGTCTTTTTATACCAATGTAAATGAGTCTATCCTGGACTATTTCATCTACATTAATGCTCTACATCTCAGTTGAGGTAATTGCACTGGTGCCTTTTCCAGTCATATTTCAGACAGAACTAACACATATGTAACCACCTCACTACTTTCAGACAGACCTGAAACACAGACTTGGAAAGCAGTTTTGTTGACTGTCTTCTATAGGGAATAGTCTCTCGTAACTACTTTGGGTATACAGAGCTTCCAGTAGTAAACTATTTGAAAACAGAAAACAAAAGCCATTGTCACTTAAGAAGGAAAAAACTCTCAAACCTCTGATAAAGCACAGGAAGGAAAATTGTTGACAGAGAGAATTCCTTTTCTGTATAGTCATTTTTATGAGAAGAGCCACACCCCAAAGGTAATATACTTAACTGTTAGTGGATCCTGGTGACATAATACAGGTTTTTTCTCTTGTATTCAGAGGTTTAAAAGGGATAAAGAAAATTATGTGGCTTAATATCCTTTCAAAGTTACTGTGGTAGTTGCCACCTTACTTGTATCGTGTTCTAATTAAAAAGATATTTGTCTATGATTGTAAGAGTCTTCAGAAAAATAAAATGTTCCTTTTTGTGCAAAAGTGGGAAACATTTATGATGGTCCTTTCATCTTGTTTAAGTTCTGAGAAAGCTCCTTGCACAGCGTGCACAAGCCTTGCTTTTTCTGCTAGGTAGTAATGTTGCAGGTGGATTGAGTTATCACGGCCCTTTATCATAAAGTGTAAGAAGCTTTTTGATGAAGCAGCCTGAAAGACAGAGAGGCTGCCCTTTGTTTTATGGCACAGAGGTGAACTTTTCTTCTTTAGTAATGTCCGTTTCCCCTCCTTACATGAGGAGCTTTGCTGTATTTTTGAACCAAACCTGGGGGTTAGCAGTGGTTTTGTTGGGACTGGAGGGGACGAATTCTTGTGTCAGAAGTGGGGGAAGTGAGGTGGAACTAGGACCGGAGAGCTATACAGGCAGGGCACGCTGGTCTGGCACGCTGCACCCAGAATTGAGTATCACTGGAGTGCGTTCTTGTGAAATATTTGGAATGTGGTAGGGGTTTTGTTTTTAAGCCAGAAGAAGGCCTAGGGGTTGTCTTAGGGCTTAGCTGTCTGTGCTATCAACAATATTTTGATCTAAAAAGGCAGACATCTGTGTTTATGTAGTGAAGCACAGCATATGTAAATCTGCTCTTAGATCCCTGTACTGCAGGTTTTCTTTGAGAGATGCTGCATACAGTATTATTCATTATACATGCTGATTATGTGTTCTAAGGATAATTAAACGTTTTGAACTTTAGTAGGCCATAGGGATGTCCTGTATCCAGGTTTTTTTAAATTCCAGTCATGAAATGCTGTACACCAAATAATATAATGTTGTAGAAAAGCTAGAGGCGATTACTGGATGCTGCTGGTCATTGCTGTCAAACATACACTCGGCAGCATCAAAAGTCTTATGACAGAGGAGATTGAATTGAAGCTCAGAAATGTTTCAGGTGTCCTAATACATTGTCTTGTAGTGATACTAGTTTAATCTTATCCATGGTTCTGGCAAAATTTTCTGTTGACCAGTCCTTCCATAGAATGAATGGAGTCCTGGTATCAGAATTTTGCTATGAAATGCCTTGTACGACTTCTCTCTCTTTTTTCTTTTAAAAAGACTCAAGACCCCAAACCTTGAAGTTTTGAGTGTATGAAAGTTAAATACTGGGCATTCCATTAATAAGGTTTAAACTTCCTAAAGGTAAAAAGCAGCTTTTATCAATGTAGTTTTGTTATCTTTTTTTGTCCAGCAATATTTTGGGAAGTCCTGTGTTTCCTAAAAAATGTCAGTAGGGAATGTCACAAGAGGCATGCTACGTTGTTGTTTTTGGACAGTTTTATATACTTCACAGCTTATCTGTTTTTTGTCCCTGTCTTTAGTAATTTGGATGTTACTAGAGATGTTTAATATTTGAACTTTAGGTATTTTAAAAATTGATTTTTAGATCTTTCTTTTTTTTTAAGAGCCCTTAGAATAATCTTCATCTGCTTTGCTCTTCGCATGGCAAAACTGATGTTTTTTGTGTTACTTCAAGCATCTGAGATCACTGAGGGATAAACTGGCAAAGTTAGTCATAAGATCTTATTCTCAGCCCAGGTTTTCCTTGCCCTTTTCTGTCTTTACTACATATGTGGTGCAGAAATTTATTTACTCAAATAATCCCATGAGATTAGCTGTAAGAATTTGTATTGGTGTAATAAAGATTGAAACTTGTAGCTTCTGATCTGTACCTTTGCTGGCTTAATTTTTTGTTTGAATTATTTTAAATGATTCATGTTAAAAGGATACTGATGTTTCAGTGTGCAGTAATACAATATTCATTTTTCTACAGTATAGCACAATATGTAATATGGGCCTTAATTTTTTTCCCAAGACCCTATTTGGAACTCTACTGGTGTGTATGCTGTTAATAGTATTGATGAAGACTGGAGTCTTCATCTGAAAATTATGTATTTTAAACTAAGTTTAAAATTGATGATGTGTATTTGTTCCACCATACATAATTTCCTAGAATGGGGAAGCTATATTTGAAAACAATAGAAAATTGCCCTGTGCAATGATTTAATTCTGTGTCATTCTGAGACACTACTTGGAAACAGCCTATCTATTATATTGAAGTCGCTTTTAAATGTTGACTTTTGTTTTAAAATTGGCATGCAATCTAACTCCAAATTCAAACAAAAAAAAACATAAAACATTATGTATATTAAATGTTAATGAAATTCATAGATAATAGAAAGGCAGCTGATGGATAGAAGGACATTATGACCTTGGAGAAAACAGAAGGTATTTAGGATTATAATAAGCATTAGTAGGCTTTCTGTACCATAGGCCTTTGTATATTTTGTTTAAGAGATCTGGAAGTAACTTTAATATATGTCATCTATTTTTAGATTTAGTTTGGTTTTTTGGGCCATTGACAATCCTGCTTATGATATATTTGGAATTGTTTTTACCTGAAAAATGCAACGAAAGTTTCAGGTATTCAGTGAGACATTCACATATATTGAGAGGAGGAGGTTAAAATTGCAATTTTATGGCTGGGTGAAATTTGTATATAGCAAAGGAGATGTAAAGAAATGCAACCACATTTTCTTTACACATGCAAGAGCATGTTCTGTAAGCAATTTCTGTAGTTAACTTTGTTGCGCACTTCATGATTAGTTAATGTACATTGGGCATGTTATAAATGCATATCTGACATATCAGAATATGATTTATACTGTGTAAATCATAAATACTTTATTCAGTATTTTCACTGCTCATTACACAGAGTTGTCTAGCAGCACTTCAGAGAGAGTAAATGAATTCTCTTAAGACCTAAGTGTTGTCATCAGCAATATCTCTGTGTTTACATTCTTGACTGCATGGGCTGTACATGGACCGTGTTTTGAAACAATCCGCTCTGTGAATAAAGAAAATTCAAGTCTTTGTCATGCTGAAGTAGAAATTTAATACAAGCACTAAATCAATTAAAAATACCGTTCCTTTTTTGATAGTGACAGTTGTCTCTCAAATGTAGACATCCTGTCTCAAAACAGCAGTATTAATCATTTAGTAGGATTAAAAGAGAAAGTTGCTTTGTAACAGCTCTTTGTAATTATTCAGTTAATTGTTTATTTTAAAGGGGGAAATGAACTCTCTTTGCATGAAATGGTGTACAATGTTAAAATTAACCTGATCTGTAGCATGTGATGTACTGTTTATCAAAATGATGCACTGTGATTTAGGATTATTTCATTAAAATAGCAATAGCTTCAAGGTGTTTGTATTTATACAACCAGATCAACATAAATAATGTGAATTAAAAACTAAGTCTGAGGCTTTTTTACAACAGCTTGTGCCTTTCTAGGAGTACAGGTAGCTGGGAGTGACATTCCTGGGGTGTAAGGCTGACAGGGGCCAGGACATGGTGGGGACTGGGCTCTCTGAGCTTGGCTCTGCCAGGGAGGGTGACATTGCTCCCCTTCTGATGGCTCTAGTGGGTGCATTCTTTAATGATAAAACTAGCTTGCTACCTTGGAGCGCAGAAAGGCATCTTAAATTGCTGCATTAATTCTCCTCTTTCTAAGAGCAATATTGGGTAAATTCCTGCGTTCCTGTTCCTGTCTGTATTCTCAGTAACTTGGTCAGTCAGTCTTCCTAGCTAGCAGACTTACACTCTGCAAAAATTTAATGTTGGTACCAAGATAAAGGTTTCGGTCTCTAGGGAGGAGGTTAGGTTGAGTACATAGTGAGCTACAAGGGAATGAACATTAAATTGCAGGGTGAATATTTAACCTGTTTGTGCTATATCTGTTTTAAGGATTAAAAGCAGTTGCGGTTGAAGAGTAAAAAAGCTTTGAAGTGAGTATACATTTACTGTCACCTCCAAAAGTCATTATTATGTTATATACAGATATGGACGGGATCCTTTTGTGGTAAGGTATTTCCTTAGTTAACTCTACCCATCCATCTAAAAGCTAGTAAATCTGTGTGTTGTTCTGATGTTTCTTTTTAGTTCATAAAGTTGTAACGTGTGGCACAAACAAGAACTTTACTTTGATACTCTAAAAACGGTTCTTGAACGGAGGATTTGTGTCTGCCATTATCCTCTGCTATTCTGCAGGTCCAGTGGAGATACTGTGTAAGCCAACTCTGGTGGCACTGGTGAATGTCCTCATATATAAAGTCAGGATAGATTTGTGTGTATTCAGTACCAGGCTGTTCTGAAGCTGAACCAACTTGAGTGAATTCTTTTTTTTCTTTTTTTTTTTCCCTTGTTGCACTGTACACCAGCTTTAAAATAAAGGTAGACTTCTGAAAAAGTAAACTGGAAATGGCCATGCATAACACTGGCTCCACGTGCTTTGGCCTTGTACGCATGCTCTGTTTTCCATGTGATGTGGTGGTCTTGAGGCTGGAGTAGAAATTGCCTAGTGCTCCAGGGCAGTAGTTTTCCTGCTCTGCAGACTTCACCAGAGGAAGGTTTCCACAACAGGACTGCAAGCAGGGTGGTAAATACACAGTGTTTTTCTCTCTGAGTGGTAGCTTAATTTAATGCCATTTAGAGGAGTTCACGATTAGTCATCTCTTTCTCTTACATCAGTTATTTGCTGTGAAGCTATCTGCTGTCTATGCTTGTTGACCTAAACATTAATGTGTTGAGCTGCTGCTGTTCATCAGATATGTATGTTCCAAAAAATTGCATCCTTTCAATTTGTTCTCCAAGATGCTCTGCAAAGTACGTGTAGTGTTTACGTAATGAAGGGAGATAGTTAGGTCTTTCAGTTGACTTGGTGACTAAATTAGGTAATTCTCACAGAGAGTACTTTGACACTGGTCATAAATTAAGTGATCACATGAACCCTGTTCATTACAAGCCAAATTAATAAGAAACATTTATTCTACACCTTACCCCACTTATCCTCATCGTGTTTAACTAAATGTCAGTTAAGTTAATAAATAATTAAAACATCAAACGTAATTAAAACGATATCTCAAGTATAATAAATTGCGAAACAAATGATGTCAGTCCTGTAAATCATAACACAGCAAGCTGCTTTTTGAGCTTATTGGGCCATCTTAAGAAAATACATTCAATAAGAATTTTTGCTGGTGATTTGCAAAACCTGACCTGCAGTAGAAACAAAGTTCCAAAAGTTTGTTGAGCGGTAGATAGAATAATACTGTTTTGATAGTAGCAGAACAACTTTGATCCTTACTCTTGCTTTTATTTTATTGTGAAGACTGAATGTTTGGGTACGAGGGCTTCATTTTGGTACTTACAACTGGTTGTGTTTTTATTATGCCTAAGAATGTGAGGTTTAGCTTCTTGCTAGTATGAAGGCAGTATCTGCATTTTATTTCTTTGCCTTCCCTTAGCTTTTTGATGTTCTGTTTGCTCTGTATTACTGTGAAGAAAATATAATAATGTTTATTTTAAAGACATGATACAAGATGTAGAGTATATTTAAAGTGTTCAGAAATCATGAAATTTGGCTTTAAAAGTGTACTCGGCTTCTGCTTATACCAGCTGCATTGGGTTGCTGCACGTATGTAACTTAGTTTAGTAGTCCGTAGATGACAGTTTTTGCTTTTTCTCCCAAGAGCTATGTTCTTTCTCCCAAATCAAAGAGTTTAGCCTGACCTACTATATTCTGATATTTTACATCATCTTGCTGGGATACACATGAGCCTTTAAAAGGTTAGTTTTCTTTATATTGAAATTTCTAATCAACTAGAAGTCTCTTCTGCTTGACTTTCTTACTTGTGTCTTACTCTACCATGTTTGGATGGTAAGCGAGAGCTAACCTAGTCTGGAAAAAAGCAGGATACCTGATTCACGTAACTGTTGTAATAGATGTGTGCAATGAGTATGTATAGCAAGAATGGGCTTAAAAAATGTTGGTCCCAGCCTTTCTTTGCTTCGTAAATCAGACTTGAATGTTTAACGTACAAATTTAATGATAAATATATACTTGAAACACAAATTGATGTTAATTTTAGTAACCCTGTTGATAGGAGATTCTTTAATAGGATGAGAGAGATTTTTGTTGTGGAGTCTTGTCAGAATGAGCAAGAGGTGTGAAAGATGGACGTGGGAGAAAGGACAGCTCATACAGATCAGCCAGTCTCATCCCTAGGGCATCCTGACTCTGTGTTAGAGTCTCTTGACATTCAGCATGTGAACTCTGCATTTTGTTCCCTCTGGTGTCTAATATGGGACAAGTAGTAAATCTCCTGCTGATTTTAAAATCTTTCAAATTCAAAATTTAGAGCTTTTTCTAGCAGATTGTCAGGTAGTTGTATATTTAGCTTCTTCAGCCTAGAAGTTAAATGTGCAAATATGTTAATGTGTTCCCTTTTGAAGGGAGAAGGTGTTGTTCAGGCATCGCTTTATCAGGTTCAGTATAAATGTATCAGTTTAAGTCCTGTTCTCTACATGAGTCAAAGATCTTGCAAGCTGCATAGAGTTATGTTTGCATGTTCAGTTTTTTTGGCTTTTTGGTTGGCTTTTTCTCTGCTTTCTAACACTTCGTAAAGTTCTCCAAGCTTATTCCAGGTACCAATTCATGGGAAGGTAATTGATCTGTCCCTACAGACTTTATGTTGTGTGTGGAAAGTGTATGATCTTTGTTAAGGAGCTAGTTAGAGTTCATGGAAGCATGTCATGGGGAATTAGGTGTTGGGAAAAGAGGTAGCTCCATGCTTGGGTTGGTTTGAATTTGCCTCAGTAATGTTTGAATGCCTTTGCTTTTTGCTGTCAAAATGTCATTATTTGGATCTTTCCCAATGTTTTTATTCAAGTGATAGGAAACAGAAGGGAAGGAACTAATTGGTATGAGTCTGGAAAACATGCTCTGAATATGCATACGAGTATTTGTGCTTTCTTATCCAGATTTCCAGTATGTGAGAGTGTGACAGCAGAAGCATCGTTCTAGGAGTGGAGTTAGAGCTCTTGGGGAGTCCAACATGTATTTCCATCCTTATGGCCGCTGAAGGAACATGTGGGTATTTCTCTCCTTATTCAGACTCTTAAAATCTTGCTTTATAATGAGGAGCTTTTCTTGCTACTTCATTAGTAATTGCTACCTCCTACCATCTCTTTTGTCAGCAGTAGGTAGGATTTCCGCCTACACCCGGAAAAAAAATAAAAAATTAGATAGTGATAGAGGCTAAAATTAAAAGAAATTTGAGAAGAAACAGGCCAAGTTAGTCTCAAATTCTGGAAGACAGCAATTCTTTCTATAGATTTTTTTGGGTGAAAAATTCATTCTTTTCTTGATAGTGGTATGTTTAGGGGGACAGGCAACACCCATTTGCTGGGTAGAGGATATTTCCACATAAGTCATCTGCGTGTACTTGCACTGGCTAGCGTGTATTGGCATTACACATTTGATTAAGGCATTTTGAAGTCGAAAGCTATCTGCAATTCAGAAGCAGTTGCACCTGATACCCTGGTTGCCTCATAGCAAGAGGCCAAGACACTTCCAAAACTTTGTAAAAACCTAACTTGTGAAAGCTTATAATTCTATTTGTGCTTCAGCATATTGTGAGGACTGTACAGGTAGCTACACTTCAAACAAAAACATGAGAGGAAGCAGTTTGTCACAACTCCAATGTGGTGGCTCGCATACCTTCTTCATTATCTTGGCTTCTGCCTGCACTGCAGTCACAGCAGTGGCAATACCAGATACTATAAAGTAATTGGTTTGCATACTGCTACCGACAGCAACAGTTTGTTGGAATTAGTTGCAAAAAATGTTATAAAACTTTCTATGAAGTCTCCCAGTCAGCTTTTTCTATCGCTTGAAGTTTTTTATTCTCTGCAGGTTAAAAACCTTTCACTTTTCCATGTTCCATCTAACTTCAGTGTTTGGTGACTGGAGTAAATGTTTTTTTGAACAATACATCTGTTTCTGGGTCTGTGATTGCAAGTGGTCAGAGAATGTTTATTTTCCCCTCACCTCCAAGAATTTGCTGTACAATTTGAAAATACAGTCTAAATATACAGAATAAAAGCAGTCCGTGTTGTGCTGAAGTGGAGACATTTGTTGAGGCTGCGTGAGGCAGGAGCTTGTTTGGAAACTGTGTCTTGTTGGATAGTCATCACCTATTGTCATGTTAGGAGTTTTCAAAACTAGAGTAAGTATTCCACTGTAAGTACTGAAATATGCAATAACAAAACATTTTATAGGAAAATGTGTTTGTCAGTCCTTGTAATATTCCTTTCCCTCCACTGTTGTCATGCTAGCAGGTTTTTTTCCTTGTGGGGGTAGACAGCTTGGAACTTTGTTGTGTTCAGAGAAGTGTATGAGCTTAGGTGGTCACGATCTCTAGTTGAATCATCAGTGAGAGTTTTGTTATAAAACAGGTTGTGTGGCATTACTGACTGTTCTACCGAACTAGAAAATTGCTTGCAACTTCTTGTCTTTAGACCAAGCCTTTTCTTTCCACGTCTGGAAAGTCAACTAATTGGTTTTCAAGAAGTCACTTTTGCTTTTTTTCCTTCTTTCTTTCTTTAATACCTTGACTATTTTGCCTGTTGCCTAGACAACAGGTGTCCACAAGCATGATGATCGTTAGCATTAATTGACTTTCATATTGTCAGTCTCATGGCAAGGTTGAGATATAAGTTCGTATGGAAAAGGCAAATAATACTCATCAAAAATAGAGAAGTAGTAGTAATGCATTTTAAAATGTGAAGACTATGAAGCTATTTGTTTAGATTTTTAAGGTTACAGTGCAACATTAATACATTTGTGTTGATTCTCCAGTCTATATGATAGGTAAGTGTTGATTTTTGGGGATCAGTACTTGAAGTGAATATTTTCATGGTTGATAAAGAAATTGATTAAGTATTTCAGATTTGCTATTGATGTGCAAATTAGAGTTTGGCCAGAAAAGCTAAAGCAAATGTGATCTTCGTTTTTCAAAAGATGTGGTTGTATATATCTTTTCTATGATCCTTGTTCATTTCTTCAGCTTTTCTTGAAGATAACATACTTGACTCAAGTTTGGGAACTTCAGAAAAATGATATGATTTCTTATGTCTCCTGAAAAGGATAGGATTTCCTACGTAATTCACTCAGCGTGGCTCAACGTTAAAAATAGATCTGTGAAATTCTTTCAATTTTTGGCAATTTCTCATTGTAAACATGCGATGTCGGGTATTTTAATTTCTAATAAAAATTGTTGTCGATGTTTAAGCAAACTTTAGCCTAGCTTGAAAGTGGAAATTTTTAAAATCAATGCTAGAAGAGGAAAAAACAGTATTAAAAGTATTTCTTAAGATTTCAGCCTTATAGTAGATAATTTCTGATGCTTTCAGTAGAAGCCTCAGTCACAAGTTCCTATTTTGTTCTTGAGATTTCAGACCTTCGTTGTAGCTTTGCTTATTTGACTGGGTGTATCTATTTCTTTACGTGTGGAAGGGTTACCTTGGGCGGAGCAGAACTTGTGTCTCATATCCACTGCAATCAGGACTAAGCTGTGACACACAAGGAAGAGTAAAGAACAGAAATGTGTATTAAAGTACACTTACATAAGGAGAATAATTTTTAAACTGCACTGGCTTAGTGGTGTGGATTTTGTAAAGCCACTCTCATGTGGTCTTATAAACATATGCGATTTAAAAACAAGACAGTCTTATCTTGAGCATAAGACTTTTGATTCTGCAGAGATCACGGAGGGTTGAGAGACTAAATCCATTGTGAACGCTTTTATTTTGCTTGAAAGGTTTGAGGGGATATTTACTGGGAGGTTTTGTTAGTTTTACTTCAGAGCCAGATTCAACTTGCATGCAGTTTGCAAGAGCTTTCACATTTTTCTTTTTTTAAGGCTTTTATAAAAAAACAAACAAACAAAAAAAAAACCAAAAGACAAACACAAAAACAAGAGAGAAAAAGATAAACACAAAAAAGTCCCACTACCTCTAAGGCATACTCAGGATTCTGAAAATGCTTTTCTGAGTGGTGTCTATCATAATGGAATCTGGATCAGACCAGAAGCAACTGAAAAATGCATTTACTTCCTTCTATTGTTAGAATAGCAAGATGTGAACTTCTAAATATGGCTTTAATATTTGATTACACTATTACATAAGCTAAAATAATAATAGATTAGATAATGGGGAAGAAGATGGAAAAATGGATTCTGAAAACAAGTTTGTATGCTGTGCTTTGATGTCAGGATTCTAGTTGAATCTGTAGCAACTTAAACTGTCATCATCTGTCAAACTGAAAATCATCAGGAAAAATTGGTATGCTTCTGTAGTATTGCCCTACTGACCACTTTATACTGCACCTTAATTTTGATTTTAGTGCTTCTCTATTCTGAACGTGTTTCATATTTCAATTCCTTGCGAACTTTTCATCCCAGCATAAAATCCAAATTTGTCTACTGCATGACTTAAATGATCCCTAGAACGCACTGAAGATTGCTGCACACATTTGTCCAGAGTATAGCATACTAGTATATTAGTGTATATTGTTTATATTATTTTCTTTCCAGAAGTACTATTTTTGGATTACGTACTTTTCAACAGTAGCCATGCAAATACAGTGAAATAAGTTAATTTTTTAATGTTCATTTTAGTATTTTTCTTGTTAAATTTATCCATTTGGGGAAAAATAGTGAGACTACCTACCTTCAGGGATGAAACCATCAGGTAGGTGGTTAGTATGTCTGTATCACTGTATATTTTTTCCATTCTAGTAAATATCTGTTGTTTAACCCTGCTTGCTCTTATATATAGTCAAATAGCGCGAATGTTTTAAATAACTGTACTTTCAGTAATAAATGTATTACTAAGTAGTATCTAAGCATTCTTGTCTTTTGCTGTTCACTGAAGTTAAAGTAGTTTTTTAAAGTTAAGCATTGAGAAAATGAACAGAAAAATCAACACTGGTCGCCATATGGTCTTTAACTGTAGGTTATAGCTTTTTTTGTAGTAAAGAATAATCTTATTTGCTCCCAATAATTCAACTCTATTGTTAATGTTTAGGCTTAGGTACTGTGTTATTGTATAGCTGTTAGTGTATTTCTCTTCAGGATTAAAAAGAAAATTGTTGCAAGTTAGTAGTTTATTGTATTGAAAATTTTAGTTGTAATTGCTCCAAAACCAGATAGGAATATGCATTGTGTCAGCTCTGAGTTATGTAAAATATCAAACCTTCCTGTCAAATTGGCTGAGTCATGTATTTCTCTCAAATTCTTTTCCCCAAAGCTCAACTTTAAGAAACTGCTATGCAGAGTACAAGATAATTAGAAATAATAGCACACTTCACTATTTTTACTTGAATGGTTTCAGCTGCATGAAATTTAAATTGGCCATCTAGGCTAAGGGGCTGAACACAGATGGCAGAGTAATGGCTGGCTAGTGAGCTACTTCAAAGTTGAAAGGACTACCCTAATTTTATGGGCAAAGAAATAGAGTTTTAAAAACGTAGACTAGAACAAATAAAAATCTTTCAGAGCAAGCTGTTTAAAAGCAGTAGAATACATGATACTGAAAGTGAGTTAATAACTTTTAAAGTGGTTTGCCTTGGCTTTAAGATATATCTGATTTAATAAAAATAGTAAATTTTTTTGCGGTACGCATGGAAAATGTTAGCTGGACTGTGTAAGTACGCAGTTTGCATACTGTTCTGTTTCTCTTTCTGTGTAAGGGTTGTCATTTGTTTTTATGCTAGCATCCTCACATAAATCACAGCATGTATCTTTTCCTTTTCTGCAAAGGAAAGAAATGGTTGTTGGCTTACCTGCAGGGGATGAGTTCCAATCAATTCTGTTCAAGAGCCATTTTGAATATTACCTTATTTCTGAATAAAACAAGATTTCTGTCTGGATTTTGAGGACTTAGATAAATCTTTTCTTAGACTTTATTCTTCAGTTTCTCGTGGCCTGCCTTTTTGATTTCATCACACTTTTGGTCTTTCCACCTTCTGTGAAGATGGGATAAGTGAACAAAGTACCAAAATAGAGCTTGCATAGTGTATTTGTGTCTCTGAGGAATTAGACCAATTCCTGTGATCTTGGTAGGCATCATTCCTTTGACTAACTGTTCAAATGATTTTCAGATAGTAGCGCTACATTAACTTCAGGCTTCCTGTGTACAGTAAAGGAAACCAGAGATCTTTGAAGCTCTGGAGATCTCATGTCTCATTCCCTTTAAAGATTAAAGCCTGCCATAGGCACTTAAGGCTTCACTAACTGGATGTGGCAAATCATTAGCATGTTTTGTGATAGCACAAAAGCGATGATGAATCTTCAACCTTTCTTGCATTATTTTTATAAGAAGGCTTCACAACTACAAACAAGTCCAATCTTTGTCTTTTACACTTGTATGTCCTTTTTAGACTAGACACTTCATAGATACCTGGGTAATTTTGAAAAGTTAAGTAAAAAGTAATAATCATGGTATTGAGTAAAGAGGAGAATGGTACCTTAACTGAATGCTTCAGTTCTTGCTTCTATGTAAGACAAAGCCTTAGTTTCAAGATCCTCCTGTGGGATAATAGGTGTAGTTCTTAAACTTTTCTTTCTTGAAAATACATGAGAACTGGGAAAATGAAAGTCTGGAATATAGAAAATGTTGTATTTTACTATAAACCTTCCTGAAATTTTGGAAAACTTATGTTCTCGAGTGAAATTTAAAGCGTAAGCCTTTTAGTCTCCAAGATGTCTTATGTTGGCCTAACAGTTCTCCTGGGAAGCTGGTGGAAGTCTTCATGTCTTCAGTGGGAGAGTAATTAAGTCAATGACAGAAATGGGGGAAAAAAAAAAAAAAAGTTACTAAATCAAGTAATGATGAAAAAGATTTCTTTAAACAGAATAACAAAATAAGAATATTAACCTGTAATCCTTTATTTGGTCTTTTTGAAAACACTTGTGTCTCTGATGCCTGGAATAAGATTTAGGGGGCTGTAGGGTTTTTTGGTTGCTGTTTTGCCCTGGAAGCTGTCTGTACAGCTGATTTTATATGGGCTCCTGTACCTCAGATCACAGCTTCACCTCTAGCAATAGCGGATTTGTTCATTACTCTCACTGTGGGACCACCCGTCAGTACAAACTTGATCCACATGAAGTGTAAGCAAATAATAATACTTCTGTTGATTTGGTCAGAACACGCAACAATGCTGCTTTTCAGCTTTGTGGTGGCGGTGGTAGGACAGCTGATCCTCTGTTCAGTGTAGGTTTGGAACAGAATTACACTTACAAAGTGTTTTGAACGGATTCGTACGGCGAAGTCGGAGAGCTCTGGTGCTCCGCTTTGTGTGAATGTGTGGGTTTTTGATCTAGTAATTAGGCAGCCGAATACCCAGTTTACTGTCTTGAGATGTAGGTCAAGTCTCTCTCATAGTTTTCCCTTTTTATTGATGAGAGAACATGTTGCATACAGGTTACTCTAGTCCTTTCTCTCCCTTCTTTCTTTTAAATACCGTGTGAGTCTCTTCTCTACTGCAGTTTCTCCTCTTTTGTCATTTCACAGTTTGCATCTGTCATTCATTGCCCCTTGCAATTCCTTGCTTCATTTTCCATTGGCTCTAGTTGCTTTGTCATGGAAACATCTATATTTTTTTTTAGTCTTTAAAATTATTTTTTCCTAACTATATTCTGGAGTAACCTTCTTAACAAGAGCAAGCTTGTAGGTACTGCTTCTGGCATGTAATTTGCTAACAGTCTTTTTTAGTAGATGTTTAAACATCGGTAGGATACTAGCAATGAAAATAGATGATTTTTTTTTTTTTAATTCCTAAGGCTGTTTAGTGATAAAACATAATTTCTCTTTCGTAGCTCATTCGCTTTAATGTAATTGAAGACTGATAAGGTGAACAGACAATTGAAGAAGCTAGATTATAACGTGGACAGCAAAGTACAGGTTGAGCTGTTAAACAGTAATCATAAAAATGAGGTTTGGGTTGTGTTTTGATCTTTGTAACTGGTACAGTTCTTGTATGTTTACTTGGCTGCTTGCCACCTTTAAAGATGTCTGTCTGAGATTTTGCTATCAGTTTCCTTTATGTCTGTTTGGATTCAATAACAATATACCAAGATAATATATATTTTTACTTGTTACTTCTCTGAAAATTGAAAGGTGGTAGGTTTTTTTTAGAGACTTCTCTTGAATTTAGCAAATGCAGTTTTGATTCTTGGAAACTTTTGCTTTCATTACCTTGAGTATATTTTATATTTTTTGTGTAAAGCAAAAGTGAATGTGCTTCTACTGCAATTTTAATCAAACAGAAGGCACTTCATGCCTACCACATTACTGCCATCATCAAGTTTCTCCTACAGCTCTTTTTTCAGTAAAGTTAATGAATTCAGAAGGGAAATACTTCATAATCACATAACAATTTGCATCTGATTTTTCTTTCTTTGTTGTCAATAACTACATTTTGGACCCTGCTTCCAACAGCAGAGATAGCTAAGCTGTGAAGAACTAAAGTTGTCTTGTTTGGAATTTTGTAAACATTCATCTTACTATATTATGACATTGTTTCAGTTCTGTGGTGGATTCTATTCTCTACTTTCAGGTTTTCAGAATTCAGTTGATGTCCTGAGCTCTTCATGTGCATTTTGTTGGAGCCTGTCTTCTCCAATACGGAAACAGTCATAGAGGTGGAAAGTATAGTTGTTGGGGTAGTCTTAAGAATTAACAGAACTGACTGTGGAAGTGTCTATAGTGCCTGTTTAGAACTGTTGAAATTGGCTCAGTGTGCAGCAGAGAAAATAACTTAAGGTAAGGTGGTCCTGAGAAGGTTCCAAGCTAAGGAGTTGTTGACTGCAGTAGGGGAAGGAAGGAAAATTAAAAGAAACCTGACAATGGTGGTTCTTTGTTATGCAGAAGTTAAGTTTATGCCTGACCAGGTAAAGGAGAGAGGAGAGTGTCAGCGTATAGTCGTTCTTTGGCATGGAGTCTTATCTGTGGTCACCATAGCATTACAGTGAAAGAAGAACCTGAACTACTGAGGTGAAGAAGATAATTTAGAAGAGCTAGGAAATCCCCACATTATGTCAGAAGTGCTTATTTAAATATTGTCTCCATGATACCCTGGTAAAAATCCCTTCAAAAAATGTTCCTCATGAGCTCTGCCAAGGACATACCTGGGTCAGAGGTGGACAGTGGAGGAATGGCATCACAAGTTTCACTAACTGTGGGCAGTAGAAAGAAAAAGGCTGTTGGAGCAAGTTTGCTTGTTGTTACTGAACAGAAACATGAAGTTATCTAATTTTGTGTGTATCTTGTCTCTGTGTGAAGTAAATCTGTCTTTTACTACAGTGAATAGAATGGCAGAGGCTTTCACTATTGTTGCTTTACCACTGAACCAATAAGAAGTTTCATTCTCAATTTTTATTATAAAGTTGTACTAAAAACATAGAGTCCAGGGAGATAAAAAATGAAGGCTCACTTCTTGGCAACAATCTGGCAGATTTTTATTCTGATGTTTTCACCAGAATGTAAGAGTGAAATAATTGTATAAGGAGAATCTGAAAGAGGATTTTTTTTAAGTTACTTAATTAAAAAAAAAACCACTTCAAAAGCAAATGTAGTTTGGTTTTCATAATAAAAACAATTTAACAGCTCATTTTGTTTTCTTCACAGATAGCTCTGGGTACCAGGTCTTGTGCCAAAACTGCATTCAAGGTGCACAACTTAAATTTCAGTGTGATAGTACTTGATTATTTTGTGCTTTTACAGATCACTAATGAGGCATAGATGACTAGTCCTCATGAAGATGTTCTCATGGGTTCCCTTTTATTAAACAGAGATGTACACTAATTTTAAAGAAAGCAAAGCTATAGATCTGAACTGCAAGTAGTACAAGTGAAAACCAGAAGCTTCTTGGGCTGTTTAGGTTCAGGCTTCTGGATCGTAGTAATCAAAAGGAAATAAACTGCACTGCGGTGATTCTTCTGGTTACTCTTCAGCATAGTTGGATATGTTGAAAAATAACGTACTTGACTGGTACAACAGATAGAAACTTCCCTTAGAATGCATATAAATTTATTTTAAAGTGTATTTTGGCAAAAAGATACTGTTTTCCAAGACTGTTGAACCGGGTAATTCAAGAACAGCTCAAGTACTTGACATAGAAACAGTAGTTTGGTGAAAGAATAGCATATCCTGAAATTTTAAAGAACAAGGCCTTGCCTTAGATCAATCAAAGTGTAATCTTTTACTCTTTGAGATGACAGCCGAGATCAATTGGACTTTGTATCTCAAAGGTTGAAAGATAGAATGGGCAGGGTTTTCCAAAGGAGATTATGAAACAAAGATCCAAATAGCTAGTGAGAAAAATAAATAAAATTCAGAATACATTATTTTGAAGACCAACATAAAATTTCAGTTCATTCTTCTGCCAGGGAAGAGAGCAAATGAGTCTTCTCAGCATAAGTATGTGGTCAGGAGCAGTGCTCTGTGATCCTTTCATTGCTGCTTTACAGAGATTTCATAACAAAATATCCACCTACCCCTACTCTGGCTTTAAGCTGTAGCTTGTAGCATCCTAGAGAAATTCTGCTTTGCCGTGTGTCTGTGGCTGCTGTTGTTGACAGTATCAGTGTTGCTTGCCTGGTATTAGTCACAATTATTTTGCCTTTTTTACTTCCGTTGGAAAAAAAATCTGGAGACTACTTGTCTTTCAGGTTTTGTTTGCTAATTATTCCTGTCTGGTTTAATGTTATTGACTGATATTAATAGCTGTTACTTTCCCAGGTTTCCTATATACTAATGCTGTCTAATTGATCTGTCATTTACTTGCAGGTAAGTATTTTTCCAGTTCTACGGGTTGCCGTTTGTCTCTACTGAATCTAGCTGATATCTTGCCACTGTCTCAATTCTGTATAAACTTTTCTTCTTCTTGTTCCTTAATCTTCCACTGGTCTCTGTTCAACATCTGGGAAACTTGCTTGGATACCTTCAGGTAGAGAACTGGGTATTCTAAGAGAAGGTAATGTAGAGTTTGAGTAGTGTTCTTTGATTTACTAGACTGTTTGCTCAGTCTGGGAGGAGAGCAGCCTCTCAGATTGATTAATCTGAGTCGCCCAAATTATGTATTTATCATTTAGTTTTAAAATTTGAAAACCCTTGTTTGGGCAGTCTCAGTTACCTGGAGGAAGAGCAGTATGTAAGATTGTGTGTAAAAGCCACACAGGGAAGAATTGTCAGAGGCAAAGAACAAGGAACATCCAGTGATACAGAAAGATCTTTAGTCTCCAAATCTTTTAACTTTCCATGTAGGGTTCTTGGTTTTGAGCCAACAGTGACGGTTGTGACAGCTTGATGCATGACAGTTGCCTTATTTTGTATGTTTAAATGAAGATGTACTTTTTTCTCCCCCTCCCTAGCTTCTTGAAAGTACCCTGAAAAACACCTTTTGTGAGGCTTGGCAGGATGACTTAATTTGGGAGTGGGGTGTTGCTGCAGGAGAAGTATAGAGACAGAGAAAAGAATCTCCATGTGGTTATTGTGGGGTGGGAATCATAATGGCCTGAACCTATTGCAGAGGAATGCTTTTATTGCTGAATGCTTTTACTTTATTTCATATCCATTTGTTCGTGTTTTCCCGTGTCACCTTTCTTTGACAGCATTTGCTGTTGTCCTTTGTTTTGTTCACAGATTGCATTTATTTCAGATCTCTGTTTTTGTTTAGCTAGGCTAAATAAGCTTAAGGCAAAACCCTGCAGTTTTTCAGGCTACTTTTCTGGTACACAATAGTTCTGTCACAGCGCTCCCAGTGAGGACAGCCTTACCTTGGATTTGATGTATGCTGGTGATCAGTCCTCTGCTTCCATGAAGGTATCAGATGGAGTTAAGCAGGCTCCTGCTTTCTTCTCTGCCGTGTAGGGCATATTGCCACCACCTTTTTGGTGCCAGCATAACTGTTTGTGAAGCCACTCAGCAAACATATGTCAGAATTCTTTTTTTTTCCTCAGGTTGTCAGCTAGATCATCATTTGCATTAGGAATAGTGTCTTATGTGTTTACTATCCTTGGCAAAGGATACTGCAGTGATCCATGTGTGCGTGTCCAGTTGACCATTAAATGGCAGCATGAACACTTCAGACAGATGTAGCAACATTTGTCTGAATGTTGTAACTGAACAAATTGGTCCCATGCGGGGACATCGTGACTGCTATGTAAAACTAATACAGCAGAAAAATTTGTAATTGGCTTATTGTTTGGAGATTTTCTGTTAGTGAGGAATATCTGAAGTTACAGGTTTGGAGAAGGGAGGAAAAGGCAATTATTTGTGAGTTTTTATGAAATACTGAATTGGAACATTTTATAAGTTTAGGTAAAAGATGTTAATTAATTGAAACAAATCTTTGAATGATAGTTCAAAGATTGTTTATTGCAAGAACGAGTTTATTTACAGCCCCTTCAGGATTACCTTTAAATATATCAGTCGAGATACTACAGGTACTCAGCCTGACTGTGCAAAACTTGTTCAGGCTGCTGTTTCTGTCAGTAGTTACTTTCTCAGTTGCAGCCAAGATATTCCATCTCTCTATTCAAAAACAGTAATTGTACCACAGCTGCTTAATGTTAGAAATCTCAAAAAAAAAATACAGAAGAGACTGTTAAATTTTATGCGTTAACTAAATCTCCAAAGAGTCTATTTTATCATACCATTTTTTTCTTAATGTCGTTTTGTGTCTCAATATAATGCTTTCAGTGCATCAGATCTTAAATGTGCCTTGTTATTTGTAAGAAAAATACACATGTATGTTGTCAGCACCGTAGAATGTGATCTATACCATGCTGCTTATGGCGTCTCTTATTTGCTGATTGAAAATTCTCCCTGTGTTGCTCTGTTCTGCTTTCTTCCAAAAACCCTCAACAAAACAAAATACTTAATTACTCTGAAACAGTTTTGTTTCTTTTGCCTCCCCCCCCTTTTTTTTTTAAGTTGTCTTCTGCATGCACATAGATGCATAAGAAAAATGCATCCAAAGCTGTCTGGTTTTAAACCATTCCTGGACTCTTTCATAGTACTTGTATGCATAAATGTATATGTGTACAATAATCATGGGAAGTATTCGATTTTAGTGTGGGATTGTTGTGTGTGTGTATCTTCAAATTATACACCAAGTGTATTGGGGTTCAATTGTAATGAACCCTGAAATTTGACATTTGGAGGCTCAATGGTGAGCTGTAATTGTAATTGTACCAATTAACCAAAGAAAGTTTTTTTTAATGATGGTCTTTGTTCTGTCTGCAGTTTTAATAATTACAAAGCTTTGTGCCTGAGATGAGCTCTGATGTACCTCTTGGTTGGTGGTTAATTTCCAAGGCAAGCCATGATAGGGTTTTCTCAACAGATTCCGTGATGTAATTAATTTCTGTTGTAAGAGAAAAAGACCAAACCCTTTCTAAATTTTCTTTAGAAATTTGTATCGCTGTTCGTTGTTTAGCCAAATCAGGGGTGTCTTTAGTTTTTAGTCTTAGTTTATATTGCTATGGTGCATTTATTGTGTCTCTGGGTGCTTGATACAAGAATATCAAAATACATTGAAAGCTTTTTGTTACCTTAAGTCTTTGGTTGTAACTCTAACTTTTTTGTGAGCACAAGAAAAAGCAAACGTTGAAGAATCTGGTCAGGGAAGTTCAGATGCTTACAGGGACAGGCAGTGCTGGGTTGAGAGCTACTCGAGCTTGAGAGAAAGTTCTTCAGTATGAGATTGTCTGGTTTGATGCCTGTATAGTGGTGGGGAAAAAAAGAGAAAGCCTTTACTTTTTGAAAGTCGATGCCTTTTATTGACAAAATTGCTCAGGCTTTCAAAAGATTGCACGTGCTTTTCAGTCTTATAGCTAACACTGTCGTCTTGAGTCTAGAAGTTTTCTGCTACGTTTTCTTCCAAAGGCTGGCTCATTTGCAGCACTGAGGAAGATGGTTCCAGAAGTGATGACTGGAACACTGTAAATCTGTCACTAAAATAATCTCAGTATTAGGGAGCAGCAGGTTTTATGTGCATAACTGTTTTTTAAGTGCTTTTCTCAAAGCTATATTAATGCTTTATGCCTATTAATCAAAACCAGTAAAATTGCAGGCATTGCTTTTGGTTTCCAGTGCTCGTTATATCTTTTGAGATGGAAAGTTCCATGGCCTGTTGGTAGTTTTATATA
>VWZZ01007706.1:141639-153620 GCA_013399095.1 Psophia crepitans | reverse complement strand
TCTGGTTTTTACCTTCCCCTTTGAGAGAAAAAAGTTTATGGATCTGACAGTAAAAGCAAGAAGCTCTGCCAGTCGGCTCATTCGTTTTGTTGGCTTAAATATCAACCAATTTAACCAGACTCTGTTTTTTCACTTGGCTGTTGAGAGAACAGAACCTTTGATAATTAATGTGGAGCTATTAATCAGTACAATCTATCTAATCTAGGGAGATCTATCAAATAGAATGTGTCTGTTGATTTTGCTATTTCATATTGCTTGTATCTATATGAAGTAGAATGCATGTGTACATTTTAAAGAATGTCAGCTTGCTGTGGTGACCTAGGTAGAACTTTCGGAGTCCAAGAGAAAGGACATAAGCATACCATATGAAAAAAGGACTGCAAGATTTGGCCCCTTTGGCAGATTTGTGGGTTTACTTTCTTTTAAATTCCGTACCAGTAGTATAGTTAAATATGCCTGTAGTAATTATAATTTTTTTTAACTTTAAAGATTATTTAAAACAAAACAAAAAACAACACAACACAACAACCAAAACCACAACTTCTTTTGATTTCTGTCCTTCATTACACTTTAAGGGCAAAGGGATTGGGAGGGGTGAAGATAAGGGGAAGTATTCACAGTCTAATTAGGACAGGCTAATTTCATATATTTCCTCTGTTCGCAGAGGTTCTTCCGCTTGATGATCTAGATCAGGAGCTGAATATAGATGCTCTTATTCACTTTGGGAGGAGTCTCTTTGCGTATATTAACTAGGAAAACTACCCTCAGATAAGAAGTTAACCTTTGTGAATACCTTTCTGCCTCTCTTTTTCAGTAATTGTTTGGCAGCGGTTCTATAAATATGTAAAAAGAGGCTTCACCTCACAAGTTTAATTCAATACGGAATATTGTTTTATTTATAAGGAAAAGGCTGTGAGGGTTCTTTTGCCATTTTTTCACTGGAAGGTCAAACTGGACTGTGATACATGACTTCATAATTGTTTTTCTTTCATCAGTGACAAAGGCCTTGTTTGTCAGATGTCACTTACATCTGTTCAGTGTCGGTTCTTTGACCTAATGCAGCATAAAAGGGAATAACTTTTTAAGTAGTTCTGTTCCTGACCAGAGAGTCTGGTTGGCCAGAGTCATGTTGTTTCTAAAGACTGACTGTGGAAAAATGCAGTAGAAGTTTTTTTCACTGATGTGAACAAACATGAGTTGAGACAAATACAAAGAACAGATGCAATGAGTAAGATGCCATATTTATAATCTATTCTTGTAGAGTAGAACTGTGATTGTAAAGAAGTGCATCTGTAGATGTGAATTTTATGAGTGCTCAAACTGGTGGATTATGGTCTTAGATTATCCATTTATGTCTCGTTAGCGTAATTAATAGTTTGCTCTGTATTTGATGTGCAACATGCTTATGTGATCAATAGCTTTTTTTTTTCAGATAGATTGAGAACAGTTTAGTGAATATAAACACTACAGAAAGCTGGTTTTCTTTTTAGATTAAGGGGACAATGTCCTTGACAGGTGTTTCCTGTCTCTGTTTTAAATTAACGTTGTTTGCAGTACTCTAAACTTTTCAGACCTCTCTTTCTGACACAAGCTTGGATTATCACCTTTAGAAACACTTATTTTGGAGTTACGTGCATCTAGAATTATTAGTGCAGCCAAATGAATGATGCATAGTTTATTGCATTCTTGAAAATATTTAACAGACTTGTAACTATTATAATTAGTGGGAAGTTAAATGATTATCTGTTTGGATTTGAATGATACAGTGAATGACATCATGTATTTTGAGAATCATTAGCAACTGTATTGCTGAGGACCATATGAGAGAGAATTTCATTATTTTGGTGGTTCTTGTGTTCTAGTTGTGTGGACTGTTTTTATTCTTCAGTCAAGAGTATCTTACTTGATTTTGAACTTCATATTCTAAAAACTGAGTTCTTGACAGAATCTTCAAATCTCTTCAAAGCTCTGCCACAGCATGCCTCTTGGCAATTTTTTTAACCATCTTTGCACAGTTTGGCCCACTGCTGTGTAAATGTACCCATTTGGTTGCAGCAATTTTATGAAATCAGGTTGAGCGTCCCATGTGTGTTTGCATCTCCTTCTATCCTAGGAGTTTATATTGAGTGCTGTTAGCTGCTTTGCTTCCATGTCTCATGCCTCTGGCTTGCGTTTGTTAACCCATCCTTAAGGGCCATGCTGTGTACACACTGTTGTTCACGTGGTGCTGTTACAGGCTTTCCTTCTGCTTTAGCTGTCGTCATCAGATAATGAGTTTTTCAGAACAAGAACTGACTTTAGATGTTTGGAAAACACCTACTGCGTCGTAAAATAGCTTGTAAAAACAGTCAAATACTAACTTCAGTGTGTGTGTGTAAGTGGAAAAGTAATTTTAAAATGCTTGATCTCTATGTAGATGCATCTTAATGCAATATAACATCTGGAAACAGAAGAGTCAGCACTTAGTCTGATCCAAAGCTTACTGAAGTTGAAGGACAGGTTCCCATTGACTTTAAAGGGCTTTGAATCAGCAAAATCTTAGTGAGCTTTGGGTATTTGTGACCCTCCTGAAATAAACTGACTAAAATTTAAGCTGTTAAATACCTTCATTGCTTTTGAAAATTTTAACTGAACTCGTTTAAACTTACAAGGGTTAAGCACGCAGCATATGTTAATTGTGTGTAAAGACCTTATGCATTCCTGTTTTTCACTTTCAGGGTACCAGCAGTCTGAGAGCTTGAAGGGAGTGGTGAGAGAATCTTAGTCTCAGCATTATAAGGCCTCTGATTTTTGGTGAATAGATGAGTGCGGAGTTGGGTTATTACTTTGGAATCAAAATGCTTTAATGTCAGTCTGCTGTATGTCCAGGGTGTTGTGGGCATCTGTGTTTGCTAAATGAGAAGTGCTCTACTACAGACGTTGTGGGAAGGATTGGTCTGATGCAGAGAAATGGAGCCAGAACCCACTTGTTTAAGTTTATTCTCACCTGGATGATTTTAAAAACTGTGGAGTTTGTTTTCAGACCTGTGTTAGAGAGATCACTTTTAAATGACGTTGAGAGCCAAGCAGGAGTTTAAGACTGTTGAAGCAAACTGAGTTAATGACAATGAATGTTGGAAAATACTTTTTTTTTTTCTACAGGTTTTAAGGAGAAAAATGTATATGAAAGGTAAATTTTAGCATAGTTTTCAAGTATTAACTTGTGCTGCTTTTTAAAGACAAAAATACCAACTTTTCACAATTAGACTGGAGATTGTTTGTAAGAAGTAGCAGTTCCTTTCATAAATTGTTGCTTCCTTCATTTCATATCAGTGTAAGGATTGAACAAGTATGTGTCTGCCAGCTTTTCTGGGTTGTATCAAATAGTATCGTATCAGCTTGCTTGTCCTCATTCTGTCTGCAAAAGACTAGAGTTTGCATTAGTTGCATTCAAGTGTATGCATCTATCTGCCGTGACATCTAAAATACTTGGTTTGGGTATGACTTATTCAGAGTAGATGAATTTACAGAATAGAATAGTCAAGCCCTGGGCTCTGTTCTGAGGCTCAAAAATAAAAATAACAGTGCATGTTCTTCACACAATTGGTGAGAATTCGGGGGAACGTCAGGAGTCTTACTGCATCTAATCATAGCCACTAGGTGTATATTACTAATCAAGTAACTCCATTTTGGATTTAAATTAAATTTACTGTTAAATGGAGAAAATACATACACATCTGTTGTGAATTGATGAAAATGAGTATCGGGCAGTTTCCATTTAATTTTGTTAAACTGAATGAAAATTGACGTTTCTGTGAAATTGCTGTCATTTTAGGGAACCAAAGCTAGCATTGGATTGTATAGATCATATTTTCAAAGCTCTGTTCACTGAGACCTTGTTTCAGACTACCAAGGTTTAGCATGTGCTACAACTTTGACCAGAAATGAGAGTAAAGAAGTCAAGAAGATAAGACATTTCCAAGTGCTAGATATGCATCCTTCACACATCTGAATTAGCAAGACTCCTGATGCTTTAAGGGAGGAAAATTTGGTTTCCTATCAGTGAGCTTCTTTTCCTTTAAAAAAAACTTGAATTACATTTCAGTAGAAGGAAGCTTTCCCTTACACATGGTTCCTACTCCTGATTGCTTTTCACTGTTAAAATCTTTCAAAATCAAGCCCTGAATTTAATTCAGAATCTTAGTAAAAACAGTGTGTCAGCACTCCACAAAACCCTTCTTTAACTGGAGAAATTTTGTAACTATAGTTAGCAATTATTTGCTTTTATATTAGCTTGAATTTTGTCTTGAATTTTCTAATCCATGTGTCTGTGAATTTATATGTAATACTCTTCAGCAGTAGGCCTTCTTTTTGATTAAAAAATTGTGTAGGCTTAAATACTTGCAAGATCAGAAGTCAGGAACAGCCTGTTTCCATATAAAGGCATCTGCTTTTTCAGTTCTGCCCAAGTGGAAAATTGGAAAGAGATTGTTGTGCTGTCAAGTAGCTTTAGGGCATTACATAGCTAAAAACTGCATTTTTTTTTCTTTCTTTGTGAGAGTAATACACATAGGAAGATGCAGGTTTCGAAGAACACTGTAGGAGAATTTGGTAAAGCCACATCTAGAGGATGTATCTTTCCATTTATTTTTTTTAAACTAGGTTTTTAAGAGAAACATGGGCCATAATTTTGGAAAAGTTAAAATAAATGCAGAAATACAGCAGTTTCAGTTAAGATCTTTAAAGCAGGTCCTGAACAGGAAAAGTAAATGTTCCCCTTGGAATGTTCTCTGAATGCAGTTTCTTAACAATAAGAATATCCTGCTTTTGAGTGAGAGCAAGCAAAATTATTCATACTAAGGTGTGGCTTTATTGCACGTTCAGCAGCACATTAGAAGGGCAGCTTTGAAACTGCTGGTTTAACTATATCTCCAGCAGTTGTATTTTTATTTCCTACATGTCTGTACCAAGTGCCTGACTATTTCTGCTTATAGTAGCAGTGGTTGCCTAAAACGTTATCCTGTTGTGTAATCCACCTCTTTCCCCTTGGATGCAGTTGCTTCTTTGCCAGCGATTGTGCTGTTCATCTCGGGTTTTGGGCTCAAATCCCAAAGGTCTGCTCTTATCCAGCCTTGTGTGTTACTTACTGTCCTGTGCAATCTAGTCTTGTGATCATTTATTCTGTGTATGCCTTCTCCTGCCATCAACAGACACTTCCAACTTGTTCCACCAATTTGTTCTCCTTTTTACTACGTAGTATCTAAACAAAGATTAAGTTACGCAATTGAAGTGCGTATACTTTAAGGGACAATGTCAATATAAAAGTAATCATAGTCACAATTTGTTATTAAATGTAGATTTTGTAGAGTACTGCTTCTTGCGTTTTTCTGTTTGGAGGAGGACATTGAGGAAAATTTTGTTTTCTAATCTTGTATGTGAATTACGCATTTTGGAGTGCAGAGAAGCAGATAAATGCAGGAAAAAGTACATGAGCAGCTCAGACTTAAAAGTACGCTGTGCTTGTGTTTGATCCTGCCTGTGTGACTCTCGGAGACTATGAGCAGATGAACAAGGTATTGTGAAATAACATCTAGGGTGAATTGTCCATATGGAGTAACGAAGGACAGAATTATGCTTCTTGTCATGTGGGGACAAGCATTATGGCATGCTGCAAAGTTCACTCACCAGCTCAGACTTGTGGCAACGTGTTTATTGGCCTGGACCTTTGTTATTATTGCTTGTTTGCTTACCGCTTTCTGTGGAGAAAGTGCCTCTTGCTTTGTTCGCAGTTTAGTCTTACTGCCTGATTGTAGAGAAAGGTCCATTCTAGCTGTTGTTATCAGGCCCTGGCTATCTATTTCCCTAGGTGGGATTGAGTTTGAGAATTGTTTTTTGTGTTTAAGGCTTTTAGTGTTGTCCCCTTCCTCCTTCTGTGAAAAGGGCAAAATATAGAGAAGTCTAGTAACTTCTCATATGTAAACAAATGGGCTGAAAGAGAGAGAAGGTTCCAGCCTTCTCTTCCTCCTCGGTGGGTTTGGTGAAAGAGGCTGCACGGGAGGCAACGGAGTGTGCGCTCAATAAGTTCTCAGGTGACTTTTATTATTGGATTGTAAAATTAGTGGTCAATGAACTGTGTGGGTTTTCTCTTTTTTTTTTAAATATGAAGATTCTCATTTTTCCTAACAGAAATAAAAATTAAAAAAACGTGTGGGCATCTGTGTTTCAAGACATTCTTCTTCAGTCCAGTAGAGTAATCTTGCTTTAAGGATACTGTTTTAAGGATAACTTGCATGATGACTAAATTTTCCGTAAGCCTTCCTGCATTTTTATGTGAGGTAATTAAATTTTGTCTTCCGATGAACTAATTTTTTTTCTCACTTTTTGCTTTTTAATTATTTTTTTTCAGGCTTACTTAAGCCAGACTTAATATTGATAGAATGAAAAAGTTTAAGAGGAGACTTTCCTTAACCTTGCGTGGAAGCCAGACCATTGATGAATCGCTGTCTGAGCTAGCAGAACAAATGACAATTGAAGAAAACAGCAGCAAAGATAACGGTAAGCATATCTTCTACTTTTCAGAAAATATAAGAATTTTAACGGGCCCCTCTCAAATGAATGTTGTTGGGTTTTACTTCAGTTTTCATAATTGCATGGACTTCCTCACTAACCTATTTTTTTGATTTATCTTACATTTGACTACCCTGGTTCTTTTTAACAGGTTGATATGCTGTCACATAATGTTTTGGTTTGGTTTGCTTTGGTATTAAACTGTTAGCTATTTATCAAAAGCGACCTAAATTGATATTTTAATGTGGTGTGCAGCAAGAATCATAGATGCTTCTTTCAGTAAACAAACCCATTATTGTGTGAATTTAGTGGGTCTCACATCAACTTCATATGGCTTCAAATGAAAACTTCCTTGCAAAATCACTATTTGGTAATATAATTGACAATAATTGCCTAAGGATTATAAATAAAACTGTTTACCTTGTCATTGGTGATGCAGTGCAGTAGTCTGAGAATTGTCACCCCTTCACATCTCTGAATAGTGCTTCTCTTCAGCAGTATGAAGGCAGCTAGCAACATGCAGGATAACTAGCTTGCCTGTGTATTCTTACGCAAGTCTTTGGCTGATCCCATGAATGTCCCGGCTGCTGTAAAGTTTACATTAATGATGATACTGCTTTTGAATGCAAATTGAAGTAATAATGATGGGAAGAGGTTTTGTTGCTCTGTTCTGTTTCCTGGGCTGCAGCTTGTAAGCCATATTTCATCTTCTATGCTGATTAGTGTTATTTGTTGCTCTGCTGACATCTAAGATTTTCTCAAGTATCAAGTGATCTGAATTATTTTTTTTCTTCACACCAATAAATGATTCAGAATTTTCCCATTGAAAACTCACAGAGCTGGGAAACTCAAGCAGAAGTAGAGGCAATGGAATTTGCCCTGCAGACTTTTAAAACCCTATCCAAAATCTGTTACATACCAAGTTTTAAAAGCTGAATTTACCTTTGGCAAAACAAAGGTATTAATATTTTACATTTTTACCCATAGTCCCTTGTATATTCTTTGCTATTGTCCTGTCTTCGTCATGGGCCATGCCCAATAGTTTGCCAAATGATGTTTACTACAACTTTATATGTGTTGACACAACAGGTCTACTCTAAAACAATAATTGTAATGTTTTTTCACTGATATCTATGAAGTACTTTCTGAGATACTGAGCAGTTGTCCCATGTGGTTTACTTGTATTAGCCTTTGTTACTGATGCCTGTTTTGTTCAGACCTGTATATACTTCTGACAGATTGATTTAATTATGCAAATAAGTGCTAAGAATATTACTTTCATGCTGGCAAATGAACACCAAAAACTGTCACCAGCACCAGGGAATGTAGTGAACTGGGTTGCTGAATGGATTTGGTTGAGGACTGGATCCAGGAAGAATAAAATTTTCTTTTAGACTGGATCATGTTCTGAGTATCAGCTCAAGGGACGGAGAACAGAATAACACGTTTAGCGAAGCATGAGCTTATGCCATCTTAAGCCATGTATGAATCTATTTGCTGTTTATAATATTTATCTGAGAATTATCTCAATCACAATATACTTAGATGTCTTCTGCATGCTTATTACCAAACTTTGACAAACTTAACTTCTTAGCAGATATTTAAAGTGATAAAAACAAAATTGAGGAAAAAGTTTCTAATTACAAATTCATTATTTAGCTTTTAGTGCTGCTTTTATTTTGTTTTACCCATTGTTTGATTGGCCATTATTTGATTTGGAAGCTTATATGCAAATATTGTGTGATACAGTACATGCTATGCTTACAACTGCAAAACATTGTTAATGCCTTAGTAGAGTATCATTGGGTACGTTTCAGTGTTGTGATCCTCATGAAAGAGGAAGGACAGTAAATATAAACTGTACTGTTGCTATGTGTAATCTTTAACTCATCGTTTTATGGATTTTTTTTAATAGTTTTACTGACATTTGCTTCCTTTTTCTGATACATGTAGAATGCAAATATTAGTATCTGTCCTATCTTTGATCTTGCAGAGGTGAACAGGATACTACTTAGTGGATTTTTGGTTTCCTTTGGTTTTCCTTTCGAATCCTCCTTTTCTTAGAAAGTAGAATTGGAAAAATGCTTGCTACACCAGTTAGTCCTGCTTTTATAAAGGAAGGTCTGACTCTCCCACAGATCAAGATATTTTGGAAGGAGCAGTTCAGACCTTAGGAATCAGGGTTTGGACAACAACAATTGCTGGAAAAAACAGTCAGGAAATGAGCTCTCTCTTTTGATGAAAGACAAGTTTGGCAGAGAACATGGCCTGGAAAAAATCCTTTGGTGAACATTATTAAAAAAAATTACTTACAGAGGAGTGCTTAAATGAGAAAGTTTTGTCTGTAAAATCAGCGTGCTAAGAAGCCTGTACTAACTGTAAATACCTGGCTCGGGCATATGAGAGGGTGTAGTCTCTTGAAAAATAGTTTATAAAGTGGTAGCTGCATTAAGATTTTGAAAGTGCATCTTTTACTGCAATGGTGCTGATCTCAGAAGAGAGGAGTAAGCAGCTCCCTAGTTTTGCTTTTAAGAAGAATAAGCAGCTCCTTTACCATGTGGAACAGAGAAACACTAATGTGCCCAGTTCGCAGGCTTTGGATCTGTTCTTAAAGGAACTTAAAAAGCACAGCCTAGTAAATCAAAGGCAAGCCAATATCTTGATCTACGGAGAATCAAAGTCAGGGATACAAAGAGTCTTCAGAAAGTGGTTCTTCATATGTGGTTTATTTTCAACTGTTATTACATCATGAACTTGAGAAATGAAAGTTGAAGGGCATTGCAACTGTTCACATGCCAGAAGGCAAGGATAGACCCTGAACACTGAAGGCCTTTACAGCAATTTTTTTTCCCGACTGTTGTTGGTCAATTTTATTTTGTTTTTTATTTTTTCTTCCTAGCAAATCACCCATCTTGTCTCCTGTCATTCCATCCTGATGGAATGTTCACTGAAGGGTGTAATTTTATACAAGCTAGCTTTTTCCCTTCCTGGAAAAAAACGGCTGTGTTACTGGACCTCAGAGGTTGTAGAGGCTGCATCCACAGAAAACCACATCTGTGCTGACCTAGGATCCATGCTCATCTCTCTCTGATTTTCACATACATGTCCTGTAAAATCTTTATTGTCAAGTTCCAGTTCAGCACTGCAATCCCAGAAGTAGAATAGAATAGAATCATTAAGGTTGGAAGTGACCTCAAGGATCATCTAGTCCAACCATCCCCGCACCGCCTATTAACCACTAAACCACGTCCCTAAGTACCACATCCAACCTTTCCTTAAACACCCGCAGGGACGGTGACTCCACCACCTCCCTGGGCAACCTGTTTCAATGCCCGACCACCCTTTCTGAGAAAAAATTTCTCCTCATCTCCAACCTGAACCTTCCCTGGCGCAACTTGCAGCCATTTCCCCTAGTCCTGTCACTAGTTATCTGCGAGAAGAGGCCAACCCCCAGCTCGCCACAACCTTTCAGGTTGTTGTAGAGGGCAACAAGGTCTGCCCTGAGCCTCCTCTTCTCCAGACTAAACAAGCCCAGTTCCTTCAGCCGCTCCTCATAAGACCTGTGCTCCAGCCCCTTCACCAGTTTCGTTGCCCTTCTCTGGACACGCTCCAGGGCCTCGATGTCTTTCTTGTGGTGAGGGGCCCAAAACTGGACACAGCATTCGGGGTGCGGCCTCACCAGGGCTATAGTATCAGGGACCTTTCCTCAGCGTCACCCTTTTGCAATAACCTGTCTTGTTCAGCCCTCTGGCACACATTTTCCCTCCCAGAACAATCGCCTCTGATTTCAAATAACTGCTGTTCCATCCAGAGGCCCACTTTGTCATTCGCTCCAGCTTTGAGTGGGTTGTTTGAAGATTTACTTTTAAAGAACAGTACTCCTAATGCAGAACAAATTGTCCCATTTGCAGTTCACAGACATAAAAATAGATACGCAACTTTTAATTTCTTCGCAGTGCATTGATACCACTGAATCAGCTAACCTTTTGTATGCGATCTCATTTCATAACGGCCTCCTTCATCGCGTGATGTCAGTACAATCTCAGTATGCAGCACTCATCCATCAGCAGCAAAATGGGATTAGCAGGGATCAACCCATATTGTTCAATGCAGTAGCGCAGAGCTGTTGCACTAAATGTAGAATAACCAACAGTTTTGCTTTCGGGATTTCTTGGAACACCATCAAATTATTTAGTGAGCAAAAATGTATATATAATTAAATCTGCCGTACAATTTATCTTCATTGTAATTGGCTCCTGGGTGAGGAAGCATCGCACAATCAGATGCGTAAACCATAAATACAGAGGGACCAGTGAAATGCCTAATATTTATCTGAAGCCTTATGAACTGTGGACTGGATGAAGTATACTTTGGGCTATTCTTTTCTCTAAATACAGCAGCTTTTCATGGTCTCTGTTTCAAAATATAAAACCAATTAGATGCGTGTTTGTTGTTTATTTTTCATTCTGTTATGATTCAAGCACACTAACAGTATGGCAGCTTCCTTTTTTAATTCTAAGTTCCACCTTAATATATGTATTCAGATTAATATTAAAAATACTAAATGGTAATTTGTAGCAGTTGACAACTAAATTTGCTCCTGAAATTTTTCCTTGCCAATGACATACTAATGAAATTTGGCTAGAAGTAACATCCAAATCATGCATATTTAAAGCCCAATTAACTGTAAAATTTATGCAAATACTTTAAATACATCTGAATATGCTCTGTAATGAAAGCAAAATGTGGCCATATTGTCTAATATTATAGAATACATTCTCACAAGCTCCAAGCATGCTTTTAAGCGTAATTACAAGATATGTTAAAAAATATATTCACAGCTCTTGCATGTAACTTGGAAAGCCATTCTATATTGCCAGGTTTTATTTTTATATTTAGTTATATACCCACATACATACTAATCCAAACAAGTGAGCTTCTGATGGAAATGGCTTAATGAATTTCTAGAATAATTATCTCCGTTTGGTCTGCTTTAGCTCAGTAATGTGATCATAGGATCCCGTCTCACAAACACTTGCATAATTTTTTTGTAATTTTACAGGTGTGAGTAATAATGGAAGGATCAGCTACAGTAAAGTGCGTAAGTGTTTTTTAGGTTTAAGGCCTTAATGACTAGTTACTACTCTGATAAGAGGAATGAATGTTTATAAAAATCGACACATTGCAGTACTGTCTCCGAACATCCAAATGTCTTTGTAGTTGTAGTGATTTCATATCATCTTCAGTACAGCTGAGAAACTCCCATTCCATCTGCTATGTGTGATTCCTTGAGTATGGAAGGAAAACAGTGTGTTGCAACATATTTTCAAGACAATGTTCTTGAATTGAAAATATGAGCACAGAAACACTTACTGGTAATAAGACAATTTCTCTGTTGATACTGGAGGAAAATATCAAAATAAAAATACCGGGGG
>VWZZ01007706.1:42433-131803 GCA_013399095.1 Psophia crepitans | reverse complement strand
TTTTTTTTTTTTTTTTTTTCCTTCTGGCATGTTCCTGACACTCCTACTTGCTTGTGGGAATGAATATTTTGATCCTTGTGAATTATAGAGCCTATTGTGAAGAATGGCAGGCCTCCAACGTCTCACAGCATGCACTCATTTCTCCACCAATACACAGGATCTTTCAAGAAGCCCCCTTTACGGAGACCACATAGCGTCATAGGGGGCAGCCTCGGCTCTTTCATGGCAATGCCCAGAAATGGGAGCAGATTAGGTAATTTACTACATTCCTTGTTTAAGTTCATTTTTCTATTAAGAATAATGTCTGTATTGATTCTTAGCAAGAGATATGGTTATTCTAATGCTTTAATAAATCTCTGGGAATGCACTAATCTTTCTCTGGAGGTACTAGAGAAACTAATTTTTAAGGTACTGAACGTGTCTCAAGATTTTCAGGAAGAAAGCCATTACAAGAATACATGGAAGTCACCCACGAATTTTTGACAAGTTGCAAAGTTAGAAAAAATTCTTTCTTAATACTTTGCAAGAAATGTGCATGTCTGTCTCGGTTAAGCATTGGTGAGAACTACAATAAATTGAATATGATAAAATCAGAGGATAATCATCCTGTATTTGGAATGGAAAAAGAACTGGTGTGTTACTTAGACTTTTCATTATTTTAAGTTAAAAATTTGCTTTTTTCAGTAATAAATTAAGGCTGCTCAATGATTATCTTTTTGTTGTGGTCCCAAACTATACTTGTGGTTCTGTGGGGCAAATAAGTTACAAAATTTTTTTTCTTCTCCTTCAAATAATTTGTCATATTGCTGCCCCCAGTCACCATTAATGTTTTACCCTGCTTTTATGTTATTTTAAATTACACTTAAATTAGTTGATACTAGAAATGAGTGCAAGTCACAGTTTAATTAGAATTTTATGAATTTTTCCATCTTCTGCCCTCCTTTGGAAGTATGAGACAAACGCGTATCCTTCAAAATTAAGCTGTGAGTCTTCAACATAGTAGTCAAGCCACTTATATCCTCCTCTGCTGTAATATGACTCACCATGTTCAAAACCTTGCGTTTTTACTGTTTGTGCTACCATTCAAACTGAAAAAAGAATTCTGTCCTTTCGAGTGAACTTTAGCAGCTATGGTTATGACAGAAGAAAACAGGTTTTAGTGTGCACAGTTTCCTGATTTCACTCAAGTCCTATACACTTTTTTTTTTTCTTTTTTGCCTAGCCAAGCTTTGCTTACATTGCCAAAACTCTAACAGGAAGACAAAGTTTAAAACAACAAAAAAAAAATTCTTGTATTCAAAGAAATCCCTGATTAGGAATATTTATTATTTATAGATGATTTGTCAAATCAGATGTGTATAAACTGTACAGGAACAGCAGAGAAGTATACCTCTATACTGTTGTTCTTTGGTGTTGCCTTGAAAAATATTCTATTACATTTTCAAATGTAAATTAACCAATAACTTACTCTTCTTCAAAATTCCACTATGAAGTTCAAATCAGCTTTCAAAAGGGAAATTGATAAACATTTTTTAGTTTCTTCTAATGATTTTCCACTTTTCTCAAAGTCTTGTTTTTCACTAGTATTGCAGAAGAATGCCATTAATTTTATTTTTTCAGATGATCAAATGTTTAAATAACACTCAGAATGTTAATACATTTGTCTGTAGGAAGTGTTACAATGTTTTAAACAGATTCCTGTAGAATTTGTAATTTTGTTGAAGTATTATGGAATAGATTTACTGAGTGTATGTATGTATATGTTAAACACCTCTTTTTGCCTTGAATGCAGTGATGCCATTAATGATGCTCTTTTTTTCGTTTTTTTTTTTTTTTTTTACTCCTCATTTGTTGAAAATTTAAGCTACTTGTATGTCTTATCTAGTGCCAGATAATGCAAGTACAACCATATATAAGCATAATTACTAATGTTCTTTCTCCTTCTTCACATCTTTCTTCCTTTTGTTCCTGCCATATGAGAACAGTTATTACTCAGCAGGATGCTGAGATTTTCTCTCTTGGGATAATGACATCATAAATGAAACGGTCAAGTGTGCTATGCTACGTGAGACTTTATTTTCTTTGCTTTCTTCATTCATCCTCTTTCCACTTTTTCCTCTATTCCAACAGTGGAAAAATGCTATCAGAGAGAGATCATTGAAATGCCACAAAATGATGGCTGCTAAAGGATGATTGATAGAATCATAGAATCATTAAGGTTAGAAGAGACCTCAAGGATCACCTAGTCCAACGGCCCCACCACCACCTATTACCCACTAAACCACGTCCCTAAGTACCACATCCAACCTTTCCTTAAACACCCGCAGGGACGGTGACTCCACCACCTCCCTGGGCAACCCGTTCCAATGCCCGACCACCCTTTCCGAGAAGAAATTTCTCCTCATCTCCAACCTGAACCTTCCCTGGCGCAACTTGCAGCCGTTCCCCCTTGTCCTGTCACTAGTTATCTGCGAGAAGAGGCCAACCCCCAGCTCACCACAACTCCCTTTCAGGTAGTTGTAGAGGGCAACAAGGTCTGCCCTGAGCCTCCTCTTCTCCAGACTAGGCAAGCCCAGTTCCCTCAGCCGCTCCTCATAAGACTTGTGCTCCAGCCCCTTCACCAGTTTTGTTGCCCTTCTCTGGACACGCTCCAGGGCCGCAATGTCTTTCTTGTGGTGAGGGGCCCAAAACTGGACACAGCACTCAAGATGGGGCCTCACCAGGGCTTGTTTGGTTTAAAAACAGAAAATGAGACCTGCCACAGGTGCATCATGATGCTGCTTGCTTTTGAATGAGGTTATCAATATAAAAATTGGTTGAGAATCCCGGAAGGGTTTGGAAGTTTTGTTTGCTTTCTGAGTACTGAACATGAGTTCCTGCTGTTGTCGTAACGTGTAAAATCCCAAAATATTTTAAAAATAATTTCTACTTGGAAACATCTCTGTTAGCTTTAGGTTTTGTAAAATGTTTTGTAAAGACAAAAATTCTGAACTGATCACTAAAAAGCGTGCCTTTGTTTAAAAGTTCTGTAGTAATTTTTAATTTTCTATTTAGTTATAATGATGATTTTAAATAACGTAGATAATTCTCAGGCCAAATTGTGAGTCCGCCATGCCACCGATGTGGTTTTTTAGCTAACTTATAGCTACGCAGCTTCTGAAGTCTTGGCACTTCCTGAAACACTGAACTCCTGCAGTCCGTGATGGAGCCAGAGCTAATAAACCCTTTTTTGGACCTGACCTGGCTGAATGCGAGCCAGCTTAGTGGTCCTTGTTCCACGTTTATGTTACTGGGAACACTGGAGGGATGCTTAGAATGTGCAAAGCCAGTGAAGTTGACCCTCCTGGTGAACCTTGGTAGCAGCCAGGGCAGAATTTATCCCTGCTTTTCCCACTTGTGTTGATACAGTTATGGAGAAACTTTGTTTCTTTGTCATAAATACTGGAATGGAGAGGAGTGATGTTTTCATGCAGCTTTTGTATTTTGATAATGTTAACAGCCAAGGCAATTTCTCACTATGGCCTTCCTCAATTTCTGTCCTTATTAGCAAAACTAATCATAAGAAGTAGCCACTTCATAGGAAAGTAAGGTTTGGCAAAGTGCACCTTGGAAGGAATCCAGTATGCAAGTCAGGTGACTGTTTTTGTAGTCATTTGAAGTAAGATGGAAAGATCACGCAGTCTGACTCACTACTGACTAGTTGGGGATATTTCTTGAGCTCACTTGGAGGAGTTCTTACTTGCTGCACTGTAGGTTCCCTGGATGAATTTCTTCCATGGTGTATTCCTTCCAGCGGAAATGAGGACAACCTTTCTTTTCAATATACTTCCACAGTTGTCTTGTTATATTGTAGTCTCTACAGCTTTTCACTACATGGCCATACTGGATATTTAGTTATTAATGTAGAGTACATAAAAAAACCCCATCTGTCTAAGGAAATTGCTTGAGTATTCAGTGAGAGCAATTCAATAAATCATTGAACCATTAAAACCTCTGAAGACTGTGCGAGCTGGCTTTGACGCAGGTGAACTTGCCTATAGAAAAGCTTAGTGAAATTGAGGAAATATTTTCATGATTTTCATCATTGCTTAATCAGATATTATCATCATGCACCTGTGTAAAATGATTAAAATTACTAGGTTAATGCCTTATTCCTGGGTTTATGCTATTCAAATAATGAACATAAAACTCTACTAATGCCTTTTTATATGAATAAAATAGAAGGACACATTTATTTTAGATGATAACGCAGTCAAGATACTTTTAAAAAACTTAGAAGTATTCCCATTTAGAATATAATTAAAACATCTGCAACCCCTTATAGATAGGAGCAGTTGGCTGTTTAGCTCATCAGAAATCCAGACATGTGCTTAATGATACATTTTTGGATGCTACAGCCAGTATCCTGCTTAAAACCTTTTGGTTATGGGTATGTAGCTTATCCAGACCTACCAGAATTAATCACATCAGTATTCAAAATAGATTGACCATCTTCTCATTTAAGTCTGAAATAACTACATTTTTAGACTTGAGTGATACAGACCTACCTTGCCTTCACACGCCTGATTTATAGGGAGCAGAATCTCCTTGCAGCTACATTATCTGCCCCAAATGTATGAGTTTGTGTCACTAGTTCTTGAAATAGACCTTAGTTGTGTATTATTGCATAGGTGGTCATCTTACCAGCAGACCTTTGTCAACTAGAATGCTCTGTAGTTCTGAGCGTTGCATTTCGAAGCGTCCCTTTTTTAATAGTAATTTCATAATACATAACACTTTTGTGAATTGAACATTGTATTCTAAGATTAAAACTATTATAGTATCAATCACATGATTACCTTCATCTTTTTTGTAAAAGAAATTATGTAATTGCTTCATGGCTTAAAATACAATACTTCTTTCGTCAGTCTTATTTGTGAGGTTGCCCAGTTAACTGTCTCCTGTCTAGTTTCTTTAAAGAAAACAGACTTTGAAGCCCAATAAACAGGCTTGTACTGACACGAGGATAAATAGACTGGGGAACAACTGTCAGTAGCTGTTACACCTAATGTTACAAACAGAATCTTGAGAGCTGTAATTGCTAAAATGGATTACATGACCTCTCAGAAAAGTATCTTAAAAGAGAATCTTTAATAAAGAACTGATATGGTGCATGTGCTGTTCACCAGACACAATAGTGCTGGCGTAACAGCTTTGCTGTAAATAATGTTTTCAATAATGCTTTTGTATTACTAAAATTAATTTCCTACAGTTTGTATAGAAATTTTTAAAAAAACAGCTATAAAGTCTCTCTAAGGAGAAATTCCTTAGAGACTTGGCCAGAGAGAGTCATGTTTTGTCTGCTTAGCTGAAGGTTAAGGCTGATATTTAGGGACCGCTTCTGAAAATCTTTTCCTCTGCTTCAAACTACCATGCATTTAGAAGTACTGATGAGTATTTACCTTGTTTGAAATGAGAAGATTGCTTCTTGTTATGCAAGGAGTACAGCTTATTTTTTTTCTCATCCAGTCCAAATCTGAGCATGACTTGCAGGGAAAATTCTGATGCAACGTGGATTTTTAATCAGAATCCAATGTAGATCTGCATTGCTGCTGAAAAATTTGCTTTGTGCATGAGATGCATGTGTAGTTTGTGCGTTTAGTTACAGTACTTTGAGTTAAAATACATGGTGCCAATACCTTACAAGTTAATAATTTTATATCCATTCTGTTTTCCATAAAAGGAAATTCTTTGTACTGAGAAAGAATTTGATCCTTTGAAGTCTATGTGATTCTATGTGAGCCAAACTAGACAAATATTTTAGAAGATGTGCTGATAACCAAACATTAGCCTGAAGGCTTTTTTTCCTAGAAAATCCAGCTTTATTGCTTGTTGATAGTGATAAAACTTGAATTTTCTCTTCTGTGGGTTTTTTATTTTTAATTGCTATATTGATGTGCAAATGCTGAATATTTTCAGGTATGTTGATGGTAAGACTGAATTGAGCTCTGGGTGTTTTGCTAATATTAGCATTTTTTTAGGCGTAGAGTTCCAAGATTTTTAATTGTTATCCAGATTCTCTTTTACCTTGTACAAGATCATGCTTAATACCAAGGATCAGGAGAGAGCAGGGGAATTAGTGTCTTTTCATGTACTTTGTATGTATAAGTATTTAGTCTCTATAGTAATTTGGAGTTCAAATACTTCATAGGTGATAATGGAACTTTACTCATAGTGAATTGCTTATATGACAAGTTTTCCATCGTGAGTCCTGCAAATAATTTTACTCTTTATGCTATTAATGACACCACCTTGATCTTCTCTTCGTTCATTATGGTGTTTGTCCTCCAAAGCGTGTAAGATCCTGTGGTGCTTAAAAGTGATGTGTGTATCTACACACATAATATAGATAAACTTGTTTGTAAGTTGTGTGTGTGTGTATATATATATACACACACATAATATATTTAGAATAGAATAGAATAGAATCATTAAGGTTGGAAGTGACCTCAAGGATCATCTCGTCCAACCATCCCCCCACCACCTATTACCCACTAAACCACGTCCCTAAGTACCATATCTAACCTTTCCTTAAACACCCTCAGGGATGGTGACTCCACCACCTCCCTGGGCAACCCGTTCCAATGCCCGACCACCCTTTCAGAGAAGAATTTTCTCCTCATCTCCAACCTGAACCTTCCCTGGCGCAACTTGCAGCCATTTCCCCTTGTCCTGTCACTAGTTATCTGCGAGAAGAGGCCAACCCCCAGCTCACCACAACTCCCTTTCAGGTAGTTGTAGAGGGCAATAAGGTCTGCCCTGAGCCTCCTCTTCTCCAGACTAAACAAGCCCAGTTCCTTCAGCCGCTCCTCATAAGACCTGTGCTCCAGCCCCTTCACCAGTTTCGTTGCCCTTCTCTGGACACGCTCCAGGGCTTCGATGTCTTTCTTGTGGTGAGGGGCCCAAAACTGGACACAGTACTCGAGGTGCGGCCTCACCAGGGCTGAGTACAGGGGGACAATCACCTCCCTGTTCCTGCTGGCTACACTATTCCTGATACAGGCCAGGATGCCGTTGGCCTTCTTGGCCACCTGGGCACACTGCCGGCTCATGTCCAGGCGAGCATCAATCAGCACTCCCAGGTCCTTTTCCTCTACACAGCTTTCCAGCCACCCCGCTCCCAGCCTGTAGCGCTGCCTGGGGTTGTTGTGGCCAAAGTGCAGGACCCGGCACTTTGCCACATTAAACCTCATCCCGTTGGCCTCTGCCCAGCGATCCAACCTGTCCAGGTCCCTCTGCAGAGCCATCCTACCCTCCGGCAGATCGACACTTCCCCCCAACTTGGTGTCGTCTGCAAACTTACTGAGGGTGCACTCAATTCCCTCATCCAAATCATCAACAAAGATGTTGAACAGGATGGGCCCCAGCACCGACCCCTGGGGCACACCACTCACGACCGGTCGCCAGTTGGATTTGACTCCATTCACCACCACTCTCTGGGCCCGGCCATCCAGCCAATTATGAACCCAGCGAAGAGTGTACCTGTCCAGACCATGGGCCGCCAGCTTCTCCAGGAGAATGCTGTGGGAGACCGTGTCAAAGGCTTTGCTGAAGTCTAGGTAGACTACATCAACAGCCTTTCCCTCATCCACCAGGCGGGTCACCTGGTCATAGAAAGAGATGAGGTTGGTCAGGCAGGACTTGCCTTTCACAAACCCATGCTGGCTGGGCCTGATCCCCCGGTTGTCACGGACATGGCACGTGATTGTCCTCAAGATGACCTGCTCCATCACCTTCCCTGGCACCGAGGTCAGGCTGACAGGCCTGTAGTTCCCCGGATCCTCCTTGCGACCCTTCTTATGGATGGGTGTCACATTAGCAAGCCTCCAGTCATCTGGGACCTCTCCCGTCAACCATGACCGCTGATAGATGATGGAGAGCGGCTCGGCAATCACATCCGCCAGCTCCCTCAGCACCCTCGGGTGGATTCCATCTGGCCCCATGGACTTGTGGCAGTCCAGGTGAAGCAGGAGATCTCTAACTGTTTCGACCTGAATCGTGGGGGGTTTGTTCTGCTCTCTGGCCCAGACGTCCAGGTCCAGAGGCTGAGTACCCTGACTACAACTGGTCTGACTACTGAAGACAGATGTAAAGGCTGCACTGAGAATCTCAGCCTTCTCCTTATCCTCAGTAGTCAAGTTCCCCGACGCATCCAGTAAGGGATGGATGTTCTCCTTGGCCTTCCTCTTGCTGTTGATATATTTATAGAAAGACTTTTTGTTGTCTCCAACTCCCATGGCCAGGTTGAGCTCATGCTGGGCTTTAGCCTTCCGGATTTTTCCCATTTACACTCCTTTGTGTGAATGAATCTGCAGGACTATGTTAAAAGTACCAATTTCAGTTGACGTGACGATCCTGCAACATTATATAAATCAGGAAATCTGTAAATTTTGCTTGATTGCTCCAAAATATCAGGTCTTCTGCTGAATCCACTTGTGCATTGCAGGCCTCTGTTTAGGCGATCAGAATACATGCCCTTTCTCCACACAGGCACACCAGTGCTTTTTTACATCTGAAGTTTCTGTATTTGGCATTTCTGAAAATCATACATATACCCCTTAGGGTTTTTTAAGCTTTCTGAAGATACATTTAGGTTGCTAACATCAGGTAGTCCGATTTGAAAATGTTCAATATTTTCAGTAATATTTTATATCCAAGAGCGGCTAAAAGAGAAGACGTAATGCAGGGAGTTCAAGAATTGAAGCCATGAAGGGAAGGTGGCTTATAGGAATTAAAATTGGGATTGGACTGACTGTCTTTTGTCTTGGAAGATAGAGTTCTGCTGCGAACCAAATGAGAAGAATAATGGTAAAGTTTGTGTAGAAGTCCCATAAAGTGATCCCATTCGTTGTGATTTCTGAGCCATGAAAAGTATGTCAAGACTACCGTGACTGTGACAAGTCTTCAACTCTGCTATGTGACCCAATGCACAGTAATGATATGGTTGTTTTCCATCTGTATGAGAGAGATGTTTGGTAGAATACTGATTAACTGTTTTCAATTCTTTGCATTTTTAAGATATTGTTCATGAAAATCTGAAAATGGGGTCAGATGGCGAAAGTGACCAAGCTTCTGGAACGTCATCTGATGAAGTTCAGTCTCCCACAGGTGTTTGTCTCAGAAACCGGATACACAGACGAATCTCAATGGAGGTAATTTACTTTTCACATAAGGATCATTTAAATTGACAGGAGAGTTGGGGGTTACTTTAATTGTTTGTTATAACTGGTTGTCTTCTCAATTAACTGTAACCGTTCTGACGTATGTCATGAAGAGAATGTTCTTGTAATTTTAGTTAAACGTCTGTCTCCATTTGTCACACAGAAATCAGATGTTTATTTTGCATTGTTTATGAGCTGTTTTGAAAAGCTGAATAGATTTTGAAACTTGGATTTTTGGGAAGAAACATTCTGTGCGATTCACCAAGTATATTCAAGAAGATCCACTGTTTAGACATTTTTTACTTACGACTCTTTTCTAATCTTTGTAAAACTAATGCTACAGCAGCGATGGTCCTGACTGTTTCAGCCTTTCCCTCTCTTCCTGTTTTTTAATGAACGGAACTTTACAGGATGGTAAACAAAAGGAGGAAAAGTACCTTATGAATAACTCTGCACATAATTTCCTTTATTTATGAGTCTCATTATGAGTACTAGCCACCCTTGTGCTTGCTTTGTTGTCATTTCCCTTGGCGAAGAAAAACAGAACACTTCCCTGTTTCTTGACTGTATAAAAGTTAGTTATAATGATGCCTTTGTTATAGAAGCATGTAAAATTTTGTAGTTGCTACTTTATAGCATGCATACCAATATTCATGGTAAGATTTTAAATCTTCATACAAAGCCCGATATCAAATACAGAACTGTGGAAACTGATGTGGCTAAGTTACAGTAGGGTATACATGCCAAAAATTTTTTATTTGTGAGGCTTTCCGTTATGCTTGGAATTCCAACACTCCAAGCATGTAACACTGATATGATTCCAAGAGCTTGTGAATTAGCTGTATTAATTATTTATATCGTTTCTTGCACTTGGGGGATGTTGTCTTCAGATTCCTAAATTTGTATGTTAATCTCAGGTTTGATCTAAAGACTGTTAAACCATTTACTTGGGAGAACTAAGGTGGATTTATTTATGCTGGATGCTTAAATTAAGAAAAAGAAATTGTGAGAACTTGCATATCAGAACGTATGCTGGAGAGACTAAAAATCAAGGAAATTATTTAAAAGGATTATTTCCTTTTTGTTCATTGTCTGTTTCCTCTACATTTTGAAACGTGCATTTAAAACAGGAGAGAAACAAGGAAATTTAATGATACCTAATGAAATTAGCAAACTGAAATGGAAATGTGTCAAGTCTTCCAGAGAGGGCTAGGAACCATTAAAGGATTCTCTTTTAGATTAGGATTCAAGAAAAGGTAAAAGAAATAACCAGAGAACTTACAATTACAAAATAGTAATTTTGTAATTGAAATTACAGAAGAGTGGATTGAGAGCAGCCCTGAGGAGAAGGACCTGGGGTGCTGGTTGATGAAAAGCTGGCAATGTGCACTGGCAGCCCAGAAAGCCAACCGTATCCTGGGCCGCATCAAAAGAAGTGTGTCCAGCAGGTCAAGGGAGGTGGTTCTCCCCCTCTGCTCTGCTTCATGAGACCCCACCTGCAGTACTGCGTCCAGCTCTGGGGTGCTCAGTACAGGAAAGACATGGAGCTGCTGGAGCAAGTCCAGAGGAGGGCCACAAAGTTGATCAGAGGGCTGGAGCACCTCTTCTACAAGGACAAGCTGAGAGAGAGTTGGACTTGTTCAGCCTGAAGAAGAGAAGGCTCTAGGGAGACCTAATTGCGGCCTTCCAGTGCCTAAAAGGGCCTACAGGAAAGACAGAGAGGGGCTGTTTACCGGGGCATGGAGTGATAGGACATGGGGAAATGGGTTTAAACTAAAAGAGGGGAGATTTAGATTAGATATTAGGAAGAAACTCTTTACTGTGAGAGTGGTGAGGCACTGGCACAGGTTGCCCAGAGAAGCTGTGGAGGCCCCATCCGTGGCAGTGTTCAAGGCCAGGTTGGATGGAGCTTTGGGCAACCTGGTCTAGTGTAGGGTGTCCCTGCCCAGAGCAGGGAGGTTGAACTAGATGGTCTTTGAGGTCCCTTCCAACCCAAACCATTCTGTGATTCTTCTATGGTTACCTCAGGAGTAGTCAAAGTTCAGAAAATTCCTGTGTAATTTTTCAGAAGGGGTCAAATAAAAACATTGTTTTTATTGGCCTTTTTAATTGTGAAACAGTTGTAATATTACTGCTTAAGAGGCCTTGGGAAGTTTGTGTTGTTTATCCAATGCTTATTTTCTCATTTTTCTCCAAATTCCAGATGCTTGTTTCTGAGTGTTGAAATTATTTCTTCATTGATTGGCCCAGTCAATGAGAGCACTAATTTTTTGGCAGCTATTTGTGTGTATCCTGCGAGAATTATAACGTTTCCCCCAAATCACTTCAGTATTGACATGATCACTTTTCTGATAAGGTTTCAAGCTAATGTCTGCAGATGCTCTCAGTTCTGAATTTTAAGAATGAGAGAGATTTTTCATTGACTTAAGTTTTCTTCTGCGTGCTTTGTAGCAGAGTAGGTAGAGTTTTACCTGTTTGTGCATTCCAGATGAAAAAGAACAGTCTTTGTAGCTTTGGTTAAAATACCTTTCTAATCATAGTCTTTTCAGTTGACTTTCTCATTTCCTAAGTGAAAAGGGCTTTAAGTGATTGCATCGTCTGCCTGTCTTTCCCTCCTCTTATTTTTCCTGTGGGTCATTTTCTGTCAGCTTTGACAGATTGATAGAAATCTCAGATGATAATTTTATCTTAATTTCTGTGAAAAAAGCTCTGTGTGGGGAGAAATTGCTAATACTTTTACTGCTAAGAAAGACGCAGCCTTTATTAAACACCAAAGTATCCACATATGAGTTGAGTCTCAAAATGTACATTTACAGGAAACCAGGTTTTACTGGTTTTGTCATTTGTGGAATGGGATTGCTTCCTTGACCTTTGAGGGACCCAAATAAAGGTTTCCTCTTTACCAAATCTTGCCTGCATGCCTTGGGTGATTTGTGCCATGGAACTGAGTGGTTCCATAGTAGAAATTGGATTATATACAGAGAAAGAAACAATTTCATTGTGAAGTAAGTTTCTCTTATTTCAGTTTTATTTTGCTGGTTTGTTGGAATCTGTCATCTCTAGACATCATTGGGTAGCCTGAGGCCATATTGCCTTTATAGTCATTTAGGTTGAGTTGAAGCTGTATGCTATATGTACAGGTTGGAGTAAATTAGTATGCGTGTGACAATACGGTTTTGCTGTAGTCTGCTGAAGTCATTAGTCACACTTAAAATCCATTGTAGAATGTATTTGATTACATGTACGAAGTTGGATAAACTCAATAAAGCAATATTCCTCCTTCCTTCCTATGCTTTAAGATGAATGTGCCTGTCGCACTATGACTATATCCAGTTTTATCTTTAGTTTGGCCAATATTCACTGTATTTGTAATTTTTTGTACATAAATTCTTGGTTATATATGTTTGTTTCTCTCTGTGGAATTGACAGAAGTCCTGATTTGTTTCAGAAGTAGCTAATCAGGTAAAGCTGAAACCTTGCAATAGTCCTTTTTACTTGGAAGAACTGTGTATATAACCAAACCTTTGCATGCTCAGCTTGAGCTTTCTCTACAATTTTGACAATTAGCAGCCCATCAAAAAAACCCAACCAATTTTTTTAAAAATGCTTGCTAAAAACATGCATACTGTAATCAAAGTGCTGATCGCCACTACTGAATATTAGTACTCTTGCGATCTTTTGTACGTTAGAATACACATTTTGATTCTTAGTGTCCATCCCCACTGCAGCGAATCGTATAATAAATCTGCTTTCTCTGTAATCATTAAGTAATTCAGAGCTACAAATAAGATTGTAATGTTGTCAAGAGCAGATTCTCTTGTCCAGAGTATATGAAAGATTTTGTTGGGAAAAACCCCCTTGATTCTTCTAAATTTTTCATATAAAGGTATCCTGGAAGATAGAGAAGTAACAAAATAGACAATGGAGATGCACTTAGAAAATGTGTTTCTTGTAGCAGAATCTCCATAGCAATAGAAAACTAAAATTTCGTAACCTTAAGTTGACCTGGTTTAGATAGGAAATCATCCTACTGCAGTGTAACCTAATTGTGAAGCATTTTAGATGTGGAGTGTTGATACTGCAATGAGAGAGAATCTTGTCTGCCATGAAAAATTTGCTGGGGTGAAAACTTTCCTTCCACAGTGGCAGCCATGGAGATGCCAGCTTTCAGTCTGTCTTCCCCCCCAAAATGACTTAAAATTTCAGCTAGCATGACCGTTACAGACAGGGGGATGATAGGCATTTGCTTCTGAATTTGACAACGCTGCAGTTGTGGGACTAGATTATTTTTTTTTAAATGATTGTTCATTATTACCATGTGCTTAGAAAGCAGAGAGAACATACCAGAATCTCATTGTGTTGCCTAGATAAAGTTTATTTTGCCTGCAATCCACAAGCTACAAATGGTCCGTAAAGCAGTTTCCTTTTTTTTCTTCTTCCTTCCCCTCATTCAGGAACCGTGCTGACAGTAGCTGTGAGCATCTATTGTGTGAGGAATTTGGCTTCAAACAGCTGTTAGGTTTTAATTAAAATGTCTACTAATCTCGTGCTAATATTAATTATTATTTAGCAAATCGGTAAACCTGTTTATCAAAACAGATGTATGGAATCATTTTTTTTTTCAAGCACCAGAAGCAATACGACCTAAGAATGAATACATATGTGTCTGTATTTTAAGCGTAGGGGCTTTCATCACGTAATGAGAAACACTTCTCCAGATCATAGAGTCACAACTTAAAGCATTTTCACTTTGATTTGCTGGAAAAGATGACATGGGCAGTAATGCATTAATATAAATTCATGTTTCAAGCCATGAGTGTTCATTGGGGGCCCTGTGCCCCTGCGCTGGATAGTGAATGCTTCATTAAGAACTGCGGTGGATAAAAAATAAGGAGATACAGTCTGTGCAAATTGGAACATCTGTTTCCCTTTCCCAGAAGTCCAAGGTCTGTAAGCTGTCTTCGCATGTGAACTGGCGGAGGGCCATAACCCACTGTTCACCAGCCTGTTTCCCAGATATTTTATCCTGAGAAACAGTTCTTATCCGTCCGACTGTCACATTAGTGATGGGAGCGTGTTCCAGATCAGACTGCTCCTGCCACGCTGCTATAGGGTATAATTTTCCCCTGGGAGGATTAGCTGCGCGGTAAGTACTTTGAGCTGAGCAGAGAGAAATACAAAAGCTATGAAGTGATCCTGTAGTCATGTGTGCATTATACCGGTCACCTTCTGAAAGACCTAAATGAGAAATAAGGTTTTGGTGAGCTCCATCCTTTACCAGGGATGTGACTGGGTTGGGGGTCTTAACACAGCCAGAGTACCTCGATCTGCTGTTGGTCCAGCTGGGCCTGTGCCTTCTCCAGAGGAAAACCCGCAACATTAATTGATGTTTCAACTGACATAATGCTAAGACTTCCTGTGTGTAGGCTGCACATTAGAATGCAGTTCATAGGTCCCCATTCACATGCACAAATAGGACACTCTTGGTTCTGTTCAGTCGTTTAAATTCTTGAACAGCGGACTGGATGGCATTGCTGGCCCAGGCTTTCAGTCAGGGCAGTACGGTATTTTCTCCTGCCAGTAGGTTTGGAAGCAGGAAGCACTGTATAAAGGCAGCCTGAGCATTCAGCCCGACATCTCTTGCTGCTCAAGAGGCTCCCTTGGACCCTCAGCGGACATTACTACCTGGCTTATTCTCTGAGCAGAGGTTCTGCCTTCACCCTTCCTTCTCTAGGTATAACTCTTTCTGCCTTATTTACTGGATGTTGTCCAGTTTCCTCCTCTGCACCTCCTGAGAATGTGTAGCTTTTCTTCTGATCACCTCTTCTGTGAACCTAAGGACCTACTGGTACATTTCAGTGCTAAACAGAAAAAAAAATCAAAGCTGAATACAATCAAGACTTTTTTCTTTTTCTTTTTTTCCCAGTGTTGCTGTATTATCTCCATTTCAGTCCTGCTTAGCAGCTGTGTCCACCTTTTGCAAGGCTGCACTAGAAAATGTGCAATTGCGTTTGTAAACTCCTGCTTCTAGGTTCACATGAAGCTTGATGTCTTCAAAGTCCCTCTTCTAAAAACACAAGTGCATGTTCTAAATTGCCAGTATGGTTTTGATGGTACTGATGGACCTCCTTTTGATCTCTTTGATTAACAGACTTTCATTTCTTCTACAGAAGAAAACTGACATTGGCACAGAAAAATAATTTCAGCATGGATAACAGAGTTTTTTCACCTGCCTTGTACTAGATCTTTTAGGAGTACCCATCTGTTGTCAGCAGTTGTTGCTTTTTTGCCCTTCTGTGAGGAACCTTTGTAATCTTGATGCTAAAGTTCTTGCATTCCACTTGCAAGTGCTGTTTCCCTTAGGAAAGTTACTGCACTAGGCAGTACCCTTTCTGTAAGGACGGAATACCTGCTTTTTTGAGAAGTCAGTACATGGGTGCAGCTTTCTACCCTACACTCTGGCCTTGCTGTCTTCTCCAGGAAGGTCAGATTTCCAGTGTCCGTGTTCAGGAAGTTGGTTTCATTTGGATTAGCCAGTTTCTTCATGGGACTTTCCCTTCGGTACTTGTGACTTTGTGTTGATATGAATGGTTTTGTGTTAGTAATTAGCGCTACACAGAACTGTGTTAAAGGTCCAAGTTTGCATATCTATGGTGATACGTTCTGTTCTGTTTCTCATGGTATTTTTCCACTTGCATTCCCCTCCACCTCATTCTTCTTGTAAGCTGATCAACTTGTGTTACCTTTTCCTTTTTGGGCAGTTTCTCCTACTACTCTGTTACAGAAACTGATGAAAATGTACAGAAACCTATGTTTTAAAATCAGGAAGGTGTAGTAGTAAATGAAGCAGGGCATACTTTATTAGCATCTGTTACTGCCCAGCACTTACTACTGAGTCAAACAGCCATCAACCCCCAGATTTCCACAGGGTTTATGTTAAGAGGCTAATGCCACAGCGTGGTGTCTTACTAGGTGATAACTTAGCCAGACAAACAAAATCAGATATGATTTTTTATGGTTATTACTATTTTTCTTCCTTATATTCTCTAAGTTCACTTCCTTATGAGATGCAATAAAATAACAACTAAACAAACACAAAAAAAAACACCTAGTAAGAATTTTGAGGTGTTTCTGGCATAATTTGTCACAAATTTCTCGTGTATTTATACACTGCGTGAAAAGAAAGTAATAGCTCACATTTGAGTTTTAATTTTTCCTTTCTCAAACTTTTCAAAACTGGTTTTATGTGTTGCATGTGTTTGGTTTGATTTGATTTCATTGGTTGTGAATAGAGGCTCCTGGAATGCAGTTTCTGAATACTGTATTTGTGCTCAACAGTTTCAGCCGTTCACCTTAAAACTGCTGGGAGATATGAAGTAAATAAAAATCTGGCTGGGTCTGAATGACTGAAAGAGCAGTTTTTATTCAGCTAGTCAGTAGTCTAAACAGCATATCCATTAAATTAGAGTTGTTGTTAAAAGGATTTTGAAGAAGAAATTGTTCATGTTTTTACTGCTTATGTGAAAAAATCCCATCTATTGACCTCTAATTCTAATTTTGTGGGTTCAAAAATACTGATTGTTACAAATATTACTGAAAAGATACTTAGAAGATTTCTTTTCAGAAGTTTTTTCATTGTGCTAAAGTAAATAAAAGCAAAGGAATCTGCTTGCAATTCTGCTTTCTGTGCTTTTAAGAAAATTATTATGTATAATTATATATAATTAGAATACTCTTTATTTGAGTAGCTATAGATAATGTAAATATTACTGGTAAATTTCTTGAACTCCTGGCAGTAAAGTCCCTGCTTTGTTGATTGATGATAGTAGATGTGCTGGGAAAATGTGACTCCTAGTCCCAAAATAGAGACTAAACCTTAGATTTCTTAATAGCATCAATATTTCACGGATCACACTTGACTCCTCATCTTTTCCTAACATCTCAACATCAAATCTGACAAAATATGTTTATGTTAAGGACGGGGGCAGAGAAAATGGGGTATCTGTGGTCACTGGTATTTCTCCAGGGTATGAAACAGCCTGTGTCTCAGTCTCAGGATAAAATCCCTGAAAATACTTTGAGTACTTGATTTGATTTCCATGTTGAAAAATTACTTAATTGATTAATGAGTTCCATATCTTGGGTGATTTCTGTCCCAAATCCTGATTCAATGCTCAGAATTGATGTTTTCTTGAATTGTGTTGCATTTCAGTTGACTGCCTGAAAACCAGCGTGGATTCATGGGGTGAGAGGTAGCAGTGATCCTTTGCGGATGGGTCTTAAGGTTATGTTTTTCATTACTGCTTCTAAGAGAAGAAGGGGTTCTGTGAAGCCCTTTTCTTTAAATCTAACAGAATAGTAATTGATTCATTGTGATTTAGTGTTTTCAGTAAAATAATAGCAACGATAATGTTCAAGTATAAAGGAAAAATGTAGTATTCAGGTATAAACGATTCTGCAGAAGGTAGAGGAAAAAATGCGCTTCTGCATCTCATGATGAAATTAGTTACGTCTGTCAGTTGAGTGGGGGAATGATGGTGCGTTTATATACCTGGTAGGACCACTGGTGTAGGTAAATCATACTAGCTGTTAAAATAGTGGTTTTGGTTACAGTAATGGAGGCTTATTTGTAAAGATGTTAAAATAGCATGCTGCAAGAATGCTGTAAGTTTCTTTTGACGGATGTATATGCTGCTGTTTTGTTTCAAGACCTTGGAGGTCTACAAGGCTGTAACCAAACAACAAAATTCTCTCTAAACATAAACATACTCTCTGATGTGGGGTTGTTTGGTTGGGGTTTTTTCCTTCCTATTTGCTTTTGCCTCTAGCAGGCTTGTATGTCATAATTCTGTAGAGGATCGAGTTGGCTTCAACTGTGCTAACTCTGTCATTTCACAAAAATGCACTGAAATTTGATAAGGCGACGTTCAGAAAAAACACGTAGTATTCAATACTGTAATGGTACAGTAAGTATATACAAATAAGGTTGTAATATTAGAGTGTTTAAATTCTCATTGGTATAAGCAAATGTTTTTCAGCTAATTTGCGTGTCATGAAGTAGCACATAATACCCACTTTTATTTAAAATATGCAAGGAAAGAATACTATAAAGAGTTGTTTGTTTGCTTGTTTTTTTTTTTACAGTAAGCATGCCATGAAGTTGAAGTTGCATAGAGTATTATATGATGTAGCATTTTACATCTCGTGAGGCATTCTCCGGTGAACAAAAGCACTATGACTTACTAGTGAACAGCTTGTGGTTGCAGCTGACATGTCTCGCTTGTATTTGCTGAAACTGGTGAGAAGACTAATTCAGATTGATGCTTACACAAGAGAGCAAAGCATTTTCATTTGATCTATAGTGGATTGTTTGGATGGTCAGACTGATGTCTGTAGACTTAGAAGAACAATTCTTCTTTGTGAGGTTGTGACAAAATTTTATTGATAGCATTTAACAACATTAACTCTTAAAAGATAAGCTAAAACTTCAGGGAAAAGTGGAGAGCTGCTTGTCTGCTGCCATATAGTAAGTACGTACCTGAAGTAATGGTTGGTCTGGAAATGTAACTTAACAATAAACTGAAGAACCAAAGCAGGCAGGTTTGGTAAATAATGATGCAGCTTAGCAATATAGTTTGTATTGTCCACTGACTACCTGCTCCTGGCAGAGCCAGTTTCCTTCTCTTCATAGTTCCTGATCTTGCATCAGCAGGTGATACTTGGTTTTTGAAGGGGTAGTTTTCTGCCAGCTGCATCTTACAGCGCATCGTTGCATCATTAGCTTAGAGCCTGTTCTAATTCAAGAAGTGATGGGAACGTCTGGCCGCAGGCAATGGCATACTGAGTTTGGAGGTAGTCGACTGTTAGATTAGCTAAATGAAATGTTCAAGGAATAGTGAACAGAGGCTGATGCTATCATCAGACTGAGGCTGATGTTATCATGGATTTCCCTTCCAGTTTTTCTGACGTGTCATGTGGTACTACAGGGTTGGCTTTTGCCTCCCTGGGAGAAGCCTGAATCTTTCTTCTCTTGCTGCAGTTGTGAATACAGTAGCAGCCTGAAGCAGCCTGGCAATTGAAAGATCGATGGTGTTTGCAACCCAGTAGATGTGGGAAAGATTATATTATTGGTATTCCAGCAAGAAAGAAACAGTCCCCAAATTGGCACATTCGTTAAAGGATAAAAGGAAAAGTAGTCTTAGTTTTTCTTTTTCTGGTTTTTGTAGTGTAGTGAGAATTGGCCTGGGGAACACCTCAACAAATCCTTGCCATGAGGGCTGTTTTCTGATAATTTATTTTTCATTATTGTTATTCTGTTTTGTGCAAAATATTATTATCTATTTCTGTTATCTGTTTATTATCTAAATGTGCTATATAAGTCAAAGGTGTAATAACTTGAGTCATCAGAGGACAGGCTAAAAAGTGTGCATATTTCAAACTGCTTATTTCGAGATCTTGTTTTAACATGCAGGGTTCAGACATTCTATATCCTGAGGTAGAATCATCTTTATTTCACTTCAGTGAAATTTGCTGAAGTGTGTAGTGCATCTTGACAAAAAATAAATGGCGAGTTCAGGAAAACAGGAGTTCTTGATTTTAATGCGTGAGTTAACAGTGTTGCTTTCACAAGTAAGAGTGAGTTCATTCTGTGGAAAAATGTACTTTTTTGTCACGATTTAGGAGAAGTGAAAATAAATCTGTTGACCAGGAATGAGACTTTCTGAAAAGTGTGACACTGTGACACTAAAGACTATTATGTGGGGCAAGACAAGCAGTTAGGAAGAGGAATAGCTGGTAAGCTTGATTGTGGAGAACAGGAGATCAGAATAGGATAGGTAGAAAAGGAATAGGTTTTTTTGAGAGTCAGATGTGAAAAACGGAACGTGGTAACAAAAAACTCTTAGAATGGTTTACTATGGATGGCATGTGAAGAAGCTGGTATTTGAAACAGCATTTTGGGACATCCAAAAAGGGACCAGAAGTACAGATATAAAGGAGGTTGGGGGTTATGGTTTTTGCTTCCAAGTTTGTCTGAAAAACAGGAGGCATTTGGTTTATTTTTATTTTATTTGAAAGATGTGTTTGTTTACTTACAGGATTTGAAACACCTGCCGCCTTTCCTGCCGCCTTTTCTTGTGTCCAAGCGCAAGTATTTGGTGGTAGACAGAACATAGACATCGAGTTACAGCAACGCTGTTGGATATTAGCCAGATGAAAGAAAATGCTTGACGAAGTCTAGCTCACTGCACAGCATTTGCTGTAGCCAGCATTAGAAATAGATGGTAAAGACAAGCATGAGTTGGGATAGTTTATTTCCACAGAAAACAAACTGATATTAGTGTCACAAGTGCTTACATGTTTATCTGCCATCAAGCAGAGCAGGACAAATGTGATTCTTATTTCAGGCAAATTATAAAAATAGTATGCATTTCTCAGCCAGTAATAAAGCACGACTGAGAAATAAGCATTGCACGTGAAGATAGGAAATGTGGCTTTAAGATGTAGAGGAGAGGGAAAATGCCACAAGCGTTCTGGCTACCCTAGCAAAGCAACTGGTGCCTGAATATGTTCTCCAGAATATATTCTGGAACTGGATCAAAAAATAGCTCTTTAAGCAACATACAGTTAACTGTAGGCATTTGATGTATTTTGTTGCAAGCTGACCCTAAAGATAACCATAAAAGAATCACGCTAGAAAATGTTATGAATTGACCTCATTTGGAAAAATAAATTGTGACATACAAAAAAATGCTGTCATTTTAATTTTCTTAAAAATAGGTTGTTTTACCTCAAGTACTTTGTTGTCCCTGAAAGCTAAGGTTTTGCATTCTAGTAAATCTTTGCTTGTTAGCATTACAAAGAAATGTACCCAGATTCTTTCTGCATAGTTGAGGGTCTGTGTACACCACTTATACACCTGTTATGTTTAAAAAAGGATACGTAAGATAACATAGGCAGTTACTGCAATTTACTACCTTCATGAACGTTTTAAATTTTTATTTCACTTTTAAAGGAATGCAAAATTAATTAGTGTTAAAAATTGACATGTAACTCCATAGTGTTGACAAGCTCAGAATCTTGGGTCTCAAAAATTAAAGACCATAGGGAAAATAATCGGTCCTGCCATTAATTTTACATGCTTCTTACTTCTTTAAACAGTGTTGTAGTAGGATCTTGTAACAGCCTGTGGTTTTTAAGAGTCTGCTAATCATTTCCATTGTAAAAGCCTTCTTGGGTTTAGTTGTTTTCCTTGGTTAAGGTTTTGGGTTTGGTTTTTTTTTTTCCCTTTTTTCTGAGAACTGCTCACACATCATTAGATTCAGTTGGTGATCGAAATCAGTGTGGACAAAGTCCTCTGCCCGAAAGTGTCTTTTTCATTGTTTCATGGAATTCCACAGAGGTTTAAGAGAATTAGAAATTCTTAAAAATCCCTGTTTCCTATTGCTTGTACTCCAGCCTGGTGTCATGCCAAAATAGCAGCAAGCCGTGGGGTTTGGGAGAGCAGGTTTTGCTGCCGCCAAAGCAGCAAGAGCAAGATTGCAGTGGGACAGCTGCGCTAGCAGCATCAGGGAGTGAAGGTGGCCATTGCGTCTAATACGCAACTCCGGGCTTCGTGTCCTCTCTGCAAAAGCTGTTTGGCACCAGTTGGGAAATGGGTTGCATCCCCCAGGCTCGAAGCTGACCTGAGCTGGCCAAGGGGCTGTTCTGTACCATCTGATGTGGCACTTGGCAATAAAAGCTGGGGGAAGGAGGAAGCGGGGGGGACATTTGTGGCTGTGGCGTTTGTCTTCTGAGCCACTGGCAGGCGTGCTGAGGCCCGGCTTTCCGGGAAGCAGTGAATCAGTTCCTTTTTCCCCTCTGCTTGGGCACACAGCTTTTGCTTTCCCTATTAAACTATCATTACCTCCACCCACAAATCTCCTCATTATCCTTCCGTCTTCTCTGCATCCCACGGGAGCAGGGAGCTCAGCTGGGTGCGGCCTCGGCTGTTCCCCAGGGTCAGCCCACCGCGGGGGAATATCTCTCTTGCTGCTGTCTGCCAAAGAGGTTGCCTAAGCATCAGCAGACAGCCTGGTCTTGAACATGCAAGGCTTCAAAATTGTTTGGTGTATGGGATGGTTCTTGCTTTTCTTTGTAAGTTAAATTATCTGGGTTTTTCAACAGTATCAAACTAATGTAATTTTAGTTTCCAGTTTTTCCATTTAGCCCCTAGGAAGCATTGTGCTTATTTCTGTCATGCACGTCTAATGAATCCCCTTTCATGTTGCTGTATAGCATTTAATTACGATTGCTTTCTTTTCCCAAGAGGTGGTTGCTTCAATTATTGCAAAAACTGGGAGGAATTAAGGTGGTACAGGCAAACAAAACATCATAATTTCTGTCTTTCAGGTATTTGGGTTTGCAACCTAAATGGCTTTCTTTAATTTTGCGTATTTTAGGCAGTTAGGTAAAGGATAATTATAATACGAAGAAGACCTTCATATATGTAACTTTATATATGATCTTTCAAATATGGATGTCATAAAAGGCTTCTGACTGGGAGGTAACAATTTAAATATATAATTTTAAAGAAGTCGTCTTGGCTTGGTTGACATTTCAACACAGCCAAATGTGCATGAGTATTGCAAGTAGAATAGTAGTGGAGATCATTAGGAGGAAAAATTTATGAAATATCTACTGCAATTTCCATGAAATCATTATGTTTTCTTCACAGAAAAGAAACTTTCTTCAGCTCTAAAAAGTTAAGGAAGAATGGATAGTGTTTTGATTTTATTTACAACATGACAAAAATTTAGGCTTCCAGCACTAAATACTGATTTGGGGGAGGGGAAGGTGGTGGAGAAGAGTGTTTACCATCATGTATTTCCTTTATATTACAAATATAACTAGAGAAATTATATTAAAACGGATACTACAATTCTGAAAAAGATTTCTCCCTACTTTTCCCCTCAGATTGTGGTGTATTGTTTGTTTTGTTTTGTTTTTCTTTTAAAGACAGACATTATGGAGGGTTGGGATGAGGATAGTTGTTATTTACTTGAAGTAGACTATTGTTTGTGGGGTTTTTTCCCCGACTGGAATAGATTTTGGCCTCTGCATCAGTAAGTACTTATAGTCAAACAGTATCTGTATTACGCACTGTTAAGCACCAAAGAGAAGTTTACATCTTAAGCTCAGTTTAGAACTGAGGATGTGACATGGATCAACCTAAAATACTGCTTTTATGGTAGCTGGACTGCAAAGTAATGAATTCTTAGTAACTGTAAAGCACCTTAGACTTGTTTTGTTTCCCTTCCTGTCCATTTGAAAAGGTGTGTGTTTATTGATGGCAGGCGCTGTACACAGTTAATGGCATAGTTTTCAAATTGCCATCACAGTTTAAAGGCTTCTTCCTACATACCCATCAACTTTGTGTGGAAATGCTTCTTGGAAGCTGCGGAGCTAGGTGTGAAATGCCACTTTGCCCCAAGGATGGGTGCTGTGGGTGGAGAGACACTGAGAGCTCTGGGGTACAATCAACTCAGTATTTCCTGAGGCCTTTGGGTTGTGGTCCACAATTTCAGTATCCGTGTAAACAGACTCTGTTAAAATACTTCCTTTGAAACAAGCACTATGGGACAGTAAGAAAAGTACTGCTTTCCTACAGCAGGTTTCTATCCATGGATTTAAAAGGTAGGAGTAGGAGAAAGCCTCATTATCCTATACACCCTGTGGCAAAATAGCTATCTACTGTGTCCAGGAAGTCTCATTGAAAAACTCAGCTCAGTGCTCTTCTGCTGTCTTGGAATTTGTCAAGTTTCTGCTTTATGTTCTTGAGAAACAGGAGAAAGAAAATCAGGATAGTGCCCTACTGTTAATCTGGGATTACAGTAGGAATGTGGAGTGGAGACTGATGCTGGTCCTTTACCTGCCATTCCTGTCTTGTTCCAGCAGTTCCATGGTTTCCCACCTGAATGCGATGACAAAGCCGCTTTCTTTAAGGCAACATGGAGCTCTTTCCATTGTGCTCATCTGTTTCAGTGAGCTACCTGAATTTTCTGAAGAATGCAATAAATTATAGATAGGGTGAATTTATTCATTGATTTATTTTTAATAGTCTGAAGCCCTCTTCAGCAGGGGAGAGGCCTTTCTCTTTTCAGATGACTCTAGTTTCACTGAATTGCCTATTACAAAAACAGCATTGGCAGAGCCTGTCAGAAAGAAGGAAAATTCTTTAATGAAAAATACAGTTTTATTGCAGAGATTATTGCTAGCTCCTGTTGTAATTAATTAGTTCCCCCACTCTCCCAAAAACTGCACAGGCAGTTTTAAAATTGCCAACGTTTTGAAAAATTTGAAATACCAAAGTTGAAGATTAGTGAAGAATTCAGAAGCTGCCAAAGCTGAGGCATCCTTTTGTTTTGCAGTTTAATTTCAGTTTAATTTTTCAGTTTAATTGGTCAAAGATGCCATTCTGTCAGCAGTACTTCTTTAGTTGAGAATTTGAAAGTTCTGTACAAAATGAGAAATACAGGCACTTATTTTTCCGGTTAGGCAGAGAAGCTGGTGTTGGGCAGCAAAGCAGAAGCTAACAGACTTTGTGCTCTGTACCTAAGGAGATGTGGGCAGCAGAAGGGAAAGAGGAGGATGAGCTGCCAGAAGTCAAAGCTTTGTTGGCATCTCTCCAAAAATTTCTGCCTCTATCCAGTGGCCATATTGAATAGCATAAGTAGATCAGTCATCTAAGGGATGTATATTGGCACTTCAGTCCTACCTGGAATGGAACTAATTGCCAAATTACATCAATTATTTTAGTGTATATATTTTTGACTTCTTTTTTTTTTTTTCATAGCTGTTGCTCCAGGTACATGTACAGATCATGCATATACACAGTTCAAATACATTATCAACCCTGAAAGTTTAGCAAGTTGTCCACCAAGATCCTCGAGTCTTGAAAAGTCTGATGATCCAGTTCTCTGGCAGCCTAAAGCGATTTAGTTGCTAGCTTCCCGGGCTTGCCCTGCTGCCTCTCTTGCCCTGTGTTCAGGCTGTAAGCTTGTCTGACCTTCCACTGAACCTGTTTGGAGCACAAAGCTGGCAGGAAGCTATGCACTTCGCCTGAGATAGTTTCTCGATGATTTAGCATGCTGAAATAGTTCAAAGCTGCTGCAAAGAAACACATGGCCAAGCCTGAGGGGGACCGAATGGGGCTGTAGCTGCCAGCATTTAGGTTAGCTCGGGATGCCCAGAACTCGAAGCTGGAGGTGATAGCTAAGATAGAACAAGGTAGATTCAAGAAGAGCTTACTGCTGTCAGGTCAATAGCAATTAAATCTGGGGTCCACCAGCAGAAAAATGGAGATTCCTTCTTCTGCTGGAGACAAGTGTGAAAACTGGTGGTTCCAGAGATGTCCTCTTAATTTGAGAGTAGAATCTGTGGAGGTGGATTGTGTAATTTGATGCTGAGTGTGATTTTTCCTTTACTGAGAAATAATTCCTGCTGTTCTGGAAATTACTTCCCTTTTTTTGTGAATCCGAGTATGTTGCCCTTGTGTCTCTCTAGTGCTGACTGGCTGCCTTAAAAGAGCGTTTGGTATTTCATTTTCTGGCATGAGATTAAAGTCAAACTAAAAAAAAAAAATAAAAAAATCACAAAACCAAAAAACAAAACAATGAGACTGTGCAGCCACCCCAAAAAACCCTCTCCCCCCCTCCCCCTTTATTGAAAGGTGAAGAAATTCTGTTTCCCTCTTGTCTTAGAAGCTACACCTGTTGTCACTGGAAAACTTTACTAGTGAAAAACAGAATGTGATGTAGGGGAAACTGGATTTATGTAATGGCAGTTTGGTTTTCTAAAGATGGTATACTAAAGAGCTTGAAAAGGGGAAATAGTTTGGCTCAATAACACAGTGATTCTGTTTTATAAGACTGGAAAATGGAAGTTGAAGCAAGTTTCTAACTTTTATTAGTTAGAGAAGGAGAACAGAGAATGCTATATATTTGAATTGTGGAGGTCTCTTGTTATTCTAACGTAATTCTTATATAAAAAGCAATGTATTTATCAGCCTCTGATTTCTTGGTTTCTGGTATTCCAGGTATGCATAAGTATTCAAGTAAACCCAGCACGTTTGTCCACAATGTAATTAATTACATTTCAATATTTCATTCCTCTTTTTAACGTAATGAGGTTGTAAAGCTCTGAGTTTTTGAGGCAGTTATATAAGCAATTAGAAGTATTACTAAAAGAGAATGTTTTTAAAAACCATTTCTGTGAAATTACTTGGTTTTAATTTGTATAAATATTTCCATTGTAAATAGCAACACTGTAGTAACAGTAACACTGCAGGTATTAAAAGTTTTTTCAGGAAATTCTGAATTATACTTGACCCTTTTCTTTTTAATGTCATTTACTGCAGGATTTGAACAAGCGTTTGTCCCTGCCTGCTGACATCAGGATACCTGATGGCTATCTTGAAAAGTTGCAGATTAACAGCCCGCCATTTGATCAGCCCATGAGTCGACGTTCTCGTAGAGCATCACTAGTAAGTGTAATGCATCTGCTTTGCTAAGCCAACCTCTTGGGTCTTCAGATGCCATATAATGCAGATGGCAGAATTTCACCCTTTCTTTCATTTTTCTTCTGCAAAATTTGCTCTGTCATTTCTCAGTGAAGGTGTTGACCCGTTGAAATCGGTGGCTAAACTCAGCTCCCAAAGTGCATATTTAAATCCTCTTGTTTTTTTAGAGCAGGGATGATCTGTTTGAGCAAACATGCCACATAGTCTTAGGTTAAGGCCAGAGCTGCTCTGAGATATAGTAGGAAGGTCCTAAAGCAACATAATAGGAAGGCAGGTCCTCCTCAGTCTTCTCGTTGTATTTGATAACAAATTTTCTTTCTCAAAATTGCTGTTGAGATGATAGATTTTTATTATTTCATTTTTTTAAATGCATATGTGGATTCCTAAGAATATGAATGAATAAATTCACATACACCTTTTTAGATTATTGGGTTATTTTAAAAAACAAGTCTTTCCTTGGAGGTGGCAGAATAACGTTTCCTATACTGTAATTAGAGTATAAATGCTAGAAATCCTGGACGCTCATACAAGATATGCATATCCGTGAAATAGTCCAAAAATTTTTTTGTCTTATTTTTACACAAACTGTTATATTTAAGTAATAATTTGATCTATCAGTTTTCTTAATGTTAATCTAGATCTTAAAGGATTGCTGGATCGTTATTGACTTCCTGAGAAGATTCATTGGCGAGAAATTCTTTGCAGAGAAAAAATGGATAGATTTAGGAAATCCTTATAGTTCTTTCTTTTCTTGATTTAATGGCGTATTTCCTGAAAAAAATAAATAGGAAAGTATGTATAGTGAATTAGTGTTATTAACTGTGAAATATCTTTATTATTTTTTAATTACTAATGTCTGTAACAAAGCCATGGTTGAATTTTATCATGTAGTTTTCCCCCTGAAAAAAAAAAAGAGTGTGCTAGACTAAAGCTCTGATTTGCATGTTGCCTTGTACAAGAACAATATTAAAAGAAGAAAAAAGTGGATCAAAGCGCTGGAGGTAATAATGTAGAAAGCTTAAATATTTCTGCTAGAATTTTGTAGCTCATTAACTACTTAGTTCCTGGCGTAGCATTGAACTGGGCAATAAACTTCCCCAAACATTCTCTTTTCAGACACTGATGAAGTATCTTTTCAGTAGAACCTTTTCAGTGGAGTATAGTATTTGAGGGCTGGGAGGAGTTTCCTGTGTATCTAAATTCCCTTGCTCATTTGAGGTGGAGCCCTGGGAGCAGCTGAAGTTCACTCCTTCTTACATTCTAGAAGACCGACAGAAAAACAGTGCCCTCTAATGAATATGGTGTGTGCATGGAATTGCCTTCCTGCCACAAGGTTGTTTCGTTTTGCCATTTAGAAATGCTTTCAGGGCTTAGAAGTCCAAAATGAAACCTGCCAGCATTGCTGTAGGCATGCATCTGCTGCATTATCCTTTCATGATTTCAAACTAACCTTAGAAAAGAAATTCAAGGGCTCATTATTCGGAGATTGTCATTGGAAGCTTGCTGGCAGACTGTTAATTGCAATACGTGAATATTGTGCCCGGCTTCAAAGGCATGTCTCTTCAAGGCTTAGTACAAGTCAAAGGAAAAGAGCTATGAAAAATACCCGTTGAGGACTTGTTATACTCAGGTCTGGTGTATTTCTTTGAAATACAATGAAAAAAATTAGCTTTTCTGGTAATTGTGTTTTGTGTTTACACGTACATGCATGTGCAGTAGCATAGGTGTAACTCTTGTGCCCCAGTCATTAGAAGCAAGAGACCATAAATGCATCAGTGTTTGTGTGAGTCAAGATGGACAGATGTGTATTGCAGAAAAACAAATTGAACACATTAAAAGACAGGTCTTGAAGAATATGTCCTCTGTATGTAAGAAATATTGTATGATTTCATTGTCTAAAGAAGATTTTCAGTTTATTAGTCTTGATGAACAACATCAAGGTTTCTTAGAGATCAGACTTTCAAGTTACAATCCAGATTGTCTGGCAATAACAAGGCCAATGGCTGTGAGCTCTCCTTTAGTTTCTCCTGTAAACTAATCAGCCTATCTTTTTAATTCTAATGCCATCTAATACTTACTTCGAGATATGTTTGTTTAAGTAGATCAAAATGCACTTTGGAAACATAATATTTATTTTGCTAACGTTGTACCGTATCAGCAGTATGTTTAAAATCTCACTGGAGTTGTAAGTGTTGTCAGATATCAACTTTGCTTGTATTTTGGGTTAAACAGCTTGACTTCACCAAGGTCCTAAATATGCTTGATGCTAAAGTATCATTATGAAGTTTTAAAATATTTCAATTCTAACACTGATTTAATAAAGCAGAATTACTCTTAATACTATGTTAACGTAATTATGTGTCCATTTTTTCTATTCTTTCAAATATGTTAATAGACTAGATCTAACACTTATTTCAGATGTAATTTCATGCATGTGTCTGAAAATTAAGTATTAATCCAACTTTTCTTAGTATATCTTCATACTATATTGTTGTCAAATCTTAATACAGCCAGCAGTATTTATGTTACATTGTGTTACCATGAAATAATCCACAACTTCAATATCCATTGGATTTTAGCAGCAAATCAACATATTCTGACTGGTGGACATAGGTGCTGAAGGCAGTCTGGGAGCCAAGTAGTGCTCTGCTTGCTATTTCTTTCTCAGGAACGATATGTTTGGAAGTGGAAGTAGGAGGTGATGCTAGGGAGAAAGCCTGGGTTTTTTGTCTTGGTGTATGTTCAGTTGTTAGTAAAGCAGAGCCTTACGAAGCCTATGGATATGGGGTTTTGACAGGATACAGGTTTATATGCACTTCATAAATTGTTTTAAAAATTGCCCTGTTTTACATGTCTACTTTCAGCATTCTTTACACTGTCAGAACAACATAAAGCTTTAGTGAACTGGCAATGGTCTTACTGTTATCTCTTACAGCTATTGGCATGGATTAAATGTGAGAGTAGCAGTGGATTTGAACAGGAAAGGAGTAATGATCATACAGTCTTCAGAAAAAGGTGTTATATAGGCAGGCAAACCCTCCTGGCTTGCATTGCAGAGCTAACTTCGTGATTCAAAGAGAGAAGATGAATAAATCCAAGCCAAATACCCAAAGACTTGACATTATGAGCCATGAAACAGAAATTACTGAGACAAAGCTGGAGCTTGTTAGGAATGATGTTCTGGGATTTTACTGGAAGAATTACAGGCTGAAAAGCGTTGAGAGGTCAGAATAGGAGAGGAGACCTGGAGCCGAGATCTCGAACGGAGCAGATGAGTAGAGTTATTTTGAAAGAAGCAGCAGCATATGGTTATGATGAGCAAGAGAAAGGATGGAATAGTGTGAGATTACATCTGTGCTTCAAGCTATAACCATTTCATTACTAGTAGTCAGATCAGAAGAGTGGAGTAGGCTTAGGTAGGAAGTAAAGTTGTGTTTTAGTCTAAGTGGAACTCAATACGTAGTCCTTCCAGGATACACAGTAGACTGGCCAACAGCCTGAGCATTAGGCTTCGATGCTGGGACGCATTTGTATCATAATATGCTAAATTGTTTTTAAAATAGCGCAATTGTGTGGTGTTTGGTTGGGTACTGTCAGATGTGTTTCTGAAACAAAGTTTAGCTTGCTGATTAAAAGCAAGAGACCGTGATCAGTTTTAGTGATCAGTTTTGCATTTCTTTTCATTGCAGTCAGAAATTGGATTTGGAAAAATGGAAACCTATATCAAGTTAGAAAAGCTTGGAGAGGTATGTACAGCTTTCCTTTGAAATGCTTACTGCTTTGATGACAATGTCTTGTGTAAAATTTTACATAAGCGTTAACTGAAAATCTCCATATCCCTCGGAATACCCATTGCATTTCTCTTTTCAGTAAACCAAACGTCACAACCACACAAATGTTCTGTGCTTTTATAATAAGCAGGAAAAAAAAGGCAGGAAAACCACCGCTGAGCTGGGGAAAAGCAAAACTCCATTACCACATGATCTGTGACCTTCTTACATAGGCTGGATTTCTATGCAGACAGACAAAATTACTGTCGATAATAAAACTAGTTAAGTCTGGTGTCATCCTGCCGCACGTTATTTGTTAAGAGAGCACTCAGGGTGGGGAAGAAGCCAGCGTTTGTGGGGAGCAGACTGCAACTGGGAACGTTCTGGTGGAGGAGCCCGCATGCCTGAGCTGGACAGCCAGCTGGGCACTGCTGTGCCCAGTGAAGTACGTAACACAGAGTTTGCCTTTCCTTCTGGGAGGGCAGCAGTGCAGCTTTCTACTTCCACTCTGCCTCTGAATTCCAGAGAATTGGTGGAAACCAGGAGGAAGCAGATAATCAATCCTGTCCGATCTGATTGAGGTTGGCCAACAGGATGAAAAACCGAAGAGGAGCACCAGGATGGGACGCACCGAACATTGCAGAAGGAGGCAGGGCTGGTCAGCATCTCTGCTGTGAATGCTGCAGCTAGTCCTCCGTTTGCAACGTTTCTGTTTCCAAATGCGTTTGGTTTTTATTTTGCCTCTAGTACTTGTTAGATGGGGCGCTAGGCATGGTGTAACCTCCTCTTTGGAGGAATGTTAATCTAGTAGCTTTCAAGTCATAGCTGCAGGTCTGCATTGTCTCACTTGCTTAGAAAGTGTACTGGACAACACCAGGTGTGTACTGTAACCCAGGGCAGTTTCTGTAACTTTGTTCCTTCCTCTTTGGAGTTGCTGGGATTAGTTGTACCTGCTAGCTGTTCTGTCAGATCTCTTGTCCTTATGTGACATGCCAAAAGTTTTGAATCTCTTTTTGCCCAAGTAAAAGACATAATTGGGAAAGATAAGCTTCATAATATTCACTATTCATGATGTCAACCAAAACAAAACTTTGGCAACTCCCTCCCTACCCCTCAAAAAAGAAAAAAAATAATCTCATGTTAAATATGTAACGCAGACAAGAAACTATCAAAAGGTGTTTTTGTAAAAGTGATGGAATAGTATGTCTGCAGCCTTTGGAAGCATAGCTGTGGCGTAGTGTAGAGATACCTGAGCTAGTTTTAACCGCACAGAGACTTGCAAGAGGGTAAGTGATCCCAGCAGTGATCTCTGTGAACTTCATGCTACCTGATCAGACATCTTTGGTAGCTATATGGTGCGTAGGTTTCCGTGTCATTTTCAGAGTTGTTAGGCGTACACATCCCTTTTGTGTCTGTTGTGTGTTCAGACCTGCGCTTACAACATATGTTTGTGGTTTTATGTGTATCTAAAGAAGACAATGTAAAAACTATTCATACCCAAAATGAAACCTATTAGAACCTCAGTTAAAAAAAGAAAACAAACTTCTAACTGATCTTTCAATGAAGCAACAACTTCTACGTGTTTTTCTTCTTTTTCCATTTTGTAGGGTACTTACGCAACAGTTTATAAGGGGAGAAGTAAATTGACGGAGAACTTGGTAGCCCTGAAAGAAATCCGCCTGGAACATGAAGAGGGAGCACCGTGCACAGCCATAAGAGAAGGTGGTAACAGCTTCTTTTTTACTCCTGAGAATTTCAGATACTTCTGGACTTCTTTTTTACCAAAAAGAATGTTGGTAATTGGAAATACATAGGCCACGTGTGAGATTAATGAAATTGGTATTAGTTTTGATGAGGAAGACTTTAGTCCAGACAAACTAAAAGTTAGTGTTTCAAATTTATTTACTTTATAGGGGGTGGTTTTGTTCTCAAATGAAGTGTTACAAAATGGATAACTTTATGCTGAATTAGACTATTATTAGGGAGTAACTTGCAGGGATTCAGAATACATTTTACCAAATGACTACTTCTGCCTGAAACGTATAATTTAGGAAATATTTACAGTTCATTACACAAATGTCTGTTTGGTGTTTTGATTAAATACCTTTCTTATACTTGGATTAACTTAGTGCTATATGAGTATTATATTCTTAAAAATAGCATTTTAATTTTTTTAAAAAGTAGCTTGTATGTATGAGCTTGCTAGAAATGCATTTACTGCTCTTGTATTTTGCATTTATTTATTTTATGCTACAACTCTCGTTTGCAGTGTCATTATTAAAAGATCTGAAGCATGCAAATATTGTTACATTACATGATATTGTGCACACAGACAAGTCTTTGACTCTTGTTTTCGAGTATCTGGTAAGTGCTTAAGCAACTAGCGAGCTTTACAGTTGATTTATTGTTTCAAAGTAACATAGACGTAACAAAATTCTGTACTCTTTTTAAAAACACTGGGACTGTTACAGTTTTCTCCTGCATCTAGAATCATTCAGCTGAAAATTGGAAAAGTGTATTCAGTTCTTAAATTACTGTAAATTAAATAAATACTGTTATGATCATTTCCGAATTTCATTAACAGCAGTTAGTGGTGATCTACCTGAGCAAAGTGTCTACTTGTACCAAAATAATTAACTATAAAAAAAGATGATCGCTCTGTTATTCAAACAATATTTTGCTGTTATGATGCAACTCTGGAAGTTAGCTAAGGAAAGAAGTGTACTTCGAAATAAACACATTCCGTCTTTTTGTAACCACCTTTTCAAGCAAGTGTCCACAATTACGTGTCTCACTTGCCTCTTGCAGGGTAGACTTTGCACTTTCTCACTGAAGCTTTAACTAATGATATTTTTGTATGATGTGCTGGAATATATAAACGTAATAAGAGGAATGAAGAAAAACTCTCAACTTCCAATGTAATTGGTGAATGTAGCAATTTCAGTTCTTAAATTGTGGCACGCACAAGATGGAGAAGGCGGCAGTAACAAATAATGTCTGAGATGATGCAGCTTGCTAGAAAACATGAGTATTTATATCCTCTGGAAAACCAGAGTATTCTGCCTGTTCAGACTCTTGGTTTTTTTATGATTGAACAGTTCCTGCAGAAAACCCAGCTTTCTGATTAATTATTTCAGTTCTAATAATAATTAATATTCAGGTAATGTATTGTCTGCAGTTTTGCTGAACAATGATGATGGTGTTTTTGACAGGACAAGGATCTGAAGCAGTACATGGATGACTGTGGCAACATCATGAGTATGCACAATGTAAAGGTGAGTGCTTTCAGTGGCAGGGAGTGTCTTCCAGCTTTCTCTGCTCTGAGAATTTCAAAGAATTTAATAATCAGGAGCTATATGTTTTAGGGCTTTTAAAAAAAAAAAAAACTAAATTAAGAAACATAACTTCCTTTTTGACTTTTGGGCCTGGCTTAACTACATTTGACATCAGATGGAATCCTTCTTTTTGGTTTTTATGTCTTTCAAGTGTTTAAAGGGCTCAAAACAGGAGATAATATAACTTTATATGTTTTCATTCTCTTTGAAGTTATATACTTAAAGTTAAAAATTTCCTAGAAATTAATATATTCATAACTTTTTTGACCTCTTCTTGTCCTTCCATTATTTTACACTCATTTAAGTCTGTAGTTTAATGTATCCTCAAATAAAATTTATGTATGCACAATGAGGAAATGACTGTAGTCTCAGTCATGAATGTGGGTTTGGATACCACTACCTGCCACACAAGTAAAAAATTAATTATGAGTATTTAAGAATGAGTGACATTCATCTTTCCATTAGTGATAAAATGGAAACTATTTTTTTTAACTATGGTGAGTTGACCCTGGCTGGAGTGTCAAAGCTGCTCTGATACTGCCCTCAGCCAGACAGGGGAGAGAAAATATAATGAAAGGCTCGTGGGTTGAGATAAGGGCAGGGAAAGATGATTCACCAATTACCCTCCTGGACAAAACAGACTCCACTTGGGGAACATTAAATTAATTTATTACCGTCAGATCAGAGTGGGATAATGAGAAATGAAACTAAATCTTAAATCATCTCCCCTCACCCCTCCCTTCTTCCTGGGATTGACTTCACTCCTGAATTCTCTACCTACTGCCTTCCAAGTGGCACAAAGGGATGAGGAATGGGTGTTGCGGTCAGTTCATCACATGTTGTGTCTGCCACTCCTTCCTCCTCAGGGGAGGGACTCCTCACACTCTTCCCTTGCTCCAGCGTGAGGTCCCTCCCACGGGAGACAGTCCTCCATGAACTTCTCCAACGTGAGTCCTTCCCACGGGCTACAGTCCTTCACGAACTGCTCCAGCGTGGGTCCCTTCCATGGGGTGCAGACCTTCAGGAACCCTCCATTTCCAGTCTGGCCTGCTGAAACTAACTCAGGTTCAAGCGTTACCTCTCATAACAAGCAGGTTTTGATTTGAAAAACTGGAATAACTCTTTATGTTCTTTAATATTTCTGGCTTTATAAACAAGATTCCAAACAGAGGACAATACTATCTTGAAAAGAGTGCAGTTATCTGAGGAGGCTGGGTTACCAGCATCACCTTGCTGTGTTGCAGCCTGTGCTGGACTGTACCTTTAAAACCTCTTCATTAAGCCATATATAATTCATGTAAGGGATGTTATTTGTATGGTAGATGCATTTGAGAAACTTTTCCATGACTCTTGAAAAAAATTAACTTTAAGCCGTGATCCTAAAGAACAAAACAACGAGTGCGCACATGTGGTGGGAAAATTACTTTTATTCTTGTACAGTAGCACATGGCACAAATGCGGTTGACAACACAATGTACTAAATACTGTGAAGTGATGGGCTTTGTGTGCATTCCAGTAGAGTTGTCATCCTTGGGTTTGGCTTAGTTGCATGTTGAGAAATCTGTTCTTAGTTGAATTGCATATGGGATTCAGTCTCAGATGCTGGTTACTGTTTGGATAGCTTTTTCTTCTATTCTGTTGTCACATTACAGCAAGTATCTCTAGGGAGAGACATTTGCCTTTAACCTATTCTGTTGCTTCCTTTGAGAATCTACAAAGGGCTGTTCTTTAATTTGTATCTCATTCAGAGAGATAACAAAAACCGTAATTATGCTTATGTTTTTATTAACTGCAAGTTAATAAATAGTGCTTTAAGCTTAAAAAAAAAATTAAGAAGAGCTGTCAGTGGTAAGCTGACTCCTGTAATAAGTGCAGTTAGAGAACATGCAGAATCCAAACAGGCATCCTTGTTTGTCTGTGGTTTAAGCTATGTCTGAAGAGCAGATTTATCCGGTCAGTACCTTTGGCACTGGGAAGCCAGCACAGCTGTTTAACTGTGGTAGTGGTAGGTGCTTACCTTACAACAGCTATGGGGGTTTGGGTCATTGTTGACTTCCCGGTCATCGCTTCCCTCACATTTCTCAGCTAATTTTAGGTTTTTGAGTTTTAACAAAACGCAGATGTATAACATAAAGATACCTGCGATCGCTGCAGGTATTACTGTTTCAAAATTCTGAGCTAATACATGTAGTCCTGTGCATTTTCAAAAAGCATTTCCATGCCAACCATGGTGAAGACCCACAATTTCTGTAGAATAATCTGCTTTGCCTTCTTGACTATTCTTTGCAGTCCCAGTGCCCAGTAGAGATGACTATCGATTTCCACAGCAGTCACGTTTATACCACTTGTGACTGACTGCCCCTGCAACAGTATGGCCATGAGTAGATGGAACAAAACTTGTTGCTTTTCATTCTGCTCTTTAAAAAGAGAAGAAAGAAAGAAAAAAAAATGGATCTAAATTCCTTTTTTTCTAGAAGAGAGAAATCCTGCTTTAAGCCGTCTGAGAACAGATGGATGTAAGCTACACCTGCTGTGTGTTTGTCCAGTTTAGGAAAAAGAATTTGGTGGTGTCACCTGGCACGAAAATAAACTGATGTGTTAGAAAATGGTTATATAAAAACATTCTAGTGTTTCTCCTCAAAAGTCCTGTTACATGCTGAATTTGTCACATGTTTAAGATCAGACCCTTTATACATACTGAAACTGCAAAACAGTAGTTCTTAAGGCAGCGATATAGTCACCTTGCTTGGCTGCCCTCTGCTAAACCTTTCTTTATCCCTTACTCCTTCTGTGTCTATATACGTGTGGCATTAATATGCATGACTGAAGTTGCTTGCATGGCTTGCTGTTCCAAAGGACTAAAATAAACCTGTGTGTGTCAAGGTGAGAGGATGAATATAAATGCCAGAAGCAGTTGGGCTGTTTTAGTAATCCTTATTTCCCCATTTCTCTGTGTTTTGTGAGCTTGTGAATCCAAGTGTATTTTTCCGATAGCATGCCAAAACGTTCTTTTCATAGTTGAGCACAGTTGGACGGAAAGGATGCTGAACTGCATTTTCAGAAGGGATGCTGTGGCAGAAAGGGACTTGAGTATAGTTAGAGGCAGTTACCTTCAAAGGCATTAGTGTGGGGAAGAGCATTGGTAAATGCTTACTTAAAAATAAACAGCCCTGTGGTTCTCTTCAGTTAGGCAGAACAAATTGCTCTTTAAATCTTTGTTGTAAAGTAACGTGTCAAAGCAGTGCATTAGCATAAAGGGATTTTAAGTCTGTGAACAAGAATGAAGATGTTCAGAATGTGTTCATATGGAAAAGTAACTTTTTGAGAAGTGTTTTTTGTCTTGCTTACAGTACAGAGGCTTAACTGCAGTGCCCAAATGGACTGTTGTAGTTGTGTAATCTGTAGATGAACATTTTTAGTCTAATTTGTATAAATGTACTCTTTTGTAGCTGTTTTTATACCAGATTCTCCGTGGTTTGGCATACTGTCATAGAAGAAAGGTATTGCATCGAGATCTGAAGCCACAAAATCTACTAATTAACGAGAAAGGAGAACTGAAGCTTGCAGACTTTGGTATGGCCTGAAATTATTCTGTAACTAATATTTTCTTAGAAAGGAAAGACTAGAACATGGGGTCTGTAGTGAATTTCTGCGTTCTCAAGTGGAAAATGAAAGTCGACCTTTTACAGGATATTGGTAATCAAAGTAATAGGTGGGTAGGTAATGTTGTTGCATGACTTGTGGTTTGAAAGTAGTCTTACAGCTTTTTTTTTTTAGAATCAACACTTAGATGCTTAAGGTGGAGCTCAAGTTGCTTTTCCTAACACTCCACATCACTCTAAAGCAGGGTAACCGCGACGGGAGAGAGAAAGGGTCTGTCAGGGTGCTAAATGGTGAGGTGTTACTCCATCGCTGATACACCAGGTTCCTTTGGGATTTCCAGTAGTGGGACATTCAGTTTCCTGTTATCTTCTGTGTCAGGAAGGTCCTTTGAAAGTTGTGCTGCCGCTGGTTTTTCCCCTTATGCATGAGTGAAAGTTGCTCAGAAGATTGTATCTAACACGATAGACCTAAATTTTAGTGAAAATATTACTGACAAACCAACAGTGTTAGGGTGGAAAACCCCTGCTGATCCGACGCTAATTTAATCTGTTTCCACCGTATCGTTATTCGTTTGTTGCCTTCTGCCGTTTGCAACGTAATTCTCTAATGGAAATCGTGCAGAAGGGTTTTCACCGGGGGGGAGGTGTCATGTTGATCTAATGCTTTGTTGTTTTAATGAAATTTGTAGGATTGCTCCAGGTTTTGATCTGTTTGCGTGTCTTCTATGCATAAAAATGCTGATCATGAGATTGCTGTAGATGGTAAGGGGCAAATCACAAGTTGTAGTAATCTATTTATTAGGGCTTTTTAATGAATGTTAAGGGAAGGTGTTTAGCAAGTACAGCAAGGTTGATGTGTCTCTTAAAAATTCGTTGTTAATTCCATGCAAAAAAAAAAAATATTTCAGCAAGTTGCACATGACTTTATTTCCCTTTCTATGAAGGACTGGCTAGAGCGAAGTCTGTTCCTACAAAGACTTACTCCAATGAAGTTGTCACGTTATGGTACAGACCTCCTGATGTTCTCCTTGGATCTTCAGAGTATTCAACTCAAATTGACATGTGGTTTGTATAGCTTTGTCTAATTTAAATTTTTCTTCTCAGTCAAGTTGAAAAAATGTCAAATCTTTATTATTATGTAGTAGCATTGAAGTGCTCATTCTTTGAATTTTTGAATGCTACAACTGAGTCAGATTTTTAGAGAAAGGATTGGCAGACAGGAAAGATGCTATTATTTCTCTCTGAAGATGCAGGGTAGCTGTTTATTGCTTTGACTAAGCAGCCATTAGGTCCACACTGTTGGGGGAAAAAACCAAATGTTCTCCTACTGATGTGATAACGTGGTATTTCACTACAAACTTCTAATGCAACTGATGAACTTGACATCTGAAGGAAGAGGATTTAATATAGCTATGATGGTTTTTGGTTAGTCTGACAGTTCTTTTGTTGCTGCATATCTTTCAAAACAATAGTTTTCATAGCAGCATGTGGCTACCAACTAATTTAATAATTCGTTTTAATTGAAGTGAAATCACAGAAGTCTTTAAGAGCTGAAAGCTTGAACTGATGGATTGCTTCTGATTTATCTTTTTCTCTGTTTTTATGAAGGGGCGTCGGATGCATATTTTTTGAAATGGCATCAGGAAGGCCCCTTTTTCCTGGTTCAACTGTTGAAGATGAACTGCACTTAATTTTCAGACTTCTAGGTAAATGGATAGTTCCAGCAGTAATGTTAATGCTATACATGCGTTCCTCTGAACACTTTTTCCTCAAGAGCTGTAGGTCTTTATCTATAAGCAATGATATTTTCTGTTGCATTGTAATTAAGGGGAATGAGTGTATACTTTTGATGGAAAATGATTGAGCTGAGTGCACAGCTGAGCTTGTACAAGAGAGACTCACTGACTGATTTTTTTCTTTCTTTCCTGTTTAAATTACAGGATTAAATGCCTATTTATGGCAAAGTTGTTTCTCTACCTTTTTTAAAGTTCAATTTGTTGCTTTTTTTAAATGCAGGAACCCCATGTCAAGAAACATGGCCAGGCATTTCTTCCAGTGACGAATTTAGAAACTACAACTTTCCTAAGTATAAACCACAACCCCTCATCAACCATGCACCAAGGTACTTTGTGTTTTATTAATAGAAAATATGCATCTCTGTGGTTTTGCGTATTTGTAGATGTGAACGTTTCTCCAAATACAGTCTGCTACTGAGTGCTGGAAAACTACACATCAGTTGTGTTATTGTGGGCAGGTAGTAATGCAAAGCATGATCCCGGTACTATGTGGTTACTTGGTCTAATATCGTTCAAGGTATCCCAGCACCTTAGTGACATGTAGAACCATAAACTCTGATCAATAATGCCTGCAGAGTAGGAGTATTCACACAGCATCTCCTAAATAACCCAAATTCTCATGTGTTGTATAAGCAGCCCATTGTTAAATGGAAACGTTTCCTTGCGCAGTCTCTTGAAGTCATTCTAAAACCATCATAAAGAATTTGAAGGGTCTGCACAGTTGTTATACTTTACAACAAAGACTACCACATTCTTATCGACTTGGAAGAAAAAGATCTAGTGTTGAGTCCTTCTAGTAAATGAGTCGTGTTAGGCTTTTTTAAAACAAAAAAAAACCAAACCCAAACTTTATTGCTAAAATAAAGACCCAGTCAACCCAGTAAATCACAACCCAGAGCTCAGGATTTGTCTGTCCTCGATGTTTTTCAAATGGTCTTGTTCTGAGCTTTTGGTACTTGTATGTATACGCATTAACGTGCAGAGAGAAGTTGCCTAGGTGAAAGCATTTCTGTGTTTAAATTTAATTTTCAGCTTTGATATCATTTACTGAAATCAGTTCCTTTGAAGTTTGGCTTTTGTAAATAACTGTTCAATAACTTTTAATTTTTAAAATTATTTTTATTTTCAGGCTAGACACGGAAGGGATCGAATTGATAGCGAAGTTCCTTCAGGTAAGATGATGTGTTTTGTGGCTTTACTTTATAAAAGTACAAGTTTGGATTTTTAATGTATTATTTCCAAAGTGTATTAGAAGCCGTAGTATTATGCAGCTGAGTCTGTAGTGGATGCCAGTTTTGGGAAGAATGACAGTTTTGGGAAGCCTATATACTGTAAGAATGTAAAACCTGATATTTAATTATTTTTTTCCCCAGAAGTCGTTTCTTCTGTTACCACTTTTTGAAAAAATAGAATTGATTCTATGTTAGCAATTCCCTGAAAAAACTAAATCTCTTGTGAAATACAGTATTTAAACAGAACTTCTAAATACAAATACTGACTTTCTGTAACACTGAACTTAACTTACTACTAGAGAAGCAGCTACTAAGGTGTAATGTTACTCCTTGATCTTGCAAACTGGATTCAAAAGGTGAAGTGGGATGTGGGTTTCATCTTTTAATCTGTATTAAAAATGAGCCAGAAGCAAGAAGAGGGCAAGGCAGACGGAAGGCCAACTCCTAAGTCTTTGAGTAGATGCAGAAGCGCTGTAACTTCATGTTGTTAAAAATCCTTGGTACATAAGGTGGAGCGCAGTTACTCAGCTTTGCCGCCTGTGATTTACATCCTACGTCAGGTCTTCACCTGTTTACACGTTGTGTCGGAACTGTACTTGCAGTCCTTGTTTGGACTTTGTCCTTATTTGTATACAGCTTTTGGAATGTCTTTGTTCAGCTGTGTGCACATGCCGAGGAGGAGACGTGAGCGCAGACTGAAGGCCGCGTTGTGTAAAGTTCCCTTGTACACAGAACGCTGCAGCAGAGTCCATCAACTCAGAAAACTTCTGTGATCTCACGCAATAGCATTTCAGTGCAATTTATTGTTAGAGCATAATGTAGACAGAAGTCTGTCGTCTAATTATCATTATATCTATAGTTAGAGATTAAGTACATTTTTGACTTGCATCCGTTCACAGCAGTTATTTTGACTATTTTAGCAATCTTGTGTGTTGATAATGCTGATTTAGGTAACATATGTTCAGTTTTCGTGTGTGATATAAAAGTAACGAAAACAAATTTGTGCTAGTGAGTAAGTGGGAAATACTGAGCAAGTAGAACCTGATTTCTCCCGTTGATGAAATCACTCGATGTAAGGAGTTATTTTAATGAAAACTAACATGCTTGTATGCTTTTATGTTAATAGTATGAATCAAAGAAGAGAATTTCGGCAGAAGAGGCCATGAAACATGCATATTTCAGAAGTCTTGGAACAAGAATACACACTTTGCCTGAAAGTAAGAGGAGCAGTAAATTAGCAGAGTATTGTTCAGATAGGATTCTATTAAAGAATTCTGGTATATATTGACGTAATTATTTTGGAATAGGAAACTTTTTTATCTAAACTGTACAATTAAGACTAGAACTTTGTTCAGTAAAACATAGATGGTCCTTGTGGGTCCCTTCCAACTCGGGATATTCTGTGATTCTGTAGTTATGTTTGGATATGAATTAATTTCTCTGTTACATTGCAGGTGTTTCAATTTTCAGTCTAAAAGAGATTCAGTTGCAAAAAGACCCTGGCTTCCGAAATTCCACTTACCCAGAAACAGGTATGGAAAGTTTAAGATTTTCACCTGTCTGCACACAGGATGCGGTGCCAGAGGTGTTCGGAACCGAAAAATACTGTGTTAAATTGGTCCGTGGGAGTGCACTCAAATATCAGGAGTGGTTTGCTCAGATTCCTGTCGAGACACATAAACTAAATGCACAGGAGGAGGCGAGTGTTACTAGGGATGGGCAGAGGGACTGTTAACATGAGAATGTCTCGGAGTTTCAAACCGTTCTGTGGGGGTGTCGAATGGTGGCCAAAAAAAAAAATAAAAGGGCAGTAAGCGCAGTGAGAAGGACAATGTGGATACTGGGTTAAGCACAAAGAAAGGGCTTTCTCTCAAAACAGCAGGGCAGGAGATGTGGGTAATAACTGAATACTCTCTTGTGCGAATGCTTTGGTTTCTTACCGTGGTGCGTGTTCCGTTGTAGGACACGGGAAGAACAGAAGGCAGAGCATGCTCTTTTAAAGCGGGCGATGCAGAGTCAAGCCCCAGCCCATCCTGTCAGTCCAGGACTCGGATCTGAAGGCAGTGCTCTCTGTTGGTGGACTTGGAATCGCAGTTTGTCTACACTGTCCTCTTCACAGTGGAGTCTTTTTATTTCCAACCTGCAGATTATGTTTTTATATTTGTTGTCACAGTGTGACAATTTTTTGTACAGTTGGTTTTAAGGTCTCCTCTGCCACTAGAGCCAGTAGGTTACAGCTGTTGATGTAACTGTAGCTGCAATTTTTGTGCAGGACTGAGAAACACAGTGCATTATTTATTGCGGAATCATTGCTGCTAAATAACTACTGTCTGTATAGTTAACACAACAGTTCCATGCCTGAAGAAGTTGCAATGGCTTTATAATACGTGAATGCATCTGTTTCTCTTCATAAAATGTTCTACTGCTGCGGGGTTTTTTTGTATTTCTTAAACTGCAGTGTTTCCTGGAATGTAAACATAGCTTTGCTTGGCTATAGGTGAACCATCTTTAATGCTCTAAGTTCATGGCACTTAGTTCCTTATTTAACATTGGAAGTATGTGTTGAAATAGTTGAAAAATTATAATGCATATTATGTTTTTGAAAAGCACATGGTGTGAAAGTTGATGCAAACAAGTGAACAGTAACTATTATTTGCTCTCAGATCTTACGTTCGTTACTGATAAATTAGAGCATGGAGACTGGATGATAAACTTTGTCAGGCTTACTCCAGCGTAAGATATTTGCACGTTGTGGTGCACACGGGGCCTGCAGAAGCAATGACTTTTCTACCTTGTTTTTAACTTAGAAATACAGATAGTTAAAAGATGATTCAGATACGTTGGACCCTGGCTTACTTTTAGAAATTTAGAATCTCGTCATTACAGAGGAACAGGACAACTAATTACAAGAACGTGGGAATAACGTCACACTTTTCCCACCTTGTTGCTCTCCCATTTGTGCTTTATTCACTTGAAATCAACTGGAAAGATGCAAGTTTGTACTTGGTAAGAACTCACTAAACTACAGAGCTTTTACAACGGGAACTTAGAGAGTTTTTCAGATCTTAGATGTTATCTGTTTACCAGAGATAGTAAACATGTTACTACTACGCTTATGCATCTCAGTGAGTATCATAAGTACACCCTTGGTGATGGTTACAGTATTTTTAAGCATTTGTGTTCACCTTTATGAACCTATTTGTTTAGTGCATCTTAAAGAGACTGTAAATCTTTCTTGGTATATTTTGAAATGGTCATGTAAATCTTTGGCTGGTATATCATGAAAATAGTCATAGGTAACTTAATTTTTCCTGACATTCACTGTAAAACATTCAGGGGTCCTACCATTTCTGTTCAGGAAATCTTGTAGTTTATTGTTATTTAACAGTATTAAGTGAATTTTTGTATATTTCATTTTAACTTTATTTGTGAATAGTGATTGTGGCATGTTTGGGGGTGTTTTATTAATATTTCATTGATACTGGTAAATTTGAATTGGGTTGGTTTTTTTGTTTTTGGTTGGTTTTTTTTAAATTTTTCTGGAAGAGAGAAATTCATGTGTAATGGTGACTATTGGACCACTACTGCTTTTCAGCATTTGTAAACCGGTTTTACGTTAAATCTTGTAGACCTAACAAACTGCTGTTATTTCTAACTGACCGACCTGTATTAATATTGTACTTTTGAAAGTATAAATATTATGTGGAATTCTTTGGTTTTGTTTTGAAATTTATAATAACAAAGGCCCTGTGTTGGTAAAAATACAGACTAAGTGAACTTGCGGTTCTTGGGGCATTGTTGGAAACATTTAGCTAGATCTGTGTGTTGTGGGAGCCGTCAGTTTTAACTGTGGCCGCTTGTTAAGTGAGGCAACGCAGAAGTAGTGGCAGTGAAAGTAACTGAGGCCAGTCAGGATTTTACCGTAAACGTGGTCCATAGCCAATTATTAGCCAGCAAGTCCTGCATGTCCCGCGGCGTGGGAAGTCTTGCCTAGGTCTCGGAGCGTGACACGTGCCCCCGGCACCTGCGTGGCTCTGCCGCTGATACCTGCCTGCGTGCGTGTCGGAGGTGGATTTGGCACTGATGAAAAACCTCTGTCCCGAAATAGTTGTTATATATTTTTTTATAGTTGCTATGGATCTGATCTAGATTTTATACGGATCAACTTTGTAGGAAATATGTTGTAGGCGTGATGGTGTTGAAGAAAGAAGTATCAGGAGAACATTTTTTAAAAATTTTTGGTTTTTACAAAAGTAGCAAAGATCTAGAGTAGATGTTCACCGTGGATAAATGTGGGATTTAGCGTTTCTAGAACAGTCATATTTTATAGGTCAGAAAAGAGCAAGTAATAACGTGACACTAATGGGGAAAGGACCTAAAGGTTTACCTGGTCCAACGAAGTGCATTAACAAATTTAGAAAGGGATCGGCTGCAGCTAACAAAAGGAGGTTTCCATGTTAAGTAGGAATTCTGCTTTTTTGTTACAAATTAAAAGATCTTCCATAAAATTAAAGCACTCTGTTTCTAAAGAGATTTTTCTAAGGACCTGCAAGTGAATCGGTTTGCTTTGTTCGGAGGTAGCTTTAAAGAACGTATTTCTTAAGAAACTTGGCATCTTGTGATCAAGCCAGTTGCAGCGCGGGGGGGGGTTTTGGTCTGTAATTGAAATTCCTGCATCGGCAGAGACGGTTCTGTTTGGGGCAGCAGTCAGCAAGTCGGAAGTTGCCGGGCATTTCTCTGACATCCTTTTTGTGCCATTCAGTGTTCGGCCTCCGGTCTGACAGCATCAGGTGCTATGGACATGGTTGTACTGTCCCAGGAGCTGTAGGGAATGTTGGCTTTTTCGGGAGAAGACCTCAACCGTGACAGAAACCAAGCAGATAGTCGTTAGAAACAGATGACTTTCAAGGTTTGGTATCAACCAAAGGTTTCAACCTTTGCGTGAAGATGAGTGATGAGTTCATGAGGAATGGCCTGCAAGTTGTTGCTGATGAAGTAGTTATTTTTAGAAGATAGCCGGCATATCCCCACTACCCCCGGGTAGGAATGGCAAGAGGTGCGTATAGGCGCGCGTAGGAATGAGGCGGGCTCGAAGCCAGGAGAGAGGCAGGTGGTGCTGAGGTTGCGTGGACACGCAGGTGGCGGCTGAAGGGGAGAGAGGGTGGGTGGAGGACGGGGGTTTACAGGGCAGGACGGTGAAGGTTGACGGGGCAAAGCAGCTGCTCAGCAGTGCGCTGCTGGAACGTGCATCTCAACCCAGCTGTGTTATTTTTGTGCTGCTTTACCACAGCGTTAAGTAGCCAGAGTGTATCCCTGAATTGGGCAATAAAAGCTAAAATAAATGATGATTAAAGAATCGACATCCTTTGTATTTGCAACTCATTTGAAAAACTGCAAGGTAGCGTCCTGTGGGCTGCTTGCTCGTCATTTGTGCGCGAGTTTCAGTGTAACGAAGGTACGTTGGTTCTGTTCTGCAACGTTAAGATGGAATTAAGGTTAAGAACACGGGTATTGAGGACAAAATGTATGAAAGGTATGTTGTAAATATCCCCAAGCAAAGTATTATAAACCCAGGAAATACCTGGATTTAAGGTCAGACTTGAAAGAAATGCAAACAAATTAGGGTATGGAAATGCACAGCTACGGCACACAGCGACTCTGAAGACAAATGAGAACTTACCTTGTCTGAGACAACACGTGCTCAGGGACACGTGACGTCTCGTTGCTAACGGGCAGAGCCGAAATAATTTGGGCACCTTCTTAGCACGTTTCAATACCTTTTTTTCCCTTGGTAAAGTCTGGCCCTGAAACAAATGCAACGTTTCTGTGAAATTTCTTGATTTTGGGGAGGAACTTGCTTTTTACAGGTTTTTGATATTTTTCCTTTTCATTTCAGAGGCTGGGCTGTTAGAGAGTTGACCCGTACATGGGGTCAGCAACACGCATGTATCTCACCAACATCCACGTCAGACCGATTTAAGGGGCTGACAAGGTAACAAGTACAGACCATAAAACAGAAGGGCCGCACCGTGCGCGTGTTGAGCTCATCGCTGCGCAGCCAGAGCCTGCTTTACAGGTAGGGTGGTTCTGAAGAGTGTCAAAGCCGGGCAGATACGTGGGCTCTCTAATTCGGATGCAGCCTTTTCATCTCGGCGGTTCAGTTGCACAGAACTCACGCTCCTGTTAGAGGCTGCAGTGGAGATTTGTGTTGTCCGAACTGGGATTAGAGTTTAGCTATTCTAGATTTTATTTTTGCTTTTTAATCTTTGGTGTGTGATTTTTTTTTTCACAGAGCTGTGCTGCGCCTCTCTCGTTAGCGGAAAGAAAAAGATTGATGTCAGTGGAAAAAAGTGTACATTACGATTTTTCCATTATTTCACGTTTTCTAAAAATCCCTTAACTCATTTAAGTTCTGTAATTCTTGAGCCAACTTAAACTGTGAATGCACACGTATGCACGTACTTACTGTTGTAAATAACTGCTGAATTTATTGGCCTGGCTGCATCCTCCAAAGTCACTTAAGAAGAGAAGCAGGCCTGCCCGAGCGGATTGCTCCGATGGTCCTCCTAATGAAATACGAGTCTCGCTCCGCTTAGATGCCAGGCCCTGAAACACATCTTTCCCCAGAGAGCAGTGGAGTTTGCTCATGTGCTGCAGCGGGGTCTCCTTGCCGATGGAATTGCCGTCGCGGCAGATCGCAAACCAGGGAGAGTGCTCGTCCCTATCCCCTCTCCAACGGGCTCTTGCGGAGCACCTCCCTCCAGGCCCCGCACGCCTCAGCGCTGCCTGCTCCTTTCTCACACCCTGAGCTGTTTTTTTCTAAGACCTTCCCGATGCCCGCCCCTATGTCACTTTCCTTAATTTGCAGGAGGAGGCAGCTGCCCTGGAGCCATGTTGGGAATAATTAAGGAACACACAATGAACCGATGGGAATAAACAACGTATCCTGGGGCCCCTCTTCTAGGAGAGATGCTTTTCTACCAGTGCCCCCCAGGGCAGGCCATGATGTAGAGCACTCCAGAGTCCTCGCCCTGAGGTTCATTCTTTTCTCATTTAAATAATTTATTCTCCTCACTAACGCGTCAATCCCTTTGCCCTCAAGAAATCAGTTTGTACTCTGTCTGCGTAGGCAGAGCCCTCACGTATTGACTGGTGAGAGCAGGTACAGTTTTGGGGCAAAAAGGGATTTCAGAAGTTGTAGTTTTCTGACCACTTTGTAGAGGTGTTCTTAAACCTGAATGCCTCATGCTGCTTTTTTCTCCAGGATATAGAGACAGTCTCAAGATCAGAAGGGAACGGCGATGCCCTTACATGAAAGACCACCTGTAGTTACAATGCCTTTTCTAAATGAGTTTGGTGGTCGTGGCGGCTTCTGAAGATGCTTCCTGTAGGCACGAGATCACAGAGCCGCTTAACGTAGGGACTGGTTCTGTTGAAACGCTGCGGTCCGTTTCAAAGGACCGTCTCCCCTTCACACACTCAACGCGCTGACAACTCATTACTTCTTAGGTCGGTGTTTCCAGACTGGCAAGCGCCTGCCTGATGAGACCGGTTTTCTTCGCGCAAAACAAATTGTTATTTGTTGACGTAACAGACGCGTGTCACATCTTTCTTTTTCTGTAGTTTGTTATCGCCCGTCACTGTTTTCCCCACCTTGAAGGTTTCCTTTAGAGGTGAGGCCACTGACCCACGCCAGGGCAGCAGATGTGTGCAATCTCTTGGCAAAGCCACCCAGTAGCTGTGGCCCTACTGGTGGATGCTTGCTTTCCTGAAAGAAACGATGGAAACGTAAGCCAGAAATAGCTTCATCGTCCACCCAACCCGTTACAATATTGAAAACTTTCTGTGTATTGCTGAAGCATGAATAAAGTGCAAATCTAGCCAAAAAAAATCCCTTGAGTATGACCAAACTACAGTGACTCCCAAGAATACTCACAAAAGAGTAACTCCAGATTTTTTTCTCGGGATTGTTGCCTTGGAGCTCTCCATGCCACAGAAATATGATCCATTTCAAAGTATTTATTTTACAAACACATAGTTGATTTTTCTCTACAATTAGAAGATAGCTGCTAATAAAATTCAGTAGAAAATTAGCAATGGCATAAGGCATCATAATCTAGTGTTTTAGGTAGGTGTTACATTTGAGAGGCTTCCTTCCCACTAGGAAGAATTTTTATTCCACATAATTGAGCAATTTCGGTGGCAGATTTCATTTTGACAACCTTTCTTATTTTGCTCTTTTTATAACTGAAAAGTCAACTAGAAAAAGATGATGTGTCTTGTCGCTACTTCTTGCTCTCTCAAAGATGAGAAGACAGCACTGCATCCTTGTTTCTAGGCGTCTTCCCTTAAGTGTTACTGGATTCTCGGGGATCCTTTACAGTAATTTGTTGAAATAGACTTTTGTCTCAGAATTGCTATTTTCTGCTATTTCTAAAAGAAAACCAAAGTCACTCAAGGGGGGGGAGGGCGGAGTTGAGCCTTTTGAAAAAGAAAAAAAATCTGTCTTGCTAAATAGTAAAACCTTAAAGTCATTAGAATCTGGATGCTTTTTCTTTTAAGAATCTCTTCTCAGTTGCACACCCCCTCCCAAGTTCACCTGGGGTTTTCTGCCGTTTCGTATTCCAAACTTAGTCAAAGACCAAATTTTCCTGAGTGTATCTATTTTTTAAACTCCTAGTGAGAAACACTTCATCTCTGCCGCCTTGTTCTCCCGTAAGCTCCACTGGCGCGCACGAGGCGAGACCTCATGGAAGGCGGCATTCGTACTTGCATAAAAACGAGAGGAGAGCTGGCTCTAGAGTGTGACTAGGTACTGAAAAATATTCCATGTACTTGGGAGGAGCCCGCTGAAGGAGCAACCTTTGACCTGCGAGCCTTTGTGATCCATCTCCACGCGAGCGCTCAGTCCCATCAGTCACACGCCGCCTTTTCTTCCGGCCTATTCCCATTTGGCTTTGTGTAAAACTTCCCTTCACTCATAAATTGTGCGTAGGTTCATCTGGTTTTGACTCCGCAGGGTGGCACCTCTTGGAGCTCTTCAAACGCTGAATCAAGTGAATGACTTCCACTGTGTGCCATTCCTTCGCCTTGTGTCTTGTGTCTAATTGCTCTGTTTATCAGCGCTGGTACTTCATATAGATATGGCAGCGTTTATGCCGTTAATTACGGCGAGGCGAGTGAAACTGAGGAGTCATTTTTGGTTGTGCAACCCAAGAGCCTGAGGAAAATTCCTGCTGTCTTTTGTCAGACTACCTCTGCCCCAAAAACGGCTTTTCACCATCAGAACTGCATTAATAAAATGTTTATTTAGCACCTTTCAGGTTGAAGGATCCAAAAGCACTTTACAATTAGCTACACACATCATCACTGAAATGCATCCAAACAGAAAATCGGCAGACAACTCACTGCATAAATTTGAAAAAGAACGGACTTTTCACCGGCCACTTGGCCAGAAAGCAAAGTAAAAGCACTACTAACCTGTAGCAAACGGGATTCTGATTTTGGTTTTTCTGATTTTGGTTTGGTTTCTAAAGGTCTCATCTGAAAAACCTACACGGTAAAGCTGCATTCAACCCAATTTAGCCACCTCAGAAAACTGAAGATTTGCATCAGCCCCGCCAAGATTAGCATCTGCGGTGCCAGGGAGTCTGGCCTGATCCTAGCCAGACGGTTCGATGACTAAGCCATCACCTGAAGGTAGAGGACATACCCAGTCAGTTCAAGTTGCAAGTATCTAGTAACACAGTGCTGGTTTTTTAATCCAGAATTCAGATGTTTATACATAAACACCCCACGCGTACAGCGTGCCTCTTTACAAGCACCAGGCATTGATTTACAGTCCTGTAACTTTTCCAGGTTTGGGGGAAGGGGAAATGTGACCTTCTGAGCTTTAGGAGCTAGAATAATCTTTCCAGGGAAACAGTGGAAGGCACTTGGCACGACATGAACAAAGCACTGGGAGATTCTCTTATCGGGAACGATCCTTGTTCCCTGGGAGGACAGAGATTAGCTGCAGTCTGCCCAGCCGCAAGGTGGACAGCTTGTATGCGCCAAATAAGTTCTGAGCAACGTCTCCTCTTCTACGGAAGTATTCTCAAACGCTGGAAACGTCTCATGAATATACAGGGCCCCCTTCCTCCCTGGTGCAACTCCACAGAACTTGGGCACAAATGTGTCAATGTGGCTTTGTTACTACTCCTGGATGTATCTCCTGACTGTAACGTCGATTACGGTTTTCACTTCAGCAAAGAAAAATTATAAGGCTATTTTTATACAATTTGAAAGCACTTAATACAAAGTTACATGAATACACTGCGTCATATGGCCTATCCGTGGAGAAAATACTGAAATACTACCATAGGGCTGTTCAGTTACTAGTTTTGTCTTTCAACTTTTTCTCTTAATACTAGAAAATATATAAATCATTTACATGACATTATGCAAAAGAAGGCACAGCCGGTTATAGTTTACACAAGCACAATGCGTAATATGCAAAAAAAGGGATTAAAAAGAAGCTTCACATCCTTATTAGATACATTGTTGCAATCCATTAAGAAAAGTACTTCAACAACAGAAGTGTTCAACACTTGAGAGCTATGATATAAAAAAATTATAATTCATTTAATGCAAAACAGATTTATATATACTTTTATATATAAACACTGTTTAAAAATGCTAACATAATAAAAGTAGATTATCCATGTAATGAAAAGTGCAAACCAAAGTAATAGAGGGTTCCACAACGTCCTTCTCATGACACAGGAAAAACTAGCCCATAGGAATGAAGTGTTAAATCCATCAGTAAGTCCTTGGCGCGATGAGGCGTCATCAGGATTTCTGCGCGTTTGGAGAAAGCAGTACTGGAGAAGAGGCTCTGTCCAGACTGGGGAGTGGCACTGGTATGTGACCATTTAGCAGAGTTGGAAACTGTAAGAGGCCGACAGGTAAAAGTGACTCTCTTAACTAAACACATTCAGCCCAGAAGCACACGCTCGGCATTAGCAGTCCCACAGGCTGAGGGAGCTGGGCTTGTTCAGCCTGGGGAAGAGAAGGTTCCGGGGAGACCTAATTGCGGCCTTCCCGTACCTAAAGGGGCCTACAGGAAAGCTGGAGAGGGGCTGTTTGTCAGGGAGTGCAGTGACAGGACAAGGGGGAATGGGTATAAACTAAAAGAGGGGGGATTTAGATTGGACGTTAGGAAGAAGATCTTTACTATGAGGGTGATGAGGCACTGGAACAGGTTGCCCAGAGAAGCTGTGGAGGCCCCATCCCTGGAAGTGTTCAAGGCCAGGTTGGATGGGGCTTTGGGCAACCTGGTCTAGTGTAGGGTGTCCCTGCCCATGGCAGGGGGGTTGGAACTAGATGGTCTTTGAGGTCCCTTCCAACCCAAACCATTCCATGATTCCATGGGTTCAGGACTTGGCATTTCTATACAGTAAGATATATACAGAATGCATGCATCAGCCATTAGGAATGTAAACTAGGGGATGGAACCTGAAAATACATATATTTAGAAACGTACAGGGATGTGTAACTCTATTATTGGCTGTGTTTGTTGTATATAAAAGTTCACATAACATCTATCGTTGCCCTGGGAAAGTGAATACTCAAGAGCAATGTTTGCCACCCATTCTTTAAGTCTACGAAGTATTCATTAGAATCCACGCTTTTCATCTGCCCTTCATAAAAGCAAAGCAGGAATGAGCTTTGCAAAAGCGTAAGTTGAAATGTAGGTTTAGGGCAGAAAAAGTACAATTTTGAATACGAGCCATGGGGCAAATTACTCTCGTAATTACAGTTTCTCTCTGTGTTCACGAATAAACCATAAACTAGGGATGCTGGATCACTCAGTAGGTGAAGCAGAATATGTTATCATGTAGTATTCACCTTCTACTTCTGAAATACTGTGAAATAAAAATCCTAATTTGATACCTAAGCCGTATATTCCTAGTTCATGACACCATCCTCCACGTAACTTGCCTGCCGTGATGTGTATTGACTAGTTCTTAAACACCTGACCTGAGAAACAGCAAAGCAAGTAGGTGGAATAAACTTGCTGCAGCATGAGGCAGGAATTATCCCCGCGGTAGATACGGATCTGGCCTCCAGGCCGGGCTCCACGGGCACGCGCGCTGGGCTTCTCTTGCCTTGAGAGCCAGCGAGCTGAATACCAGAGCTCCCGACTTCAAGTGCCTGGTGTATTTTTACCCCTTATCAGATCAGTCCTTCAACAGCCAACTGTGGTGTAACCAACCTCTGCGTGTGCACGTAATCTGCTTGTAACAGGATTACTCTTTCTCTAAGATGTTTGTTAACGATCCCCGTCCTGCAACACTCGGCTGAAAATCAGCCGAGCAGCGCGGGCTTGGCAGCGTGCTGCGGGGGGCTGCCCCATACCCCCCATGTTAACCAGACCTCAGGAGATGTGTTTATCGTTCCTACCAAGAGTCATTAAAACACAGAACCTGATTACAAGCTCTTGCTTCTCTCGTCCAGGTTTCTAAAGCAAGACGTGTAAATTGTGTTCCACGTGATTGCTAAAGCTGACGAGAAGAGGGCCGTGTGATCTTTGGCGCGTGTCGAGGCGGATGGCATGCTGGCACTACGGCCTGAGATGCAAACGGCACGATTTCATCCTTCCCCTGGTCCTCACCCCCACCCAGCTCTCATTCTCCTTCCTGTTGGCTCGGTGGGCCCCGGGGCCAGGACACTGCTCTCTTACACCCCTCCACACAGCGGGGATCTGGGACTTGCCTACGCCCTCTCAGTGCTACCCCCTACACAGTACTAGCAAAGAGAATGTGCTGGATTTAGCACTTAATTTGAGCTAACTTGGAAGTCCTTAACTTTGGCTGCACTGTCTTGAATCAACCAACTCTGTGCAAGTCTCTCGTTGTTCCAGTTATGTGGTAATTTCAAACTAATGACGAACCATCAAAATAAGCTTAATTAGACAGCAGCGTGCCTTCAAAGGGAACATTTTTCCAGGTAGGTCAATCTGTCAAGGCAAATTGTGTGAAAGGAGACTGCAGATTTCAGTGATGCTCTACCTAGGCTGTATAGGCGTGGGTGGAGGGGAGCTGCTTTCACCTTACAAACACTGAAGCAGAGTTTTTGTGAGTTAATAAGCATCTACATGCTCTGTGAGGGAGTACGCACGTAGTTGTGTCCAGCAGTGCCGAACAGGCTGCTCCTGGTTCGGTGAAGGAGGGGCTGTGCTTTCCCATAGGCTTGTTCTGGGCTTAGTGGGCCCGTGGAGGCGGATGGCTCCCGCCCTGGTCCTTGTACTAAAGCACGGCGGGCAGTGCGGAGCGCGGTGCTATTGCGAAGAGCAGCGCACGCCTGAACCAAAAAGAGCTACGGGAGCCTGATGCCTCCTCCGCACAAGCCAGCAGGCAAGGGCGCCGAGGCAGGCAGGCAGGCAGCTGCAGAGCTGCCCTGGCCTCTCCTGTCTGGCTGTTAAAGTAACGCTTTGTGCTGCACAGAGATCTCACCGTGGCCTTTGCCCGAATCAAACCCCGTTCACAGAGGCCCTCTGGGTGTCTCGGAAGGGACAGAGCCACAGCCACCTCTTCACGGCCAGTCCCCGTGGGGGTGGCCGGCGTACGCCCGTACAAGCTCCCTCTCACATGCAACGCCTGGCTGGTTTTAACCACGTGTGCAAAACTAAGGTGTAACTTGAATGAGTTTACCTGAAACATAAATAAGGAGCCCCGGGGCTCCATGCTCAGCTGCCCCACTGGAGGCAAAGGACTTACTACACTGGTGAGGACTGTACCTGAGCAGAGCACTTGAGCTAAGGCCTGGCCCTGGAGTTGGGCAGTCAGGCTCCCCGAAGGTTCAACGACTAACACGGGACCCTGTCTAGCAGCAGCCCTCTCCTGCGTTAGCGCTGGCCGGCCGCAGCAGCCGTGTTCGTTCCAGGGCTGTCCCTGCATTCTTTGGCTGCTCGGGTGCCCATCAGCTGATCAGCGTAATTTCTTCTGTGACTTACAGCATCAGCTGTTGTGCAGCAGCTGCATCTGGAGCTGCTGCTGCCATCCCCACCATCCTCTTCCTAAGCCTCGAGCAGATGCTGCAGCTGAGTGCTGTGGCCATCACTGTTTACTCAATAACTTTTGTATCTATCGCATCTCTATAAAACTCTGAGATTTTTACTCTCTCAGTACCCATGGGGGGGGGGCAAAGCTGCCTTTCTCCTGTTACGTACAGAGAGGTTGTGCTCAGAGGTACGAAGGAACCTGGTTGAGGACATGTGGCTAACACACAGGAGGACTGGAAATGGAGCCTTCAGGTTCAGAGCACCCTTACTGTAAATACAACTGCGCTCTGTCTTTCTGAGAGAGAAGTATCTCACTAAGACAGGAGGATAAACCTACACCCACCTTACTGTGTGAGACCCAAACTGGCCTTGCTTTTCCCAGAGTCCATGTTCCACCACTCTCCTGGCTGGTCCCTGACTGGTCTGCACTCTTTCTGAAGCTCCGAGGGCTCAGTTACCTGCTCTTACCGGGGTCCAGCATTTATTTCTGTTTCCTTCAGTAGGTTCTGACTGTGCTGCCAAGGGTTTAAAGAGGGTACCAGTAAACAGGCCTCTCTTTAACAATGCCAATTAACTGCCATATTGTCTCAAACAAACTATTTGAGAAGCTCCAGATGATGTGAGGAGACGTCCCCCTGATGTCTCTTCCACATATGCGCTTTCAGAAGGGAAACCTGTGCATTGAAAAAAGACCTACCTGGAACAGAGTGTTTGGTCCCTGCAGCCTGGCAGGACTCAGGGGAGCAACAGGACTCAGGCTGCTCCAGAAATGAATGCTAGACAGCAGCGGGCTTGGGGTCAGCAATAATCCATTTGGGGTCTGCAAGACAAAAAAAAAAACAACCAAAAACCCACCGTGTGATGCGTGCCTTGGGAGTTACAGCTCCCTACAGCAGTCACAGCCCCTCGAGTGTCACACTCGGAGGTCTCCTCCAAGCTGGGCTGTTCCATGATTCCTGCAGACAGACGGCGCGGTGAGTGTACTGGCCGGCAGTACCCTGCCCAGCCAGCCCTGAATCCTGCCTCCACAGCAGTCCGTACGGGATACCTGCGCATTCAATATTCCTTCACAGGCAACCTGGTTTCATTTCTAGTGCGACTGCTTAAGGAGAAGCACACTTACTGTTTCTCCGAACCGCGCTGCGCTACTGCCTGAAACACCACGCGTGCCCCAGTGTCCGCACACACAGCCTGGGCTCCTTCAGAGCAACTTTTTACCTTTTGAAGGGCAGCAGCTGCTTGAACTGACCGCAGCTTTTGAAGCATTAATGCAGCTGCGTGTGGAGCCAAAGGAGCCACTGCTGGCCTTTGAAGTTTACTCCTCCGATGGCGCCTGTTCAAAACGGAAGAAGATTCAAGGAACTGGCAGCGCATGGGCTGACGCAGCGAGAGGCAAGTGTAGGGGGTGGGTGCCCAGAGGGACTGCGGACAGCACAGCTAATTGTTTGAAAAGAAGCAAAATGGCAAGAACTAAGAATCCAAGGCTTTTCCCAACTCGGAGGCGGTGCCTTCCAGTGCCATGGCACACGAGGAAAGCTGGGAATGCTCTCAGCACTTCCAAAGCACAATTGGAGGGGAGGTAGAGATAAAGCACGTGCAGGTCTCCAGTCAAAGGAAGAGTCACACGTATTATTCTGTATCCAGAGTAACTTTTACCGTTCCAAAAAAAAACATGAAGTGATGTGACAGTTCTGAACAAAGTATTTGGCATAAGGAGTTAATCTCACCAGTAATCTCAATGCCAATTATCAAAATGAGTTCTATTTAGCAACGGAATTTGAGTGCACGCTTGTCAAGTAAGTACGTGTTCTGCTGTGTAGGACAAGTACCTCAGTGCTCTGCTAAACTGGGGCATCAGTTTGCCCAGAGTTTAAGATACGTAAAGAGAAGACAGAAGGTAAGGAGTATGTGTCCCCAGTAACCAGCACGCCACGCATTCTGGTACCTGCGAGCCTCCCACCAGGCCACAAATATAAACTCCCACATACAGCGACTGCAGCCAGGGGTCTCACCCAACAACCGCTCGCACCGCGTTGGTGGGACTCTGCGGTGGGCAGGCTCAGAAAGGTGAGTACCGCAGGCCACGTGTACTTTCAAATATGACGGCTGTATTCTTTGCGAAATGGTGCCTGAGGGATTGGCTGTGGTGTTGGAGGCTCTGTGGAAACGCGCAGGAATACAGATCTGCTCCGACGTGCTTGCGCTGGAGTTCACAGCGGGGTCAAACAATTAGTTTAACGCCAGCACAAGACACGGGAGAGACAAGGAGCAGCAAACATTAAGGTCCTCCCAGCGATTCTGTCTCAAGGTGTCTGAAAGGCTGTTTTACACAAAAAGCTTGGCTGCTCTTGAAGGGGCTGATTTCTCTAGGGGATCTCAAAAGAAGTGACGTTCATGGAGAAATGAGAAGGGAAAGGACGCTGCCATCTCCCTTGTGCTGAAGAAGGTGGATCAGAAATACCAAACTGCGTGGAAGAAACCACGGTTACGTCCCAAGGAGTAATAATCAGGTGGTAGCGCTGGGAAAGCAAAGGTGTTCATGCAGTCCAACAGCAGGTACGGTGGTCAGAGGAGTACCACTGAGGTCAGGGTTTGGATATATTTGGATGACAACAAAAGGGGAGAGTGGGTGGAGGCCTGGCAAGGAGAAAAGTTTTGTCTTGATCTCATCAAGTGAGAGCTCTTGTCAAGGTATCTTGCAAAAAATACTTGACAAGCAGGCACTTGTGAACAGGCTCCTTCACCAACAACCTCTTCCCAGGGCCACGGTGCTTTCACGGGGCAGGGAAACGGCAGCAGCAGTGAGAGCACCTCTCCTGTGCTGTGTCACAAGCCGACGTTCCGTGGGCAGAAGGCTCTCGATGGGGATTTACAAGACTGACAAAGAACACAGCTAATTAGGTCAGGATAAATACCCAGAGATCTACTTAGAGAGGAGCCTACTAACCTTAAAACCAAAGATGTAAGCAGTGAGACACAGCAGTATTCAACTAAGGACATCACATTACGCCAACTGCGCTAAGAGCTCCACCGATGCTGTGCCATGCTTCTTTATTTTTTCCCTAAGATACTGCAAATATCCAGAACTGAACATGCAGCTCCTGAGAGGGTCTTTTGAAAATAATAAGGAAAAGTTGGAAGTGATTATTCATACCTAGATACAGCCAGAACAAGTCTTCAGAGAGGGAGATTTGCAACTGAGCTGTCCTCCATTCATCTCTGGAAGCACGTTACCGTGCCTAAAAACAGCGCTAAGCAAAAGCTCGCACCCTCTGATGATCAGAGCACTAACGTCTGCAAGTTCTGCCAGAGCCAAGAGCCAGCCAAAGCAAGCCTCCCAATCTGTTAATTTTTAATGCAAAAAGAGCACAGGGCCTCCCAGGCCTGCTCTCAGTATCACCATCAGCCAAGCACCAAAACCACCAGAGGAAATGTAAGCGTAAACACCACCACAGCAAAGGCTATCCTTAAAACAGACCCGGAAAGTGGTGCGTCACTTCATCTCCTGCCCTCCTGCAGCTGTACGTCTGGTATGAGATGTGGAACCTGGTGGAAAGTTCCTACTTAAAAAAAATGTCATTATAATCTATGTGTGGGCACAGTTTAAAGAGAAACCATTCATCACAGAGAGCATTATGTTACGCAGCGATGCTCATGGCTCACGACTTCTCTGACAAAGAACGAAGTACAATCTCTCTTGTCACTTCCAGCTGTCAGATAACGGACACGTGCTGTCACACATACATTGCTTCCTAGGTCATGAGGCACGTGCTGGAGCCTGGACACTGTACGCAGTACAACACAGACCACGCGTGTGCTGGCTGCAGGCAGGCTACTTTGTCCGTGAGGAAACAGCGTGTTGTGCATGTTACAAATGCTAAAGTAGAGGCCCGAAGAAAAGAGCACGCAAAATTATATATCCATGTTGCCCAAGGGAGAGCCGACAGAAACAACAAGCGTAAGTAATCTGTAAAAGAAGCAAGTACTGAACAAAATCCAAATCTCTCTCTTTTGAAACTGACCAAAGGGAAAGCTGCCATTTCTCTACCCAAGTACTGTACTGTATGCACCGGCATCTTCAAACCCATTTCTCTGTTCTGAAACTGGCTGTGCATATCACTGGGACCTGATAAATCAGAGATCGTTTGAGATACGATGCATGCTCTTCCTGGGATAATGGGATGGACTGCAGATTTCCAGCCCAAATTATGATTTAACTTACTTTGCATTGTGGTATTATCTGAACACAGTTGTTATATAGTTTTTATTTCGTATTCACTAGGTCATGTATTTAGGATGTAGGGTGCTTCTTAGCCACATTAGAAAGAGAATGCTAAAAGAGAGAAAAAAAGCTATAGAATCATAGAATCATTAAGGTTGGAAGAGACCTCAAGGATCATCTAGTCCAACCGCCCCACCACCACCTATTACCCACTAGACCGTGTCCCTAAGTACCACATCCAACCTTTCTTTAAACACCCGCAGGGACGGTGACTCCACCACCTCCCTGGGCAACCCGTTCCAATGCCTGACCACCCTTTCCGAGAAGAAATTTCTCCTCATCTCCGACCTGAACCTCCCCTGGCGCAACTTGCAGCCGTTCCCCCTAGTCCTGTCACTAGTTATCTGCGAGAAGAGGCCGACCCCCAGCTCACCACAACTTCCTTTCAGGTAGCTGTAGAGAGTGATCAGGTCTCCCCTGAGCCTCTTCTTCTCCAGACTAAACAGTCCCAGTTCCCTCAGCCGCTCCTCATAAGACCTGTGCTCCAGCCCCTTCACCAGTTTCGTTGCCCTTCTCTGGACACGCTCCAGGGCCTCGATGTCTTTCTTGTGGTGAGGGGCCCAAAACTGGACACAGCACTCGAGGTGCGGCCTCACCAGGGCTGAGTACAGGGGGACGATCACCTCCCTGCTCCTGCTGGCCACACTATTCCTGATACAGGCCAGGATGCCGTTGGCCTTCTTGGCCACCTGGGCACACTGCCGGCTCATGTCCAGGCGAGTGTTGACCAACACCCCCAGAATGTGTTGTTGGCTATGTTGCTGTACAGCCAAAAGTTTAAATAAATGTACCCAGGAACTACCCTACATGGGTGCCACCTGCCTCTTCTGTGACAGGATAACCTGTGAGAAAAGATTTGTAATGGCATTAAGTTGGATAACGGTCATCACAGCCTTAGCTAGCACTCCTGCTAAAGGAGGGCCACAATCATCCACCTAATTCTCTTCTACGTCTTTCAGGGGGACTAAGTACACCAGTTGATAGAGGAATGAGAAAATCATGTGTTCAAAGAAATAATTACAAAATTAGGAAGGAAATCTCTGTTCATACCGAGTTTTGGGACAGCGGTAGGCTAAAGCAAGCTTGTAATAACTCAGGCTGTCATGGTGTCTGGTTGGCATCGGACAGGATTTATTTGTCAGATTTGCTCCCTGCAAGCAAAATTCTTACTGTGGTTATACCACAGTTAGAGGTTACGAGAGTCTGTCAATGCACCTCAGTTTTGGTTTGCCACACTTCTTGCTGCTGAACACAACTTCACTTTAAAGGCTTTGGGATGTCACAAACGAGAGATAACGGCCCACAAAATCCTCTTCCCTTGCGACACAACCTCGTATCTCAGTGGCCTACAGGTGTGTCTGGACTGCAGTGGCTTTGCACAAGCTTGCTCTGCAGCCAGCTGAAAAGCTCAGTAAGACAAGTGCTGTGCTGGCCAAGAGCGCTTGCCGACACGCTCACCCCTGCTGGGCCTTCGTGCCGCGCAGGCAGAAGATGCTGTCCATGGCCAGCTCAAAGACCTCTCACACCTGGCTGCGCTGCAGGCATCACCCGTGCAAAACCTCTTCAAACGGGAGCGTGAGGCGATTCTGGATATAACATGCCCCCTTGACAGCCCGAAGTAAATGGGAGCTTGTAACACACCGCTTTTTATTCATTTATTTGCTGTTCAGTTGCTTTGTTCAATGCCAGTATTTGCATCAACTTTTATTTGGGGACTGGCAGTGGTGGTGGTGGTGTTTCCCATGGGGATAATTTTACTCTTGGATTCTTTTTGTCTAATTTTGCTAGCATAAGACAAATCTCACTGATGACTACACCAGGTCATTATCAATCTGATTTTCCTCTTCTCCTCTGAACTGCTAGATTATTTTCATAGACTTGCTTGAAAATGAGAACTCACCACTGACATTCCCACAGATACATGATTAAAAAGAACGCAATAACCTACTCGTTATTCAGTAGTTCTGTGCTGAAAGGAAGCTCTGGCAAGTACTCTGTGGATCTGTAAAACTTTGGGAATCGAAACTGGCTGAAGAGCCTTGTCTTAGAAACCAATTAATTTGCCCCATATTCAAAAACTAATGAACAGGTCACACTGTTCCAATGGACGCAATTATCTAGTAGAAAAATCTAACCAAGCATCCCACAATGCACGTGCGCAAGTTACGACCTACAAAACCCCTGTGTTTTTCTTCTTGGCTTTTTCCTCCTTCTTTTGTAGACCTGGTTTGAGCTGGCACGTGATTCACTCATGTTAACTGATGGCTGTCCATCTCATTATCCTTCCAGCCACCTTGTGAGTGGTGATGGCTTTTCCCACACTCACACAGGAACCTGCTTTCCACCCTTTGTTCCTACCTCTGTTATGCTTCCCTCTTCCCCGTGTCTTGGGGTTTTTTTTTCCATCAGATGATGACAGACCCAGAGAGCTCTTGGCCACGTGGAGGGAGAGCTGGCTAAACCAAGGGTGAAGGAGACAGGCAGGTCTTACCTGTGCAGTGAAGAAAGCTGGAGTCAGGGATCCTGATGGAAGCGCGGGGCTGTTGAGGGCGATGGAACCGATGTCGGTGCTGGAGAGAACCATAGGTGGGGCGGAGATTTCCAAGCCTTTGGGTTTTTTAGCCTTTGGGGGAAGAGATGGAGATTTTGCCTTGGAGCCTGAGGAGAGGTTCAGAGGCTCAAGAGAATCTGAGTCGTGGCAACTGGACTCAAGGAAGAGGCTCCTGTGTTCTGCAGGGAGGGGTGAGGTGGGAGACAGAGACGGCGACCTGGAGGAAGATGATGATGGAGATGAAATGCTGGCACTGTTGGGTAGCATTAAGGAAGAGATTTTGGCTGATACTGAGGAGCTCAGAAAAGCAGAGGCAGCTGCTGTTTCAGAAGTGGAAGGCAACGACACCATGGGCCTCATAACTTGTTTGTCTGTTTTATTCGTCACAAATCTTATAACAGTCCGAACTTCTTCGACTGGTGTGCTTCCTTCTGACTTCTCCTCCAGTTTTTCTGTTTTGATTGGCTTGGAATGGTCTGGCTGGTTCTGCAGAGAGTTGATAGTGAAAGAGGAGTACAGGCCAGAGTGGATATATTCGTTACGGCTTGTGCTTTTCAGTGCTGACAAGCTGTGCTTGTGCTGATCCCTGCTCTCGGAAGGCATCTTACAGTCGCTGTCCTGCAGCAAAAGGCTCTCTCTGCTGATTTCCACTGCATGTGGATCCATTTTTAAAATCTCAGGAAAGGAGACAAACTTGTACACAAATTTTTGCCCGATCACTTTCTTGATGATGTTCTGCAAATACAAAAGCAGATGCTAGAAAGATCAGCATTTTAGAGGCACTGAGTACAGTGAACATAAGGGTAGGGCAGCACTGCTTCCCTCCCAGGCTGAGCAGGCCGTTTCAGTGGGGCTCCTAACGCTGCTCAGGCTGGGCTCGTTCCCATACCTCTGCTCAGCCAGGGAGGGCTCCCCTGCTCCTCGTGGTGCCTAACAAAATCACCGTGACTGGGTGATAAAGACCTACTGGTGGGATGGACTTCCCCCACTTCCTCTGAGGCAGCTTGGGAGTATTTTCTTTCCAGTAAAAAACAATTTCACCACCTTGCAGACTCAAGCCACGCCACTATTTGCAAACTCCTTCACTGACGCCTCCCAAGTGTGACACCAACTACCCTGGAGAATGAAACACTCTTGAAACGTCTGCAAGGGACAAAACCACCGCAGCATCCCTGCTCTAGTCATTAACCCTCTCCTCCTGCCCACGCGCAGAATTGACCTGGGCTGATGGTTACTGTCCTCCTTTCACAGCCCTGTGCTACGTCCGTGACAAATGCATGGGTTGGGAAAGTACCTGTGCCCTGCTGTGCTCTCTGTGCTATCTCCAGGTTTGCACTAGGCTCAGGATACCCACTGCAGGCAGGTGGTTTTGATCAGTCTAAACTGGCTATTTAAATCAATTATTGAAAAAAATCCCAAATCACTCAAAGGTTTGTAGAACTCATTTTTTTCCTTCATCTTTGGTATAATAAAAGTGTCTCCTTTACGGAAAGAACTCATTCCCTCTGAGGAATCCTTGAGGGTCCCGTTTCCAGCCCTGGCTGTTGCTGCAAAGCCGGGTGCGCTGCCTGCTCTAACACAATGCAAGGCGCGACGTGAGCTCCTGCAGAGGCACTTCGCAGCACCTGGGAGGGCCTGGCCGAGGAGAAGGACCGGAACATTTACCACCCTAAGCCAAGTGCTGTGGAAGACAAGAAGTAGTATTTCCTGAGATTACCATAGAGATTTCTCTCTTCTTGAAGCCCCTGGTGGAGAGTTTGTCTGTAATTCACCTCTGAAAAACCCTTTCCAAGAAGGTACCCTTTTGTTGGGCACACATCTGCTGTACCTCCAGCTGATATTCTGCAAACAGACATTTGCTTTCCTGTAGGTATGGGAACACAAATATTTACATTATTCCTAAAAATCTAATTTGTTTTTCATTCTACCACAGATTGCAAGTGTAGCAGAGGAAACATTTGTTTAATTGAAAAAAAAAGCAAAAAAAAAAGCAAGACAAAGGAATCCAACACTATCCCTATTTATACACGGACAACACCTAGTTCTGGGTGCCTGCAGTGCCCGCACTAACACCTTTTCTTGTCACAAAAGCAAGGCTGGGTTTGGGGAAAGACGAGTCTGCGCTTGGGTATCAGAACCTCTTCTGTCTTTGAGCTGAGCTACTGCACTCTGTGATCCTTCCAGCTGAATGTCCTGGCACTTCATTCAGGCATTTCTTGAATACAAAATCCCACAAAGAGCCCTGGGATGTAGCTTTGCTTCATAGGTCAGGAGCTGTGGCATAAATGGGAAAGTTGTTTCCCAAGCTGGTAACGGGGATCTGTAGCAAGCAGGAGAATTAAATTCTGCAAGCTCAGACTGAAGGCACGAAACTGTCCTCTTCCATACCGAACTGTACGCACGTCTACCCACCTGGCGGATCCTGAAATGCCCATTTTGCCCTCCAAAAGTTCAGGACATATAGTTACTCCACAGGATCTCAGTCTGCAGAGTTTTAACTCCCATGGATTTGGGCTTGGCCTAGATTTTTTTTTTGTGCTAATTAGGTGAAACATTGGATGGACACACTTTTTCTGCACTCTCAATATTATATTCTACTTGAAAAAGGCAAAACCTCCAAACTACTCATATCCAAAAAGAAACATTCAAACTGGATTTTATTTTTTTTAGATATATATATGGTTTTTAATTTAAAATAATGCCTTCCCTCTGCTCCTGGCAGCTTTCAGTTATTGTTACATTAAGCAGTGGCAAATGAGATTCTACTTGGAAAATATGACTCCCAGCAGAAAAAGATTAAATGTATTTAATGGTGGCACTTTTACACTAGTGCAGGCTTGTAACAGGGGAACATTGCTATAAAAACCAACCTAATGGGCCGGTGAGTTTATACTTCCTCTGTTATTATTGAATATAGTTATATTTTCATAGAATCATAGAATCTTTAAGGTTGGAAAAGACCTCTAAGATCATCGAGTCCAACCGTCAATCCAACAGCTCCATGTCTACGAAACCATGTCCCAAAGTGCCACATCCACACACTTTTTGAACCCCTCCAGGGATGGTGACTCCACCCCCTCCCTGGGGAGCCTGTTCCAGTGACCACTCGTTCAGTGTAGAAATTTTTTCCTAATATTCAGTCTAAACCTCCCCTGGCACAACTTGAGGCCATTTCCTCTTGTCTTATCATTTGTTGCTTGGGAGAAGAGGCCGATCCCCAGCTCACCACAACTTCCTTTCAGGTAGCTGTAGAGAGCGATCAGGTCTCCCCTGAGCCTCCTCTTCTCCAGACTAAACAACCCCAGTTCCCTCAGCCGCTCCTCATAAGACCTGTGCTCCAGCCCCTTCACCAGCTTCGTTGCCCTTCTCTGGACACGCTCCAGGGCCTCGATATCTTTCTTGTAGTGAGGGGCCCAAAGCTGGGCACAGCACTCGAGGTGCGGCCTCACCAGGGCTGAGTACAGGGGGACGATCACCTCCCTGCTCCTGCTGGCCACACCATTCCTGATACAAGAAGGTGTCTCAGTGCAGCTCCTCTGACTCCATAAGCCTGCAGTAAAGACCCACTTAACGACAGCTGGAGATGAAAAGGATTCAAGTGCAAGATCCCTCAAGCACTTCACAGGCTTCTCTTAAATACGGCACCTGAGGAAAACGCCATCAGCGCGTAAGAGAAAATAAGGACGCAAATTAATTAAGAGCCTCTAAAATGTCACTGACTTCCAAGTTTTTTTGACAAATAATTGAAGTGAAGGTAAAAAGCACCTTATTTTCACCATGACTTCAGTGATCTGTCAGAATCATTCTGAGCTGCGGATGGTTCAAACCACACAACGGTGACAGGCACCACGACAAGCAGGGGTCTTCCACACTCTGAAAGTGCAAAGCCTTCTTTGTATTAAGGATTGCATTTGCAGGGAGGCTCGACCACTTGCTTGCTGGCCGGACAGTAAGTATATGTGCACATTTAGCCTTTTCTGGTTGTTTGTTTGAATTTTCTAGGTGAATTCCCAGGTGAGCAGGCCTGCGCTGAGTGCGTGTGGCTGCCAGCCAGGGCTGCATGGAGCTCGGGGACAGCGCTGCCAAGGAAGGTGACTGCTGGGCCAGTGCAGCTGCTGGGGAGGAGAACTGGGCAACCAAGTGAGGAGCAGGGACTCCACGCCAACAGCTTAAAAAAATATAAATGAATCTTTACAAGAGGCAGCACTCTCTGACCATTAGTAAGAGGGCGGGAGCTGGGAATGCCCGTCTTCTGTTGTCTTCTCGACGGGTTTCATCACTTACACTTTACACTTCCCCTCCTCTTTATATAAAACAGCGACTACAGCAACTGTGACCACCCACTACTGCAAAGGGCTGTGGAAGCTGCCGATGGGAACTGGATACAGCACTGCCTGACGCCTGCTCTAGCGCATCAGCCATGTTAGGGAGCTGCGGCTCATTCACATCACTCCAGGCGCTCACGTTATGAGCGCCTCCAAAACCAGTTCACAGAAGGTGCCTTACCCCAGCGCTCTAAATTACCAGCTGGAGAGATGGGTCTCTCTCCTGTCCTGCTCCACAGACCAGCTGGCTGAGCTAGATGCCAAAGACGTGGTGGCCTGGTTTCTCCTGCAGCTTAAACCAGGCTATAATGTCACTGGGGTTTTTTGTGTCAGCTATGCACAGGAACCACTTTTGCAAGCCCTCCCGAAATACAGGGGAGCTGTTTGCCCATCTCAACAGCACACGACCTCTGGGTTTCTATTTTTTGCTTTCCCCCTTCTCAAAGTTTTCCTGTATATTGGTGCAACTCAGCCTTTAGTTCCTCTACTGTACATCTGTTTTATTTTCATCGGTTCTGAATGTCCTGCACGTGGGTTGGGGCAATCCCAAACACAAACACAGGCTGGGCAGAGAATGGATTGAGAGCAGCCCTGAGGAGAAGGAACACTTGGGGTGTTGCTACACAGGAAGCTTAAGATGACTCAGCAACATATGCTAGCAGCCCAGAAAGCCAACCGTGTCCTGGGCTGCATCAAAGAAGTGTGACCAGCAGGTTGAGGGAGGTGATTCTGCCCCTCTACTCTGCTCTCCTGAGACCCCACCTAAGGTATTGCATCCAGCTCTGGGGTGCTCAGTAAAAGAAAGACATGGCGCTGTTGGAGTGAGTCCAGAGGGCCACAAAATTGATCAGAGGGCTGGAGCACCTCTCCTACGAGGACAGGTGGAGAGAATTGGGCTTGTTCAGCCCAGAGAAGAGGAGGCTCCAGGGAGACCTTATTGTGGTCTACCAGTACCTAAAGGGGGACTACAGGAAAGACAGAGAGGGGCTGTTTATCAGGGAGTGTAGTGATAGGACATGGGGCAAGGGCTTTAAGCTGAAGGAGGGTAGATTTAGATCAGATATTAAAAAGAAATTCTTTACTGTGAGGGTGGTGAGGCACTGGAACAGGTTGCCCAGAGAAGCTGTACAGGTCCCCTCCCTGGAAGTGTTGCAGGCCAGGCTGGATGGGCTTTGGCAACCTGATCGAGTGGAGGGTGTCCCTGCTCATGGAAGGGGGTTTGGAACTAGATCATCTTTGAGGTCCTGTCCAACCCAAACCATACTGTGATTCTAGGACTCACTCCCTGGTCAAGCCCTTTAGAGCTAAGGTGTAACCACACTAGTGTGACACAAGGATTTTAGTGGCTTGGCCACTGCAGGAGCCACTCAGAGACTGACTGGGAAATGGAACCCAATTTCTAGTTAAAATTCAGACTAATGAGAGGCCTCGGGCAGGAAGACAGACTGGGACTTACTTTCTCCTCCCCAGAAGTGACCTATGACCAGGGTGCTCAAGATCTCAAAATGTGTTCCACAGGTACTAAATGTCCCAACTTGGGAAAGAAGAAGGGCCGAAGCTATAGCTGCTGCATTTAACTCCCATTTAGATGTGTTGCAAGTTCTCTGGCTCCAAGAGTACTGAGGGATGCAACATGTGTGGCAACGCTCAGGCTATGAATTGCTCACAGGACTCTCTGAGGAGGGAGCCAGACTGCACCCAGCTATTGGGAACCCTCCCCAGAGAGAGGGTTGCTCCAATGTCAGAAGTACGTAAGCTGGCAGGAGGTACCTGTGGCTGCTTGGTTTGCTCCAAACAACGGGGCATGTGTCCACACCAGCATGTGCAGGCAGACAGATTCTGTTAACATCATAGTTTAAGCACTTATGCTTATTACACTGGGTGTGTAGAAGCTAGATTTTTGTGAAATTTTTGATGGAGGCATGGGTGCTGCTAGATCATGCACCTGTACCGACCTTTGGAAATGCAAGGCTCTCATTTAGCTGGATTTCAGTCTTTCCTCACTCATCTCCTTCTGGAAGGCAAAGGCCACTCCTCTGGCTGGCATCTTTGGCCAGGTTCGCTGCTTGCTCTGCTGCAGTTCACTGCGCATCCCTTCCCTCTCACATCAAACATCAACTATTTGTCACTCCTTTCTGGGGAGGTTCTTGGGTTTTCTCCTCTACCCATCAATCTCTTACTATCAAATTCTTTGCTCCCATCTTGCCATCAGGACAGCACTCAATAACCATTTTTACGCTATTTCAGACAAGCACTTTCTTGACTTCCATACATCACTCCCGAAAGAAGCTCCTTCCAATTCTCCAGAAAGCTGTTTTCTAATGCTCCTTCAAGTATTTCCTTGTAACACCTCTCAGGTGTACCAGTACAAAACATACAGCTGCTACTTTAGCACCATCATACTGCTATTATTTCATTGCAATAATCTATTTCCCTGGGGATAACTCAAGAGAGGACCTTCCCAAAAGTAAAACAGTACTTTCCATTACCACTTTGTATCCTGAAGTCCTGTAAGCAGAACAAGCAAGGGACCTTTTTCCCAAGACAATTCTATGCTGCCACCCACGCTTGGGCATTAAAAATAGGAACTAGTTAACCAGGCTGCTGGGTCTGAGCTGTTATGGGAGGAGTGGGAAGGCCGTGGGCACCTCCAAATCCTAAAGCACCAGAGAAGCTGTCCCGTGCACCGCAGCAAGCACAAAGAAGCCCGTATTATTTATATGCTATACATCATACTGCCAACCCATCTAAACAAGTGGGCAGCCATTAACTGAAACTAAAATGATTTATTCTGTCTTCTAAAGACAGATTGAATAGCACTCACTGAGTAAAGCCTGGGGCCACATACTGTTCAGAGAGGATGCAAAAATATTGAATAGCTGCTCATCGCAACAGTATGTGACAGTGTAATTAAAGATGCAGCATAACTCATGCAAACATTAAGGTTACCCCGGGAACTGTGATTCCTGCATTTCCTAAATTCTGAGGGCTTGACTGCCACAACTGTTACATCCTACTGATGTTGGTATCTGCATGTAATTTCCTGGATACATCCTTCTCCCCTCAAAAAAAAGAAAACCAACCCAAAAAACCTCACAGGGAAAACTCACTACCTTCCCTTTTGTGCTATCATCTTGAAATATTCATGGGGACCTTTAGTAGTCCTGAAACTTCTAGAGACTTCCAAAAGGTATCTGTCATTACAGTTATCAGAAAAACAGAGTAACTGGGCAACTTCAAATAAAGAAAACTACTAATCCTACTTATAAAGGTATTTTAGTTATACACATCAAACTAAAGTGCCCTGTGTGGGAACAGACGTGAAGGGTTTCCCTGCCTGAGAGCATTACAAGAGATTTATGTCCAGCAGAAGTGTGTGACACGATGGACATGCTGCTCAAGCTGTAAGCAGAGAGAGTGCAGGATGCCTTTCCTCAGTGCTATCTGTCATGTGTTCTGCTCTGGCGAGGCAACAGGGGAAAATGCATTAAATAAAAGGGGGGGAGGGGAATTTGGGTAACAAATGAAACAGGAAATGGAAAGTCTTGAGATTATCTACAAACCTTTAGCAACCAGCATCATGGTAGCAAATTACAATCAAGACATGCTACACTCTGTATTTCCTGGGGCCCTGTATATGTGAATTTAACATAAATCTAGCCATCAGCCTCAACAGCACATCATGCTTGCTTTCAAAGTCAGGCTAAGGAACTTGTCCTAATTGTGTTATTTTTCTCCAGTACTGGAATTAATTTACTTTTAAGTTCAGATGAATCAGATGATGAATTTTAACAAGCCAGTGTTCCCCCCAAGCAAAATGGCAGAGCTCATAAACCTCCATTTATCCAGTGATCAGTTTTTATTTCTCCACGGTGAATAATTTCAAAGACAAACCATGAAGCAGTAGCTCAGTTAGTGTCAGCCGTATGCAGCAGCAGTGGGCAGCCCAAGAAAGGAAGGCCCATCCCATGTGCCACCATCATTTCTAAAAAATCACTGCCCTCTGCCTCAAACTCACGTGCTGCCAGATCCTGATCTGCGTTATAGGTAGAGAAGTCCCTACTGATAACTCCACAACCCAAATGAAGCCTTGCCCAGAGCCTTTCCTGCTGCCACTCCCCAGCCTGCAGCACAATGTTTAATCCATTTGCCCAGTGTGCATCCCATTTGCCCCAGCACATCCAGCTGCCAACACATCCATCACTGCCAACAGCAATGGAGGGGACAGGGATCTCAAAAGGCTCCCTAAGGCTACCTCAGGGACTAGACTGCTCTTGGTTTATCCCACAGATTGGTGAGTGGTCCAGAGGAGAAGACTGCAAAAGTCTGAGAGAGGCTCCTTCACCTCAGCAGCCCTTCCCTTTTCGTTTTGCAGAAGGGAAAGAAGAATGACAAGGAGCCTTTCCTTCCCTCCTCGGTTTCTTCCCTTTCTGAGCTACGCAGCACAGACTGAACTGAGGGCAGGAGGAAGCACTTAGGACTGACCCCACTGTTGAACACTCCCTGCCAGCCTGCTAGGATTCCCTATCTGTTATCTTATGCCAGTATCTCTCACACTTCAAAACTTGCAGCAAGTTCCCCTGTCCCTCTGCACTCTCCCAAAAATCTGCCTTTCTCCACTGTCTGGGAACCGACACACCATACCCACACAGAGAGTGAGAAGCTCCCACTGTTTCCTGCTAAAGGAGCTACTCCTTCAATGTAAATAGCCACAGCCATGGTTTTGGTTTGGGGTTCAAACCCTGATCACAATACATAGGAAAGAAAGAGCTTTTCCTTCTTTCCATCTAGGAGTACGACCTCCATTGGGCTGCAGACCTGGGAAAAAATGACCAAAATCCTTGTGCCACATCTAGATAAAATTTGCAGAGAGAAGCGAGCACACAGTCCACGAAAGCAGCTGTAAGAACAGCAAGCAATCACCTCAGCCAGAGCCCTGGTGAAGAATGCACAGCCACTCCTCCAGCAGATGCTGCGTGAGCAGAGACAAAACAGATGACAAAGGTGCGTGTGCACCTAGGGGGGGCAACTGAAAACAGTACAAGGGGGAAAAAAAAAAAGGTTAAGGGGTGAAACAAGAATGGGTGTCTCAAGTAAGGAGCCATTGATTTGAGGAGATCAGGGAGATCTCAAAGGACAAGTGCTACAAATATCTCGTCCTTTGTTTTTAAGCAACGTCTGTTCGGTCGCTAACTGTGTATTTGGGCTCCGCCTGGATATGCTGCTCATTCACCAGCAGGCACTCTGCCTCCCTTGATCCTGGTCAAGTTTATAATCAGAGGGGTTGGCGTCACATAGTGAAGCGAGCTTCCCCGTGCTGAGCAGAAGTCTTTTTAGCACTTAGTGAAGGGGAATTCAACACACCAACTGCTTGGAACAGCCGCTGCATTGTTCTCTCTGAATCCTTTTGTGCCTTCTCCGTCAGGCCACCTTTGAAAGATGGTAACTGGAAAAATCTGACTTCTAGTGGACAAAATACTAAAAACATTTCATTGCAGAACTTATAGCTCTAAATCTGAAACGAAAAAATTCTTACAGGAGAAGGGAACCTTCCAATTCCAATGTGAGCAATAAAAAGTCTGATCCTCAAATTGTGCAAATTTAATTTGCAGTCAGGATGGGTTTTGGTTACTGTGTTAGACTGGTTGCATAGCACCCAGCCCCACTGTGCCCTTCAAGAATTAGTGCACTACAAATAATACATGACAACAGCACTCTGAGCTCAGTTCAGGAACAATATCTGGTTTCCTCTGCCTTGTGCTGGCAGCAAGCGTGCCATAACTGTGCTGAACACTGGTGTTACTCGCTGTACGATCTCGTCTCACTCATTGTCTTTTCTGAAAATCAAGATGAGAACAGACAACTAAGCATGGCTATGAAGTTTTCCTTTTTAATATGCAAAATCGGTAACAGTCCTTTTTAACATTAATCTTCAAGAATACAGGAAATAGTAAAACCTATTAATTTAGACATACTATATTTTAAAAATATCCAGTTAAGAGGAATTAATCCTGAAAAGATTTAATATTAATTAGTAAACACAATATAGTGTTCATCCATAAAAGGCTGGAGAAACAATCTGGAAACTTCTTGAATTTCTTGGAGTCTAAAATTGAGAAAGGTGCAAGATAGTTTAGCACCTCTGTATTTGTGTCCTACAATTTTTTCCTTCTAGTATCTTGACACATCCGAGAGATTCCCTTCAAATATCTTCCTGTTATAGGAATCTAATACATATCCCAGTTACTCCTTGTCCTCATTTTTGCATCCTCTGTTGTACTGTTGCCACCTGGCTTTATGTTGAAGAATAAGACCAAGGACTAAATGTCAAAGTGAAGGACAGTTTGATGAGAGTGACAGTGATCTTACAAACTCCCTCCATACCAGAGAAATTTTATCTTCAGAGGTGCTAGCTACAAGTAACCTCTACTGACCTCTGCTACATCGTAGGCATGCTCATGGTCTCTGAAAATGAGAAATACATTGAGTGATCTAAAAAATTCCAGATTACAATGTTCAATATGTTATTATTTCAGATTTCAGTTTTAAATTAGTTGAAAGTGGAGCTCTCAACAGCCCACAGCTCTGCACTATCTGCCTGCAACCAGCTTCTGAGAGTGTGCAAATAACCACAGCTTGCCAGTCATAAGGTTGCTGCCTAAACTGTGCAGACTCCTCAGGTCTTATTAATTCTATCCAACCTCAGCAGATGTATCCATGAACAAGAGGCGAAATTCAGTAGGTTTTGCAAGGGCAGAAGAATTTGATGTAGAAACTCCTACCACTATTCTGACTTGAGATACCCAGATGATGAGTTCCCAAGTGGGAGTAAATCTGACATTCTACCACATATAGTCTTCACCTGAGATGAGCTCAGCATGACACTGTCTTGACAAACAGACCCAAACATATCCCTGCTCTGACACCCACCACCTGACCAGCCACTTCTCCATCTGTTTGCTACTCTTATTCTGCATTTTCATCCCATAAGACATCATATTAATGCGCTCTCATATCTATTGCTGCTAATTAAATAATACTAACATATAATCTAGACTACTGTTGAAGTTTACACAGATTTTGTCCTAAAATGACATAGTGGAAAATTTCCAAACTCTTTGAGCATTAACAACGGAATAGTTACAGTGAGATCCTGCTGAGGTAATACCACACTGTAACAGCTGTGGACGTGTTTCAGCGTTATATTTCCAGCTAATAAATTAGGACCCAATACAGCTGTAGAAAAGATTTACCAGAAAGCTGAGGCAAGACTACCTAAAACACTGGCTACCAGGATCTATGCTCTGAAAATGTGTCCCACGAAAACTGTGAAAACTCAGCGCTGCCCTCTACGCTGTATGTTCGTGTGTCTTGTCCTTGTTCTGACATAGGCGATACCTATAAAGCTGATAAAGCTGCCACTCTGCCTGCTGCATCGCAGTATTACTGCTTTCTACCACCTCCCTGCATTCCAGAAGATCCTATGCAGGCTGTAATAATCAAACAGTTCTCCGTTATCAACAGTTATTTTATTGTTGTCAAAAGCTACAGAAAATATTGGGTAGCCAAACGCATAAACATATGAAAGCATCCGTAAGTGTAAACCTAGGTGAAAACTTCCCCTCTTCAGGAAATGGGATGTGCAGTGTTTCCTGTGCACCTTTTAGCTGCCCTCTTACCTCCACTGTGATTGCCTTCAACACTGTTGTCTGTTGTAAGAACTAGTTAAGAGGAACTTTTGAATAGCTTCCACATAGAAGTGAAATATTAAATGGTAGTGTTTCTATTTTCTTAGTCTGCATGAGAATAACAAAATTTACCTTGTCATAATAGTACCTGAGCGCTCGGCTCAGCTTGTCATAATTCATATTAGTTTTGTTTTTTCTGAGTCCCCACAGCTTAGCCACTTCTTCTGCCTTGAGTAGCTTGAATTCGCCATCATTAGACGTCCAGCAAATCAGGTGCTCATGCTTCTGGTCTAGCAGCAACTGCAAAAGGAACTGCCACAGTGTGATTGCACTCTCCATACCTACAAGGGACAAAGAACAACAACAGTGTGAAAAACATTTGGGAGCAGGTGTTCCGCCCAACGCTCATTTCAGTAATAAGCTCTGTGTAGGAGTCATTTTACGTAACTGAGCAAAGGAAGCTACTATATTTACAACCAAACATCCACAAGACCTACAAGTCTTGCACTCCCATTTCAGTATTTTTTCCACTGCTGTTTTCTGAAGGGACACATAAAATAGAGTAAGTATTTAGAAAAGTACTGTCTGCGTAGTTCATATGGTAGAGGGTCACCTCCAGGTGGTGTCTTCAATTCAGCGTATGCAACCATCCTTCAAAGGAACATATAGAGCGGAATAAAAATAAAAGACGTTATGGAACTATCCACCCAAATGAGCAGAAAAACTGCTGTCTGCTGTCATGAGAAGTATCCTGAACTCGTTGGGATATGTCACTGCGAACAAGGGGAGGAAAAGGGAAGACCAGAGCAGCTGCCTTTGGTTAGAAGACCAGAAAGCACACACTCCCCCTCCCACCACACGCACCCGCCTTCCTGGTGTCATACGGCCTTTGTGTATTTTATTTCTTCCAGGGCCTGAAACGGCTCTTGCTGCTTCTGCCTGCCAATTCAAAAGACACTATCTGTTTTGCAGAAATGCTGGAACATCAGTATGCTCAAGCACAGTAAAGTGAGAGATGTTTACCCTGAACCTTTCTCTAACAGGGATCTTTCCTTTCACTATCCTATGTGTGATTCAGAACTCAGAATATTTTTAACAGTCTCACTTCTAAAGCTGTTTGAGTATTTTTTTCTCTGCTAAAGGTTGCTTGAATTTATTTTTTTCCCTGCTAACTGCCTGTGCTACTGAGCCCTCCCAGGAACAAACCTTTTTTTCAGGCACTGCAATAGAAGGATAAACTTAAGAACGACCACATTCCAACTCAGCACAGGCACATACACAACTTAGAACTTGGAAGCGTTACCACTGAAGACAATTGATTACTGTAATGAAGATGTAGCTGAAACTGACATTTTAACTACTGAACTACAAAATGAGGTTTTCCCCCACTTTCAATGACGCTGCCAGCCGTAGCATATTAACACTGTATCAGAGAATTTCTTCTTGGCCTCTTCCAACAAGTCATTCGGAAGTGTCATGCCCAACTACCACAGATTCACGGATCACTTATTACTGGGTTACCTGACGCGGTGCTAACGGGGCTAATTATTACCCGACTTACTGCACAGGTAGCAAGTGGATACTTCTGCCTTTATCTAAACAAGCTGCTGGTCCCAGGCCGCCAGAACACACCAGGCTTCCTGCCCGGCGTGCTGACCACGAGAGGGCACAAGACACCCACCTACCTGCCCAGCGCATGGAAGGGGACAGCAGGCTGCGGAGGGGGGATGTGCGGCCCCAGGCCCGCCCGGCACTGCGGGAATCGCGCTGTGTAACCTCACTGGTGCGAGGGAAACAGACTGCACAAGCTCCACCCGTGTAAAAGCAAGTTAAAGATGCTACTGAACGGTGTCAATAGTTTTACAGGAAAACAGAATCTGAAGCAAGTACGCTGGCCAAGCGAGGGTTTCTAGACTTAATGATGGATTATTTAAAAAAAAAAAAAATAGAGTTTTTTAAACTTTTTTTAATTAGTTTTAAAAAACTAATAAAGTACCCCTGTTAATCTGGCATCATATATATACACACTTTTTCCTTAACAGTTATAAACTGTGCAACTTATTTCACTATACATGCGTACATATATACAACCATATTGCTTTTAAATGATCTTCGTTTCTTTACCTCGCGTATTATACAGCTATACTTTGCATAATTTCTAAACAAAAATCACATAACTTTTTATGCTCTGGAAAATGGAACTCATAAATAGCTTTCTTCAAAATTGTATTAAAACGCGTACAGGCGTCCCACGCTAGAAACACCTGTTGGTAGAACTTCAGCAGAGGAAATTAAAGATGGAAGGGAGCTACAGAAGCACAAGCACAACCCCCATTTCCCCCCCCCCCTTTCCATGCGCATGCTGTTAGCCAAAACAGTACCATACTTCAGACATAAAATTCTCTCCGGACCTTAAATGACATCTTCCTTCAGCTCGTCAGTGACCACGCCGTTTCAGAGAGGTTAGGTGGAACTGAACTCACGGTGAAACACATTTTGCTGCGGTCTCCTCCATCCCCATTCGCCTCTGCCCAAGAACACTTACAGGGTAACCTACAGCTAACGTTATACATTATGATCCTGTTTTCTGATGCTTTTCGTTTGTAAAATATGAACAGTTTTGGATTCCATTTTACCTGCTGAGTGTGGACCTCATGGTGACTCAGCTGTAGGCGTAACATCAAACGCAGGAACGGTGCAAGCCTGGGTGAGAACACCCTAGAGGCGTACCCTGGAGGTACCCTTAGTCCCAGTGACTAAGGAGAGGTGACTTCCATCAGGTTATTATATAAAAAGCTACCACCACCTTTTTTCAAAGCAGTTCAGTTCCTGGTGATCAGTCCTTCAACCAGCTGAGACACACACATGATCTCGGGGGGCCACTCCAGGTGCTGGATCCAGGGCAGATGGCTGTGGTGGGATCAGATTTAGGCAGCTCCTCACCACCCTGCTGCCTTACCATCACCTCCAAGCGCGTAGCTCTGAACATGCTTTGTAAAGGACCCGCGCACCTCAGAATTCAGCATCAGTGTGCTTAATTGGTACGTGCATAAATCTTCCACTGGATATGACCCAAGGCTGCCCATACAGACACAAGATTAAAACAGCTCCATGCTGCGTCGTGCTCCATCCCTCCATCTGCCGCTGAGTTCCCGCATGAAGCGCCCCATGTTGCTTGCATAACAACTGTATGTATATGATTTCCTACATGAGGCAAATCATGCAGATTGCATTTTCAGCTTATCACGAACTGTATGGTCCTTTTCTTCTAAGCACCCAACTTGAGGCATTCAGGTCAGAGCTGCACTGAATATTCACAGCTGTAACTACCTTTAACAGAAGCTTTGTGCTCAGCATATATGGTGATGTAAAATCTTAAATACCTTGAATTCAGCAAACAGGTGTTAATCTTTGCATCTCATTTCTGTTCTCTAAATTGTGATTTGCAGGGGAATAGTGAAAATCTAAGATCCAGCAGCGACAGGATTTCTAAACTGATGCAAAATATTTCATTTCCAACCAGGTCAACAGAAGTATTAACCTGCCTTTCTCTAGGGGCACCATGCTGGGGTTCCACAAAGTATGAACTACCCTCCGGGGAGGACACCGTGACCACACAGTGTACTAAGCCTTAACTTGCGCCTCACTTGAGTGGTGGAGCAAAAGAATCACATGACAGATGTATTACAAGACACGTAATTTAACCAAAAATGTGCTAGCTGTAGTAAAGTTTATTATAAATGATGATCGGGAGGAGTTGGAAATCTTCAGAAAACATTCCATTTCATTTATGTATTTTCTAATTCTTTTGAATTTTTACTGACTCAAAGGGAATTCAGTGTCACGCCTTGATTTGACAGAAGTGGCTGTTAGGATGTGGTCACTTCCTACAAGGCATATATTTCACATTTCATTCAACTCTTTATTAATATTAAATAGTAATAATAAATATTCCTGGTAACTTCTGTGCTCAGTACAGGATTTGAATGCTGGGTAATAAGTAATACATGGAACTACATAGTGAATTACATGGATTAGAAGAAAAATAGTTTTAAAAAAACACTTATTTAGATAGTGACATCCATCTGTGGTAGAGAACGGGACAGGCACCTACATAAGAAACATATTTCTGTGTCATGGAAAGCCTAACGAAAATTCATATAGACCATAGAGTAAATTATTTTTTTCATCCATTAACTTTAATGCATGTGGGTTTACCACATTACCATTTTTTAAAATATTTATACAATGTATGACAGTCAAAGATACTTCTAAGCCACAAAACAAAATTTTCTAGGTTGACCTGACCTAAATAGCTTAGTAATTTTACTTTGTGATCAGTTCCACTATCGCTGATGCAAATAATCACTGGCATAGCTAGAAGGAATCATACGTGGAAATGCTGTGTTAGACAGCAAAAGGGTATTTCAGGACTGAGTTTTCTGAAAGCCCATTTCTCAGGCAGCTGTGACAGGTAACCATACTAACACCCTCCGCACTACCAATTTACGTTCTTTCAAACGTGAGCCCCACACACACAAAGCCTTCCAACTACAGGATCAGTGTGATACAACATGATCTCCACACACCAAATTTTACGTTCAGGACTAACGCGGGAAGGGGGCAACCCAGGGTGTCTGTGCTGATAATAGTGCTCCTATTCATTTCATCCAAATTAAGGGACTAACGGAAATGCCTAAACTTGGAGCAGTAGCAAAGTCAACACCGTAAGCTCTCCCTGAAGAGAATAATAGAAAAGGACAGAGACATCCACAGGGCAAAGCACCTCGTCTAGGAAATGATTTTCCTGTAAAGGGGGTGCCCAAAAGCCAAACATTGTCTCTCCCCTTAGTGTCCAGAGACTTCTAACAGCATGAGCAGCAATTACAAAAACATTATGCAAGTTACACTAGAAACAGTTGAGACATATGAAAATGTGTGTTGATGAGCTGCATTACCTTTTTTTTTGACCAAGATAATTCATACGAAATTCCATATAACAAAAGTGGCATCAAGATTTTTTTTTTAAAAAAAAGTAATTAACCTGCTGGGCAAAATAAAACAAATAAGCAAGCCATCTGAAACCCAGGCAGTAGAAAACCAGGAGGCTCAGAAACTAAGCTGGCTAAATAAAAAGCTCAGTATCAGGAAGATTTATAACATGAACTGTGAGGTAAGTAGGATATTTTGTGGGGCATTAAGTTTTGTTGGACTCTTGCATAGGAAAAGCTAGGGAAAAAAAGGCAGAAAGCTGGAAAGCAGCTCTGTAGCATTCAGGACCTCTGCAGAGGTCCTTAGCTTCCATACAACTATGTTACAGCTGTGTTCTTATCTTCCATTCTCCCACATAAGCCAGGTTTCCTACCTGGATTCTTTCTCTCCATTCATGTTGGCTTCCCCACAGCCTTTCTAAAATAAAGTGATACGGTGCTGATCCTGGGCAATCAACATGAACAAGTTCTGAAGGCTAAAACTAGGAATCCCTCCAGGCATTAGGATCAAAACCAGCCCCTTGTTGGTTTAGAGGGTCCGCAGAGGAACATCTGGGACTTTGAGCTATAAACCAGTTTGTGGGACTTGGGGCAGAGGAGGGACAGCTGAGTGGGACAGACTGGCTGGGGAGCCCAGAGGCTGAAAAAAAAACGAACAACCAAAATCAGCTGGAGATCAATTAAATCAGGAAGGCATAAAAGGTGTTAGCCAGCATTATGCACTATAGGTAGTCACAGAGAGATGGTGATCAGACACGTACGTGAAAAGGATTAAGAGGCAGAGTCAGGGCAGGGAAATTAATTTCCCTTAGTGTATGAAAAAACTGCTGATTCCTTCTGTAGCCAAGGCAGCTGCAAAAGATTCAGCTCCTTTCCGTATGCCCCACCACAGCAGGCACACACCTCCACTTACATTTCCCTTACAGGCAAGCGCGTGCTTTTGCAAGCACACAGCAATTCTCTGTAACAGATGCCTTTTTTTTTTTTTTCCTTTCCTTTTCAACTACTCTGGAAAACGTGTGTATATTTTTTGTACACCTATTTACCGTTTTTATATCCTAATTCTGGCCAACAGCACGTTTCTCTGCGCAGCGTGACGTGGGGCATTGTTAGCTTCTCATTCACGTTAGCATTCGGCTTCCTTTATTTCTGCAGGTTGCAGCCAGGAAACTGGAAAATGGGCCACAGGAAACCTGGCCTCCTACATCTGTCCCAGTTTGCAATAGCAGCTCTGGTTTTATTTTTCTAAGTGTCTCAGGTTCATTTTAACCCTTGAGATGACTGCTGCAATAACATGTGAAAGAAAATGACTGTTTTCTCGTTATTTTTTTAGCCACCATTTCTCAATACTAGAAATTGAGATTTTTCTAAACCATACTCATTTTAAAGGATATTAATACTTATAAAATAAACAGTTACGTGAGCTTTAAAAAACTCATGTTGGAAACTAACATAATGACAAATATCAAAGAATATATTTAGACAAAAATATGGAAAAGGTAGTCCCCAGCTGTTTCAGCTATATACATTTTTAACACAGATCTAAAGTGAACGTCTGTATGGGAAGTTGAACTTCTTACAAATCCTCCAGGTCAATGTTTCTCACTTACGTTTTAGTTTCTACAAAAACCTGAAGCACACTTGTTTTGTATTTGATTATAGAAGCAAAAGGGTGCTGATTAAGCAAAAGGAACTTAGTTCTAAGTTCAATCAAAAAGATTGGTTGTAACATTTTCCACTGAAAATTCATCTGTATAACAATGAGAGGTATATCTCATCTGTATATCATGAGAGGTTGAAGACAACTGCCAAATCTGCCCAAATGTTTGCTCAGAAACATCTGAAAGAACAGGGCAAAAGTCTGAGTCAGTCCTCACACTTTATTTCTCAACAGAGATGCTTGAAGGGTGATAAATAGGATGTGGTTGGTGAAAAGTCAGTGATTCGGCCAGAAAGGAGGAAAAACAAATATCAATTTGTTTACTCAGAACATTTTCAAACACTCATCAAAGGGGATCTTACTGCTAATTTAATTGGCCTTGAAAAAATAAGGTCGCAACTAAGTGTGTAAATATATGTGTTTTAACTTGATGCAGAACTTTCTCTGTTATAAAGGTAATAAATCAAACTAATGGTGTAATCCATACCCAGGGCACTTTAGGGGACTGTGTGTATGATACAGAGTGCTGGTAATTTTTCCACATCCAGCAACCAGGACATTTCCTGCCAGAGCATCCTCCGAGTTCTTCCATTGTGTTGAAACTGCAAAAACTTTCTAAACCAGGACTTCCTCCTATTATATTTTAGAGGCGTCTTTCTGGGAAATGCAGATTCAAGTTAAAAAAAAAGAAAAAAGAAAAAAAAAAGGAATTCCTGCAGCACCACCCAGTGGAAACATTAGAAAAAAAAAGAGTGCCCATGCACACAAGTTCCGATTTGCTGCAAAACTACAGTAATATTGCCACACAAACCCAGACTGGTTTCAGGATGTGCCAAAAAAGCACACAGAGGGTTTTGCTGGCCAATGAACAGAGTCACATGAGGTATGCCTACTCTGCCGCTCCTGCGTAATAATCCTAACTTTATATTCTAATTTAAAAGATTATTTACAGTAAGAATTTACAAGGTCTCCTCCTCAAGCAAGAATACCCACTGTTCTGGCCCAGCACATTTAAAAAAAATAAACAGACTCCTGTGGTTAAGAGCAACACAAAAGAAACAGCGGCAAGATCTAGCAAAATATTACAGGATAACATCAAGTTCCACTGCAGAAAAGAAAGCACTCACACACATGTCCAGTAATGCTTCCAGTAGGTGTATTTGGTAATACAGCGTTTGCAGTTTTTAATTTTTTTTTAAGTAAGTCAAAGAAAGGCTGAGGCAGATGTCCAAAGGAAGAAAGTTCTGCAACCTCCAAATTAATACAACAAAGGACTGGTCGCCTGCCAAGCAGAGGTGTGATGACACCGCCTCTAAAACGCGAGTGTTTTCAGAATCTCCGTAAGCACGCAGCTCAAGAAAGTTTTCATCCAGCTGGAGTAAAAGCCCTTAGCAGGAGGGAATACGGCTAGTTGCCTCCCTGTGAAAGGCTTAAAAAAAAAAATAACCTGCTCAACTATTTCTAAGCTAGCCGTAAACAAAACTACATAAATCCCATAATGGCTCCAACCATTCACCTTGGGACAGACGTAAAATGAACACAGACTCCTCACACGCTTTCTGTCTGCTCATGTGGTGCACATCTGTGGCATGCTGGCAACATGCTACGCTGCAAGCCAAGGGACTTCTGCTTTCAAAGCCAGCCCTACACGTTTATTTTTCCCATATGACTTTCTCTTACATTTCTGTCAGCATCAGTAGGACACAGATCACGATTACTTGACTGTCCTATACAAATTTCTGATAGTCCCTTTGATAAATTCGGAGAAAATATGCATGAAAACAAAAAACAAATAGCTAAAGAGGTCAGAGGATACAGCCTTCAGAATCAGTGGCTATTCCGAAAGTTTACTTGACATACCAAGTGATGATTACTCCCAAACATAAATGCTTTTTCCTCATCTGTACTCCCTTCTTAAACTGAAGCATTAAAATGTCCAATTTTGTGATAGCAGACTGGATGCTTTCTACCTTATGCTAGTGGCTTTAATATTTTACATGGTGTGTTAATACTATCAACTGTCTCAAACATTGCTTTCAATACATTTCATGTCCAGCTTTAAACTGATCTTCCCCTCTCGGCCGATTTTTCCTAGACCAGAAACTTAGATAAACAAGCAGGTCTTTTTAACACTCTGAGCAGAAAGGAACTTGGCCAAAAGGCCAGGAAATATAGTCCTGGGAGCAAGGTGGCTGGCAATTTCCGTGAGACCTGAAGCACAGCAAGATCATCACAGCTTACACTGGCAGTCAGAGCTCGCCTTCCTATGCACGCTGAATTTTCAGAATTTGCTGATTAGCAAAATGAGCCATTAAACTATTAAATAACATACAGGCTTACCTGTATATTCTCATGCTGCAAGGGGAGTCAGTCACAGCATTATACTGAAAATGGGGTAACACAATCCAGCAGATGGTAATATACAGAGACATTTTACCTGGAGGATTTCCCCCCAACACATTAGCACTATTGCCACAGTTCTTGGCGCACGAGCCAGGATGCAAGTTCCTTAATCATAAAAAAATCACTTTAAAATGCTATTATTTTTGTGCATAATGGTCTCCTAGTAAAAACTTAAATTAAGAATCACCCTTACACATCAAAATCTCAAAAATCTGCTATTGTCCTCCTTTTTCAGTGCTAATCGAAGTTCTGATATGCATGTTTATCGTGTGCTAAGCTGAAATGAAACCCAATTAAAAAGATTCTTATCTTCTGACATTATTCACTTATCTACTGTACACCAACAACAACGTGAAGGTCACACCTACACATTTCCCCTAACAGCGTTCATTAAACTCTGGAATACCCACAGAATCTATCACAAAATATATGAGATTGCAGCCAGTAGAAGATCTGCTTGTTACTTTCCTGTACTGTGTCCTGTCTACTTAAACTAATTCCCATGGCCACTACCAAGTACGAAGGAGAGACAAATGGGACACTCTTTCAGTGATTCCAGCGAACCTTATTGCCTAGGTTTGGAGGTGACATCAATACACCAGCAAACCAGTTGCTGCTCAGGATATGCAACAGCCACTGGTTTGATGTGTATGCTGAATCCTGGATAAGATTCCACGTTTAAGACTCTATCCCCTCTCCTCAACTTGGATGAGATCGCACAGTTGGTTTTACTGTACCCTACTGCCAAGGAATCAGTCCAGCGCTGATACTGCTCTGGTTTGGCAGCACTGGCGTCGCAGCGCGCCAGCACTGAAGCAGCAGTGCCGAAGGAGTGCTGCAGTCATGCTTTCTATACCAGCCCTAGTCCACGCTCGCAGTTTGCTAAACTAACCACACACGCCAGTTGCTCTGAGTCTGCTCTGAGTCACCAGACTTCAGAGGTCTATATCTAGAATCTAAACCCACATTCCCATCTCAGCTACATTAGCATAGCATGGAAGAAATTCCCTGAACGTAGTCAACTTTCTTCAGATTTCACTAACAGAGCTGCAACGGGAATTTGTTCCTACTTTCCAAATGCTTTGCAAAGATTGTTTCTTATCATGAATTACTGTTAATTGCTGGGAAGAGATAACATGTCATACTTGAGTCTATAGACCTTTTGTTTGTGCTGTATTGTAACTTGATACAGCAGAGGCCACTCAACATTACCAAAATACAAACATTTAAAAACAACAGCGCTCACTAGCATCCTTCACAAAAAGCTTAAACTGAAATACAGCTGATCGATTTTCTTAATATCAAAAAAAAAAAGAGATGAAGAAACGTACATAGATACAGTAAAGAGGTGCTGTCACCACATTAGAGGCAAATAGATGCATAATAAGAAACCTGGTTTCCAGATGAACTGTCAGCTGGTTTGCAAAATGAGGATGGGAAACTTATTGGAGGCCATGTGATTAAAGGCATTTAGATTCTTTAGATGAAGTATATAATCCAAGTCTACTCTTTTTTGTACAACTGCAAAAGCGTATTTTACACAAACTTCTTTGCTTGTTCACTGATATTTTCAGATAAAGACCCATCCTGTAAAATTGTATTAACAGGACTTAATACTTAGGTTAGTGCTTAGAAAGCTTTTACCAATTTTGAATGATTGGTAAGAATTGTAAAAATTACAACCAAGTTATCCATTACATAATTTAACAGCCGCTAAAACTGAAAAATAATGTGTAAGATGTAAGTTTTTCTCTCCTCATACCTCAAATGACCTTCAAGTTAGGATCCACAAGATAAAAAATTGTGTCCATTAAAGCTGAAGAAGCTAAGACAGGGTTGCTTGTATGACAGCCAAAACTCATTAACATGCAGTAATCGGAATGTGCAAAGATTACCTAAGCTATATTCTGAATCTTCAAATACTGAGTAGTAAATCAGGAAGCAGAGACACAGATGTGGTTGAAACACCTCTCTGAAACGGGCAGTACCCTTCACCCACACAGTACATCCTGACACAGCACAATTCAGAGCAGAGCTATGGAAGACTGGAAGGACACTTGCACAGAGCAAGCAAGAGCTACTCCAATGTCTTAGTTACATTCGAGGCCTAAGGTAGCATTTAAATGTTTGCAACATGCAGTCAGCCTCAGTGCATTAACAGAAGTGCTGACACACTCAAAAATAAATAGATGCCGAAGTGCTTTAAAAGATCAAAACAAACTAAGTTTTGTGGCTTCCTACAGAAATTCTTCTCCTGAAGACCCTGAACTACATCTAACCATGCAGATGTAGACAGAGCACATGCTATCGTCTTTAGAAACCTGTCTTTACAGGGGTGATGGATATTAAAAGTTCCCAGGTGCCATCACACAGGTGAGCAGTTTTCAGCACGTGGCCCATGCACGCAGGGGTCAAGGGACGACTCCTGAAGGAGAGGCAGAAGTACCACAGTACCGCTGCAGCAGGCTCAACTGCAGCAAGGGCAACTGCACAACTGCTCCAAAATACTGACAGACCCACAGACACAAAACGGACAAGCCCCGCTGCTCTCGACAGTCACAGCAACGCTACTTCAGCAAGCAGGCCCGAATTAGACACGGTGTTTGTAACTGCAGCTCCGCAGGAGTGTGGCTTTCGGATGAGGTGGATCTGCTCAGGGTATGGCAAAATTTGGCCTCCCATGCTCTTAACTGCAATATAACTTCAAAATAATTACTTAAATATTTAGTTATTCAGTACACTGTGAGACAGTGACCATGAATCACACTGATTAAGCAGATCAACAGTTCCTGGGTACTTTTTGGTACTGCAAAAACTACCACAGTGTTCATGCAAAATTAAAAATGCAGAATGACTACACAGTTATTAATTGGCACTGAATGAGCTGGCAGGTAGGGCCTTGGTGGTATTTTCATATCAATGCTTATGGAAGGTATTTGCTTTAGCTTTTGCTTTTAGAAAAGCAGCAAGCCTCCTTCAAAGAGCTTCTGAATTAAAATCCACTCTCAGCAGCAAACCCTTAAGAATTTGAACTCTGATACAAATACTGGCATATAAACCACAATGAGTTAAAGAAACTTCTGAGCACAGATGCATTCTCTCTTTGTGAAGCGCACAGATAAGAGGTACTTTGCGCTTCATCTGCTTCGTTTCCATACAGGCAGCCTGGTATTTTGCAGTGCAGTGTGCTGGGCTTCCTGTACCTACACCTTGACATTCTCCTCAAAACCATGACTAATTCTTTAATCATTCATTATTCAACAAAACACTCCAACATGAGAACAGACGTATTCTGTCTTTCAAGAGCTCTCAACAGCCTCCAGAATATTAGTTGATTCATTTAACAAGCCACAGACGCAGTAAACATCTGCCTAATGATTCAGGACTGTGAGATTCCCTATTGTGGGAAACACCGAGGCGAGGGCCACGGTGAATCAACCCGAGGACACACGGCGCAGCAGGATGTTCAGAGGCCCCCGAGCGACAGCCTGTTGCACGAACCCTTGGGTGTGGCTGCCAGAGACACACAGCAGCCCAAAACCCACAGTACTCTTTGAAACTGGCCCAGGCTAACAGTGTCCTATAATCAGTGTCGCAGCTCCAAGATGGGTCCGAGCAGCAGCATCCAGGCGTGCTGCACGGTGGAGCCACGGCCACCAGAAGAAAACCATGGGCAGATAAGATAAACAGTCTGAATTGCACAAGTGAGTCCAACCTGCCATATCTTTCTGGGAAGTATTACCTCATTTATCAGTTCTTTGCTATCTTAAATTATTTACTACTATGACAGAGAACCACTCAGAGATAACTGTAACTACATGAACACACAAATTTGATACGATGTCACCAAGATAAACCAGCAAAAGTAACTTCTTATAAATACACGCATCCCAAATACCTGTATGTTGGTTCTCCGAGCCTGATCCCACTCTCCCTTATCTTTAGTAGCCAAATGACTTTTTATTTCTGCATCTCTCCTCTCTGATTTTCTGAAGCAACATGTTGCCACGTGATTGTGCTCCCAAGGCAAAGGTTTGGATTTTCTGTAACAGCTGATGGACCTCAGTGTCCCTACGATTACTTATACCTATCCTTCTACATGCAAACATATGACCCTCAGAGCAGGCAACAAGCTCTGCGCACCTTGGTGAATCTGCAAAATTACTTACTTTCTGTGCTAAGTCCTCCAGAACAGATTTTCAAACTAAAGTAGATTTCAGCTTCAGTTATATTAAATCACTTGAGCAGTAATACCTTCCCATAAGGGTATCTCTGCCATAACACACCCTGAAGCTGGCCTCCATCCCAAGAAGGGCAATACAACGAGAAGGTAAAGTTTACATTAACTGGACTTCATGCACAGCAAAGGGGAATACCTGTCTTTGGAGTGAGATAAGATTTGTTTTCATGATTCAAGTTTAATGAAGTAACGTTAAGTAAGAGGAGCAAAGAACTGCTGTGAGAACTGCTAATGAATAAAACAGAACAGATTTCTAGATATGAAAGCATCATAAACAGTTACAAGGAAAGCTGTACCTGAGTTTCTCCCGGAGATTGTGTTGCTTGTTTCAGCTGTTACATGTAGGTGGAGTTGGTGATATCAGAAAGGATATAAGCCTGTAGGTTTTTTTTCTTTTTAGGAACAACTCACCGAGGTGATTTGGAAAATCGAGATATAGGCAATTAAGATAACATCTCTTCTGTTAGCAGATAGCATATATTCTTCTCACACTTTTTTATTTAGTAAATTAAAACAGGTAAAGAATAAAATCATACTTATAGTGAGAACCCATTTAAGACATTTTTATTATTTGAATGGAAACCATCACGTACTATTTATTATTTGGATTTTGTTTTCTGTTCCAAACAGAACTGTTGTATTTTTAACACTGCATTGCTTCTCATTCACTCTTTCAAATACAAAGAACACACAACCAGTACACTACTACTGCATCTGTTTTCGTATGAGGACATCAAGATGGTTTTACTTATGCCGAGTGAATAAAATAGACTAAATTTTTATAGTGTAGATAGACCATATATATCTGTATTTATGAATGTATATGATTCACCTACACTGATTCAGCAGATGGCACACTGAATTCTAGCAATAGTTAATGCAATAAGTAGACAATTTAATGTCCATATTTCAAAGAGAGATAATAAGAGCTAGGGAACACTCCTCGGTAAGAGTTTTAGTGTTGTACTCCACACTAACTGTTCCATGACATATTCAACAGATTTTGTTAACATTATGCCCAGTAATGCACCTCTCTCTCTCTAAAATTCAGAATTTTACAAAAGAAATAAAACTCCAAAACTGGAAAATAGCTCTCACTACCTGATGGCTGCATTCGATTGAAACAGAGATTAGGCATTTTCTGGTTTATGTATCTTCTCTGCCCAACTAGGAAATCAAGAGGCATCTGTGTCTGGAGATTTGTCACTAATCCACTAATAGAAGTCCTCTGTAAAGTGATGTTAGTGAAGAACTTTTCTGTGCAGCTTGAACACAGGAAGTACAGGAAACACTGAAGATCCTCAAAGGTAAACACGTGGTATACTGCAATTAGTTCTCCATCCAAGTACTACATTTTTTACACAACATTTCCGAGTTTAATGCTATCACATGATAATTCAAGTGAGTAGTTAAGGGGTTTCCTATTACATGCAAATTTACTTTTTGACATTTCTTTTAAGTTAGAACCCACTTGCAAGCAAGACTCCATTTTCTTTCTTTGCTCCAGACTTTTTTTAAAGTTGTTAACTTGTAATTTAAATTAAAGATCAGTGGGGCACGGCAAAACTCTTTCTAATTCTGAACACAGGATTTTTTCGTGACCACTATGAAAATAAATCATCACGAAATAGTTACACAAACCACTCAGTCAAAAGTGATATGTACAAAATCACTTGAAAATTAGGTATGTAAAGCACCAATACGGGAAGGTTATGGGAGGGAACATCCTTTTCAAACATGCCCACCGCCTTAGTATCTTGGCACAAGAGTCTTTTCATCATGCGACTACACACAATTGTCACACGCACAGAACATGCTTATCGTAACGCAGCCTTCTGTGTACCCATTTTTGCACTTCACCCTATGAAACTACGCATAAATTACATGTAAACTGAAATAATCAAAAAGTCTGCATGAGCAGAATACGAGCCGAACCACGACTTTCCGCTTGAAATTAAATGAAACCATTGACTTCTGAAGCTGGAATCCTCATGACCAAAAAGATGCTGCATTGTAGAAACTTGCCTTAGCGCTACACCCCTAAGCAAATAAAGATGTAACTTGTCTCCCTTTCAACTGCAACGTTAGAAAGGCTGACAGGGCTTCACAAAACCCTCCTGTGTTAGGGAACGGAAACTCCTAATGAGATTAGTTGGTGTGTGTGCAGACATTACTTAGCCATGACTAAATGGGCTCTCTTCCTGCAGCCAGTGGAAAATTCAGGGAACTTTTTCCCCCTGCAGCATCAGAGTCCCTCTAACCTTCAGCAAAGCCAGATCCAAAAACAACTCTCCACTTTCTCTCCCTTTCTCTCTCTCCTTTTTTTTTTTTTCCCCTTCCCTCACAAACATTTTTAGTGTTTTTTTTTTCGGTTGGTCGTGGAAACTATCCCCCTCGGCCAAGGGGTCTCGGGGCTAGGGCTGGCTAAGCGGGGAGGGGGAGGGCCGGGGAGAACGCAGAAGAGTACAAAGGAAACTGTAAAAAGGAGCAAATACATAAACCTGAGAGGGAGAAAACCACAGAGTTTCTTTGTGAGCTGCAGTGACTCATTTTCAAGATGTTGTCTGCTGCCAGTTTCAAACCGGAAGCGCATGGCAATTAGTCTTGCTGTTTCCAGACAAGCCAGAAACTCTCCCGACACTTTTTTTTTTTTCTTTTTTAAAGCCCCTTCTGCAGTTTCTGCAGGAGCCTTCC
>VWZZ01007706.1:22625-41267 GCA_013399095.1 Psophia crepitans | reverse complement strand
CGGCAGAGAATCCCGCCCGGTTTTCCCCGGGTGACTGCTGAGAGATGCTCGTGGAGAGCTTACGGGCGATGCTTCGTCCTCCCGGAGCATCTCCAGGGGCCTCGGCGAGGCGCTGGCCCCGGGAGGGGTGGCTGGCCCTGTCCCACCCAACTGGGGGTTCAGGTGGCGGTGGAGCGAAGCGTTGGGCACCTCCGCGTTGGGCCAGGGGATGCTGAGGGGTCGGTGGTGTGCAGTAGCTTGATGGATGCGCCGGCCACCTTCCCGAGCTGGACCTCATGTAGATAGCAAAGTACAGAAACATGACACAGCAACATAAATTGACGGAAATGCCGTCGTAAAAGCCAAGGGGCACTTGCACCGTCAAATCCGAGATGGGTCTTCCAGCTCCACGTCGTTCCTCGGGTTCGGAGCAGCGATAGTTTGCTGATGGGGATTTAGGTTTTGACTCTCAAGCCGTAGACCTCAGATCTAAGCTGTAGGGTTGGATTTATTAAAAGGGACACATTTCCAGTATTTGAAGATCGCATCCTTTATTTCTTTTCTTGTGTCTCATATATCTGCATTGTACTATTTCTAACTTTATTTGGAAGTTCTCAAAGTGAATGACATTATCTTCTGTCTGCCCAGTGCATCCGTGATGTTCAATGCGTGATACATTAAAATCGATACTGCACTGCTATTACTTTTAACAGTTACAGATTTATCATTCCAGCACAGTAACTGCAGTTCAGAATGTTCTTGACATACAATGACACAGAAGCTATGATTATTTTTTATTACTCTATTGGGTTGTTGCTTACAATGTTTTGGGGAACAAAAGTATGCTTTGATGGAATTAAAAAGATCGTCACAGTTGGCCACTAAGCATTAGTCAACAGCATCCGTACAGCTGGCGGTGAGCAAAGTACGAGTCTCTCGTGGACGTCTGTCAGGTTTCTTCCTTCCCATCTTCTAACATGCCGTGGGGGAGCAGGAATAACATGGTACTGGCACACCAAATTACATAACTTTGTTTTTTTCCTTAAATAATTCCATTTAGAAGTCATTCTGAATTTTAGAATATGGATGTGAGGTCTGCTAAATCCTCATTTTGTTCCCTGAATAAAGAATTGTTGAAATGTTTAGCTTCAGATAGCGTATTTCCTAGATTAAAATGTGCAGTGGATGAAGTCCTTGCTGTAAGCGCTAGTTTATGTCATTAGGACGCAGAAATCAATCTTTGTTTGGGAACTACAACTGAAGATCCAGTTTTGCAAAACCAGGGTAGCCAGAGAAACTTTTATGGTACCCATACGCAATGTTGGACCGCGAGCTGGGCATACCAGCACCTATTTTCTACATTTATCTTTCACTGGTTTTGTGAACAAGAGAAGAACTAGAAACACTCCAGAGTTGCCTTGACCTGTCACTGGTGTGGAGATCTGAGAGAACAAACTCTCAACACCAGTATATCTTCTTTTCTTTTACAAAAGGTAAATAACTCTAAGATTTTAAAAAAGAAGTTTAAAAAACTTGGTTGACCACACTAGAATTTCCTTTACAGCACCAGTTCCTTCTTGTCTAGATAGTGAGGCAGAAACCTAAACAAAGTTGCCATGCTGGAGATTGGATGACCACCGGATGAGGGCTCTTCATATTACCCTACGGATGCTGGAGAAGAAAGCGCAGAACTTGTTTAATGGAATAAAGCCACCACGATACGTTGGAAACACAAGGAATTCAGAAAACTCTGCTGAAAGTGGAAGAAAATGAGAGCTTTTGGCCAGGGCTACTGATTCTAGCACTATGGATGTCATCTGGAAAATATTACCTGAAACTACATCTATGTGCTTGATAAAAACACTGCTTTACAGAATGGTTGACAAAGCGCTCTCATCCGTAGTGTCTGCCTGCCTAAATTAATCGAGACTTACAGTTATCCTTAAAGATTATCTGATGCAAAAATACATGATGAATGAGGAAAATTGCAGGTTTGTATTGCGTAGGAGCCTTTTCCTTCTGCAAAAGCAATTCCACTCAGAAAACTTGTTTCTTTATGTAGTCATGAAAACGCTAGTTATGCTTTTAGTAGAATCACTAGTCAACGTCTGCGTCTCAATTCACATCCGTTCATCAGCACATACTATCATTACAACTGTTAATTATAAAGCCTGAATCCTATCCTCAAGCTGTGAAGATTGGAGATTTTTAGCTCTGGAAGTTGTTGTTCCTTGCTCAGAGTTGGTCCAGACACCAGCTGTCGCACTCGTAAAGGACTAGGAGTAACTAGAGACAGCTCCCCTTCAACCAGTAAGGCAGGTTACCGCTGCTGAAAGTCCTAATCTGGTGGGTTCAGGCGATCCTTGAACAAACACATGCACCCAGGATGTCTCTGCCTCCTGTTTATCTAGCGATAGCACAGTTTGTAGAAGAGCCTGTATTTATAAACCTGTCCTTCTGTTGAAAAAATTGCCCCAAAGCATTCCTAAGTATAGGGACTATAATTCTACCTCATTTTTATTAGATTACATCAATTAAGAAACCAGGCTTTGTCTGTCCTTTCAGATTGTTTCTGCCATATTTTTAAACTGCTCATAAATCTCATGTGCTGCTGTAATTAACCAATCTGAAAGAAAGAAACAAAAAAAAATAAAGGTAGATTTACTGGGCTCCAGATCTCTATTTAAGTTCTTCAGGCTGAGGCTCATGTCTGTGTTGGTCTAGGTTTTAGTGTGATTTCACTCTGAGCCTCCAGTCCCACTGTAATTACATTATTAAATTAAATTAAATAATTGTAATGTCACTTTGCGGTACACTATTTTCCTTAAACGCACATAGATGCTTATAATCATGTGTAATTATTGAGAACAAAGTTGAAAGCAGTTGGAAATAATTGTCATTTCATTTACTATTTTAATCACAAATATATTTAATGAATGTACACATTGTTTCACCCTCTCTAAACATTTTGTATTTCTTTCTAGATTACAGGCTCTGTAGTGAAGAGGCTTCAAATTTGTGTCTGCCTTTATGACAAGTAACACAATAGGTTCTGTGGGAGAACCACTCGTAACCATCCTCCTCTCTTATTTTCTAGTCGTTCTGGCTTCAATAGCCACCTGCCAGGCTACAGGGGGATTTCCAGGGGATTTTAGAAAGTGGGTATATAGAAATTAATTACCTGAGTTGGAATGACAGCCTAATTCATGTGGGATTCTTGGTTGCTCTTCACAACACACTATTTAAATGCCTTGCAAATGTTGCATCGATATCAATGAACGTTCCTCTAGCAGGTTTGGCTTCTCTCTTTCACACTTTCCTGTGGCTGGACAAACACGGGCTTCAGAGCCAGCAACTTCATTACTGCAAAAAGTCCCAGGGGATCCATACCGCTCACAAAGTGGTCAGGTCCTCAGTTTTATCTCATCTCACAGGCAGCTTCACTGGCAAGAAAAGTGCTGTCTGCAATGCTGTCCCGCGCTACCTCCAGGGTGTAATGCTGACTCCAAACCCATGGAAACTCAAGAGTTTGGACTGCACATTGTTCCTCGGCAAGCATTGTTTCTTCCTGGGCTTTTTGCTGAGCTATCTAAAGTAAAATGGTGAGTTTTAGAAAAGATTTTAGAGGCAAGCGTTGACAGAACTGGGTGTACTGCTGAGAAACCTCGTTTCGAAGTTGGATCAGATTAGTGGGAAAAACAATTGCATGTCATCATCAAAAAGTTCAAAACATCATGCTACATTTTCTGAAACAAAGAAATTCTGCAAGTTTTAACCCAAAATGTTTCCTGTCAGAGGCAGAAGAAGGACTAAGTGCTTCTTCACACCCTGAAGCAAGTATACTGTGCAGATGGTAGGACCTCGGCAAAGAAGCAGGAGCTTCTTCCCTCCTGCTAGGGACTTCTTTTTCCCTCAGGGAGCATGTTCCAGTCCCTCGTGACAGAGGCTGTGACTGACAATTACTGCTGGCTTGCAATTAGAAATCTGCCTTCAGTCTTAAGGGTATGGTGTTTTGGAGACATCAATGTTTTCTTCTTCTCCCATACCCACCCGTGGAAGGCTGTGGTGCTGGATCAGGAAGGAGTGTTTAGGAAAAATTACTGCTTTTACACTCCTCTTCCTCTGGCACACTTTTGTTTTCCTGAATGTTTTGCTTTCCCTGTATGTTGCTGTGGAAGAAAGCACATGACCCAACACGTTTCAATTAAAAGCATCACTTGCATGTATGATTGCATTAGGTTTGCCTTTTTAGTGAAAGATTTACAAGAAATTACCTCCTGTGTGCAGTGTAATTGCCTATGATTTTTTTGTCATTTCAGGAATGTCGTGTTGCTGTGTGTTGAAAGAACCTATAGCACCTAAATAAGCAACCCAGGAAAACAGGGAAAGAGGATTCCAAGCATCCTTGAATAATCGTGGGGTCTAATCTGACTGCAAAAATTAACTATTTCAGAGGTTATAAATCTTTCAATCTGTTCTACTGCAATTTCTTTTCCAGGCTAATTAATTAAAGGTCTGAGATAGAACTTTGGTTGCATTTTATCAGTCTCTCTTTTTTCTTTTTCTCCTTGTCTCCCATCTGTCTATTTTGTTCTAACCTAATCTCTAAATGTAACTTAACCAAGATATTTCTACTGCCAAATATCACCGTAGCATCTGAATATAATTAAACTGCTTTAACTGTTCTCAAATGCTTTTGGTCAAATGGAGCACAACTCACTGCCACTTCTGTTCAGCCCACACTAATTCTAAGATTTTTAGATGATGAATGAAATTGCACAGATTTTATCTTCAACATGTGACCTGATAGCTTTTATGTCTCCCAGTATGACACACACACACTTTGGGAGGCATTTCTACTTAACAATTTTCAGTTAGGTGCAAATGGCGATATTTTTTTCTCTTCTAATCACTGTGTACTTGATTGTGATGTTCCAATGATTGTATTGTCGTCTTTCTATTTACAAAGTTAATTATGCATGTTCTTGGTGATGTGCATTTTCTAATAAAATAATCAATGTTTTTTTAAAGCCCTCTCTGTTCTCATACTCCATAGCCATAATTATAAACCTGATGTAAAAGACATTTTGGAAAAATGAGTAAGTCTTCAAATTATCTTTGAGTTTTTAAAGTCAAACCTAACCCCTCAACCACTCATTGGGGCAGACCATAAAGTACATGCATTATGTGTTTCTTATGGAAAATTACTATTAGCTTAATTGCAGCTGGCTTTTGCTTGCTAGAAAATCCTTTTACACGCACATTACACACAAAAAAAAGTTTAAAAATTAATGTCTTAATCCCTTTACCTTACTTGTGCATGTGCACTCATTTTTCTTGGTGTACGGTAACAGAGAGACACTTCAGAAAACAATTACAGGCATGTAATTTAGGACCCTGATATGAATGATCTGGAGGTGCCTGCTTCTCTCTACTGACTCTGCCGGAACCCTGGGAAGCCTCCCCAGCTAACTCAGCCACCCGAATTAGGTGCTTAGATAAAGATATCCCTTAAATTCATATTCTGCCTTCAACACAGCTAAAATGAGGAATCACTTTTCCACTGTCTGTGAGGAATCATAGAATCAGAGAATCATTAAGGTTGGAAGAGACCTCAAGGATCATCTAGTCCAGAGATAGGGTGCAGAGGTTTTTTGCTATACAGTTGAAAGACAAGTATGAAAAGCTTTCAGTGTAGGCATACTGACATTTAAGTCATTTAAAAGTGACACTGTTTCGATCCTTCTAAAACCTGCAGTAATATAGCCTTGCAATGCAAACTTGTTCCTCCAAAAATTCCCAGTTTGTACATCTTCCATATACAAACAATGGTTTGCTCTGTGTTGGATCAGGACTGCTATCCTGCCTGCACCTTAAATGTACAGGCATTGAAAATCTGACACCTGTTTGCCCGTCTGACAACTTTTTATCACATACTAGCGCTAGTCACAGTTCTAAGTAGATCGCTGATATGCAGCCAAAACTACGATTATACGAACACTGCTTCGACTGTTGTTGTGCAGTCTTGAGTCGCTGTTATCAAGAGATGCCACGTTTACGTGGAAAGCTTTTTTGATACAAACCGTAGGCTCCTTCATAACCAGACTTAGCAAAAGACCATAAATACAAGTAAGTCCATACTTACTAAACAAGTCCTTAAAAGTTAACCATGTTGTGTTAAACACAAAATAAATTCAGGCAACCACAAACCTCTGGGAACAGCTAACGTGGCTGTAGCCCACCATTGGTGTCATCTAGTGAAGCATGGCTGCTTCAGGTGAGAGGACAGGGCATCAGCTATAATGCTCTCACCCACATTTCAGCTGCAGGCAACACCAGATTTAAGCACATTCTCAAGCATTGCTGAAGCAAGGCCTTACGTCCTTGTGCAAAAGGTGTTGAAGTTATGGCGAGTTTCTTTTAACTTCAGTTCAAATTAGGGTTTCAATCAGGGATTTATCGTAGACATAGTCTTCAGGAGAACGTTGGTTAAATACCAAGTTTCTTAAAAATCCTACAGAGATTGTAGTATAAACCTATTGGTCTGACACTTGCTCGTTCTGCTAAAAGGATGCTACCCCAAATAGATTACTGCTTACATTACTCCATGTAATACAGCTTGCATAATTCACATTAAAAAATGCTTTGAGATAGTATTGTCAGAGAAATTGCAGAAATACGTATGCATAGAAATGTATAGTAAACTATGCTGTAGTAGTGTCTTCAAACATTTAAAGAGAAAAAGGAAATGTTATAAACTGTTGGTAAATTTTTTGGATGCTGTTTATGTTTGAACTTTTCTCTGTTTTCCTGTAGCAACTTCCGTATCCTCTTCCTGTGTCCCTACAAAGTTTTGTACAATGCAGAACAAGAAATGCTACAGGGATTGTGCTCCACCTTTCTCCTTCCTGCTGGGATATCCTTTCTGTAGAGAAATGTAAAATATGTAATATTCAAGTTAAAATGCTATATTATTCTTTATCTCAGTCATTTTCTGTTATCTACAACATATCAAGCTGAGCGTACATGGGTTGCAGAAGTACACCGCTATTTTTACATTTTTGTGACATATGAGTTTCTCAGCCAAAGGTAGCTAAAATCTATTACAAAGTTTCTTGTTTTCCAGAGTCTTATCAAGGGTTCATGTCTAAGCCAAACAAGACAAGGGTGGGTTGGGTTTTTCTCTTCATTGTTTCGACTGAATTAACAGGAAGGGGGGAGTGCTTTACCTGTCTGACACTAGAGCAATATTCATTAGCTCCCACTTTTCACTTGTCTGTCTGCTCAGACTCAGTCTGCATCCTTGTGGGAATTGTACGGGAATTTCTTAACTCCCAGTAATAAATAAGGAAATTAGTAAGGGCCTTTGATCTGAGTTCCAGTCTTAATTCATTCTAAAAGTCAATACTTAGAATAAAATAAAGGACTAGGACTTTAAAAGCTTAGTTAATGTTAATGGACCACGTTCCTGAGCAGTCAGTGTAGGCTTTTACCGTTGTACTGGTCCTCTGAATGTTGGAAGCCTGTTTTATAACCCTACAGACATATAAACGCCCATGTATGTACGTGTGTTTCTCATTTCTTCCCTAGCAATAGCAATAAGGCCTGCTGGTGGTCAAGACGGAAGAGAAAGATTCTGTAGTCTGGTAGGCAGGGAAGATCAGAAAACAACTGATTATTCACTTCAAATGAAGTTCATGTATGTAAAATAATAAATGATTCATGGGGCTGCCACAATAAAATAATATAAAAAGGCAGAGACTTTTAAAAATATGCTGAGGTTTTAGACAATTTGTTGAAATACATAGCAAATAGGAAGTAGATGTTTAAAATCTACCTTTAAAATAATACAGAGCAAAAGTCCTTCCTCTGCATGGATGAGATCTGCTGAGTTAAAAGTTTCTTATACTTATCAGTCTCTTATTTTCCCCTCCACCGTTTCTGATAATGTATATATTTTATTGGCTTGTCTGTCATTATTTTTTGTGCTAAATGGAACAGGCAAACAGAACAAGGGGAAAAGTTTTGACTTGTAGGAAATAAACAGTATGAAGAACAAAATAAGGATGCAGCCAGCAAAATTCATTATTTAAAATTTGTGCTTTTGCTGATTACCAAAAGTAAATATGAATTTAACCTTTATTTTATTTACATTTTATTTATCATACCTATTTATATTACAGTGTTCCTGTCTGAACTATATTTCTATTAAAATTATTTCTTTAATAATAAGTAATTTAGCATAAGGCTAACGTGTGGGAAGGAATGATCCCTAAAGAACCCCTAGTGTTTAACACTGATGCAATGACACTGTAAATGGATGAGACTGTTTTTTTTTCCAAGCAAATCGCAGCTGGCAGCAGGAACTATACTTTTGCATGTGGCAAATATTTATGATTGTGTTAGAGCATTCTGCTTTTGTGGTTAATAGATTTGACTCCAATTCCTGTTCTGCTCAGGCTCCCTCATGTCTAAATTAGCAGAACTGCGCTGAAATCATTGGTGTCACTCTGAATTTTCATTGGGCTAATTATGAACAATTTCAGACCCTTGCTGGTGTTTCAGAAATAAAGTCTTCCCAAACCCCAAAGAGATAGAAATAACTTTAGACCTTTTTTTTTTTTAAAGAAATGGGTCTTTTGTGATCACATACTATGTGAGTGCAGGTGAGAGAACCAGTGTCAGGGCAACTGTAGATTTGCACGCTTTGATGTATTTGCATGGTGTCTGCCAGTTCTCCCTGATAACAGGTAACCCAGCTTTCCCACCTCAGCCAAATGGACAGGAATGCTCCCAAAGGTCCAACCAACATTGCTTTAAGTTCCATGAAAATTCTGTGAAAAATAGCACTTGGAAAGAAGACTCTATTAATGCTACATCAGGAAGAAATGTAACTGAACTCAGTAAGTCATGGACACCAGTGAGTCCACGGGATGATACGCTATAAATGCCTTAATCATGTGATTAAAGCCAATTGGAGATTACACTAACTAGGCACCAAAAAGTGCAATCAAAATACGTAAAGCCATATGAAGCTAGGCTTCATTAGCTCTCCTTTCCTGGAACAACTTGGGTTTTTGTACAGCTTCACAGAGATATAAATTCTTCTCTTCTTGTCCAACATGCACAAGAGGCTACTAGGAAAGACTCGACTGTCTTGGGGGGCAGTGTTATGCCAGTTAAACATAGATTACTTAACGATCTTCAACCCACTCCATCTTTGTATCTTTCTTCTTTGGTCTTTCTGGTTCTCTAAATAATCTTGATTTGCCTATCAGAGCCTCATGAAACCACATTTCAGAAGGTATAGATAACTGTTCTGCTCTCTGGATTAACCTCGTAAGCAGTGCAGACTGTTCAATACCTTCCCCCACAGGCTGCAGGAGCCTTCTTTCCGTGAGAGCATCAGTATAAAATTACACGTTGCTAGTGATATTAACAACATTTGCCAAAACCAAGGTGAAAATTCAAATAAAAGAAATGTGTATTTTACCCTAATTTATCAGTTACTCTTCTGATCAGCTATACTAGATAAGACAGACTCAGCTGAGTTTTATAGAGGAAAAAAATGTAAACACGTACCTGGGTGAACAGCTTGCTTCAGTCTCCAGGGGGTTCTTCTGTTGCACAGACGGACAGACAGACAGACAGACAGATTTGAAGCTGTGGCTTTCTGAACTAGTTTCCCCAATTATCTACAAGCATAGGGCTGTAAACTCATTGCTTCCTCTCGGACAAGTGTACCCAAACCAGCATTGCTAGAAGTGGAGTTATGAGACGCACTGGTGGTTGGTTGCATGTGATGCTTGTGTTAGCGCATTTTTATCACTAAGTTATTGCTTGGTGGTGCCACAAGGGGAACCTGGGCTCTGTGGAAGTGGACACGGGATGCTCTAGTGAAAGACTTGTTACTGAATGTAAAGAACAGCCCCCTGAGAGTTTACCAGCTGTTCCAGAGCCTGCATTTTCATGTTGGTTTGTTTAAACCTCATTCCAAGTAGCTTCAGACAATTATTTCTTTACCCCAGGAAAATAGTTTGATAATTTGATTAAATTAAAAAAAAAAAAAAAGAAAGAAAAAAGAAAAGAAAAAAATCAGTGTGTGTGTTTCTATGAGAATTTTATTGAGGTAAAGACACATCAAAAAGATGGGTACTCTGTGTAATTCTGAAAACAGTGAAGCCAGAATCATGACTTGCGTCTCCTGTGGGAGGTACCCAAGTTGGGCTTTTACCATGATGCTGAAAGGATTTCCTTCCTCTTCCCTGTACTTCCCCAATTAACTTGGTCTGCAAGACCTCCATGCACTGAAGGGCCACATCACTGAATCATGGCTATAAGTCATATTCAGAGCAGGGCTGCATCTGCCCCTGTAGGTTCCACAGTCTCCACTTCCATTTCTCTCCCACATGCAAAAAACCTCCCTTTGGGGCCTGATACTTTCCTCAGTTGATCAGAACAGCTGTCAAGGGAGTTTATGTTTGTGAAGAAACAAAAATGAGTCACAGGCTAAAGATTAATTTAATAATCTAGAAACAGATGCCCTTGAGGATGTGTGGTATAGTAGCGGAAACAGCAACTTCTATGATGCCTGTCTTTCTCCCAGCAAGAATCACCTCGGTCTTGCCTCACTGCAGCTTTGCCAGCTTCTTTTAAGGTAGGTCTTTCAGTTTAGAGACCTGTAGGCACAAGGAAAATTGTAGCATTCCAGTCCTTTTTAATGAGTTGCTCTGCTCACAAAACTGCTTAATTTCCATGGAGCTCTACCAAAATACAGCCTGTGCCTTTTTTTCCAAGATGCATGGTGTGTTACTGCCTCTCTTCAAAGTTCTGCATAGCTGTTGAGTGGGGTGAAACAGGGAAATGAGATGTTCTGGGTCTCGTGTCAAGGGTCAGGAAGTGATGAGCAGTCATCGATAATGGTCCTTTGCTTCAGGAATGGACAACTTGCTTATCTTTTTCAAGGTCTTTGCTGAAATCTGAGAATATTTTATATCTTAAAGGAAATATTATCTTGCAGTGATTTGCACATTACTGTATTGTCATCCTTCTTGGGTCTGGAGAAAAAGGAAGGTCATCTACTTGGAAAATATATATTTGTATTTACACAGAAGGATGTGGAGCCCCAGGTGCCAAAGTTAGGGCTTCTGGCATTATCTACTAACCTTTTCAATTAAACTGCTCAGAAAGGGGAGGGCAATTCCTGCTGGCAAGATACCAATTGCCCTGTCACTCTGCAAGAGGTATATGCTGTTTGATTGACTTCATGCAAGACTGAGTCTTCTGTCTGGACATGACAAGGAACCATTTGTGAGACGAGGATGAGATTCTTCCAGGGTATAGAAAAGGAAATATCAAAGATGGAAAGGACACAAAAAGCATTTAATCTTGTATCTCTGGCTTCCTTCTAGGCAGCATGAAAAAGGTCTGTTCTGAAGAGCTGTAAAGCAAACAGCACATTCTATAAAAGGAGCAGAGAGAAGAGAAGAGAAGAGAAGAGAAGAGAAGAGAAGAGAAGAGAAGAGAAGAGAAGAGAAGAGAAGAGAAGAAGGAAAAGGATTTAAACTGCATTCAGCTATATCTGACAGCTTACACTATATATACTAATATCCTAAATCAGGAGTTATACCCTCAAATGTAGCTGTTTGTGGCCTTATACACCCAACAGAAATTCTATGTGTTCTCTAACATTAATGCTTATGTAGAAGGTTGTTCTGTACTGATTGTCCTACTATATGAGTACACTACNGAGAAGAGAAGAGGAAGAGAGAGAAGAAGGGGATTTAAACTGCATTCAGCTATATCTGACAGCTTACACTATATATACTAATATCCTAAATCAGGAGTTAGACCCTCAAATGTAGCTGTTTGTGGCCTTATACACCCAACAGAAATTCTATGTGTTCTCTAACATTAATGCTTATGTAGAAGGTTGTTCTGTACTGATTGTCCTACTATATGAGTACACTACTGGGTCCAGCATTAGGGGTTGCAGAAAATTATTGGTCTGAACTGAGCAAAGTTTAGAGGTGGCTGCTTTGGGCTGTCATCATTGCTTAAGAAGTTTCAGAAAAACCTTGCACTGATGTCCCAGTTAAAGAACTCATTTTATTTTTTTTTGGTCAATGACACCAGTGAAATCTCTGCCCACCCCCAAAAAAATCAAAACTGTTGTCACATTTTCTTTCCAATATTTTGGCAGTTGACATCTGGCATATTGTGAGCCAAATGCATTGAAGAATGACGATCTGTACCTGTGTGTGTAACAACTTGCATATCTTAAAATTGTGAAGAAGAAAATTAGGTAACAACCAAAACCCTGGGTTTAGTCAGATACATACTTGGGATTGTTTGAGTGAGCCTGTATTCTGAACATCAAAGTTTACTGAGAATGAAGATTAATTTGGTAGTGGGAATAAGGATTGTAGCTGTGTGTGCTCAGTGTTCAACAGATATGGATGAAGCCTCTAACCCCACATTTTTTCTGCATGGGTTTTCAGGTGTGCCTTTTGTTACGTGCTTCCTCAAAATAGTGAGGAAAAAACAGTTTATGTTATGTATGCTAAATGAATTAACTTACAGATCTCACTGGGATGAATTTTACGCTTCGCAGAGCAGTTGTACGTTTTTCTAAACCTTTCAGCCTGGAAACAACCCACACTGTGGTGGAGAGTACGTGATGTTAATATCTGGAAACTTCAAAGCAGCCTTAGATTCCAAAAAATAAACAAACATCCTTTTAAGTACTGTGATGATCAGCTGCAGAAATGTTATACTACAGCCTCATTAGGGTCAGAATTTAGCAAGGAAATTCCTGATGAACATAACAGATCATCTTTCGAAGTGTCATCTCTCCAGTTTTTTTTCAGCATTGATACAGAGACATTCTTTTGCCAGCTAGGATTATTTTATTTGCTCTCCTCAAGTTATATCAGCATTTATTTGGCTTCTGCAAATCCTCACTCACTTAGTTCTTTTCCGTGAGTTTTTCAGGCCTATGATGCTGTATTTTCAGCTTATTTTTTACTTTTTCAGATATGTTGTTTCTGTATTTTGAGGATATATCAATAAATCTGTCTTTCTTTGAAAAAAAAAAAAAAGAAGGTTTTACAGGTCTGGATTTTATTTTATATTCACATTTAAATTTTTTTCACATCTGTTTCTTTTTTGCAAGTATTCTGAGGGAATCACTTTGCTTGCGGTTTTTTCTGTTATAAAAGCACTCAATTTCTGTTCCTATTTATTTCAAATGTTTTCATGTTCATATATCTGCAAAATAAAATTAATCTTCAGCTCATTCTTGTTTCAGATTAAGAAGACTATGGTTTTAGGAGGCAGACAGGAAGTTATGCCCTTTTGACCTAAAGAACTAAGAGGAAGGTTGGGAGGAAGATGATAAAGAAAAAGCAAAGGAGGATACAATTCATATGCACTGGTCATAGATCTTCAAAGTTTTAAATTATGCCAGTAGGAGGTACTTGGGGAGCAATCCCAGGCGGAATGTGAAAGCATGTCCTAGTCCACCACGCTGTATTGACTTTTTCTCCCTGTCCCCTGGAATAGTAACTTGGATATAGCTATTCCAACACATTTCATAAAAGATTAGGTTTCTGTGATCTTTCCAACATGTTCTGTGTGAAATTAGTGTTTCTGAGCACAAAATTCTCCTGAACAGTTATGTCAGAAGCGTACATTACCGTGGAAGTGGAAGCCTCAGCTACACAGATACTTGAGATCATGATTTCTTTTCTGCATGTTCTTTTTCTTCACTCTTTCTCATTTCATCATTTTCTTCCTTTTACTTATATATTTCTCTATCTTGCAGCTTTTTCTTTTTTTCCTTAATATTTATACTTATGCTTCTTACACCTCCCAGCCCTCTTGGTAATCTCCAGTGCCTGTTGGAAAGGAAAATGGGGCAAAGCTTATCTTTTTCAATTCTGCAGATAAAAATCCAGAGGATGCATGCAGGGAGATGCAGAGAGATAGCAGGAAGGAGTGCTGTTGCTATGGGAGTCTTCTCTGCTTCCTCTCTTATGCAAGAGCTTATCCTTGGAGAGCTCTGCAGGATCCTGGGGACTTGGGACAGGAAAGAGCTCTGAAACTCTTGCCCGAAATAGAAAACAGGTAGCTTAATCCTCCTTTTATCCCATGGGAAGTTGAGGATGAATGGGTGTACCCAGCAAGTGTGACAGCAAGGCAAGAAATCAGAAACAGTCCTGTGGAGGAGAAGGCTAAAAGAGAAGAATAGGCAGAGATGTCAGGACTGTGCTTTCTACACCTACTTGGCATGCAGAAGGACAGGGAAAGGCAAAAAATGGCGCTGACCCCCTCTTGCATTGGCCAGAAGGTACAGCTGAATGATAAGTCGCTCCTGCCACCATCACTTTGCCAAGTGGATGAGGAGCCGGGGGGGCAAGTCTCACTGCCAGCAAGTCCCAGTGCCCCTCCTGGCCCAGGGCAGTCGAGCGCAGAGCCCTCCTTGGACCTCAAAGTGGGCAGAAGGGCCTGGCTAGTAAAGTGAAGTGACAAATGTGTATGGGCATATCTTGTAAACATAGCAAGGTTTTCAAAGTCTATGTTGTGACATTTTATGCCTTGCCACAGACTTTTCTTGGTGAGTCAGACACCTCGTACAAGCAAATCATTAGCTGCTGCAGTGAGCTAAACTTGTCTTTAACTAAAACTTCTTTCAAACGTCTCAGACATTTGAATTTGTGACCCTTATATTTATTAAACCAAACTTTCATACATCTGTTGGATTGAAGTGTTACTGGATCTTCAGTTTTCAGGCATTTACACCAGACAAATATGAGCTTAATAAATGTCACAGTCTGAAGACTGATGAAATTGTGGTAGAGAAGAATTTGGTCCAGTCTCTTCAGAATCAGGAAATATATAGCCAGGTATAACCCTACTTTATACTTGCCTGAGTAGATGCACATGAGTTTCTCATAAATTCAATTACTTTGTTCTTGTTGATCATATTTGACAGCTTTTACATACGCTTGTCCGCTTAATATCTTCCCAATACATTTGACAATGAATAAAACGTAAAGTTGCTGATAAGCTGAATTGTGTGTTTCCACTTAAATCTGCATTCCTTGTTGGGTTCTTGTGTTGGTTTTCTTTAGAAATGTCCCAGTGTTTTGCCCACTGTGTTTGCAGTATACCTGTACTTAATGTTCTTTCATTTCCTTTGTCTAGCACAAGATGCTGTTATTCCACAAAGTCCCAGAGAGAGTAAAAAAAAAAAGGGGGGGGGGGGGAAATGTTAATTTAGGAAGTAAATCTGCTCAGTGGTTTATCCCAGCATCCTGTCCTCCTGCTGCTTTTTACATGACCTTTTGCACTGCACAGAATTCATTACTATTGTAAAAAACATTGTTTCGTTTCTTACAAAATTTCAAGAAACCCGTGCCCCGTTTAAAAGTAGGCAGGATTCACAAATGCCAAAAACATGCCTTCTTCCAAATCCTTTTCATTCAGTAGCAACTCCACAAGTTTGCTAATTAGTCTCACTAAAAAAGAACACCCCAAATAACACTGTGCAGAAAGAAAGGAGAAAACATCGTTATTGCTATTTTATTCACCATTCCACTGCAGGATGGCACAGGAACCCTAACCAGGTCAAGACTGCGTTGTGTCAGGTGCTGCACACAATAAATAGCAGTTCCTGCTTCAGGAAACGTGAAATTTGCGCATATATTTATAGCCGGGTTTGTGGCCCCCGTGGTAACTCATGCCGTGATTACCTCTACAAATGCAAGTGTAGGCACCCAGAAATGTTTGTTACAGGACACAAACACCTGCGGTTTTCTCTGGGCTGAAACCCAGTATAGTTTCACTTCCACAGAAGGGTAGTAACACCTTAGTGTAAATGGACCGAAAACACTTTGTGTTCTTTAAATGAAAGACACTGTTTACGCATACGTGCTTACTCAGAGACACACCTACACAGGCATCTCTGTGTAATTTGCCTGGGTCCACGCTGATATTAGTAAGTACTTATTCTGTGGGTCAGACGTATTGCTGCAGTGTGCAGTCCCTGGCCTGTGTGTCCGTAATAAATCACTCTACAGAAGAACTAGACTAAGATGTGTGTCTCTCAGCTTTTTTAATTGCAGACCACAAACACTGATAGAACCTAAAATGTTTGCTCAGTCTAGACTGAGTGGAGAAATGGAGGCGCACATTGAATTTGCTCTTAGGGGAGTACCTTCTGCTCCTTTTGAGGAGGCAAAGTCTACACATGATACCAGAAATGTCAGACTGTGTACAAAAGCAACAAACGGTCATAGTGCCAGGCGATTCCTTAAAAATCATTTAATTAATACAAAACAATCAGGTTTGCGTGTGGACTTTTAGGGTTTGGGAGAGCACTTAGTGTCTCTGGAAAAGTGCTGGGTTGATTGTCCGCCCACAAATAGGAGCAGCAGATGGGTCACTGCCACCTTCCGCATCCCGTCCTAGAGGGCACGGGTCCTTCGCTGGCTGAAACAAGCTGGGGGGCTGCAAAAGTTGGCATTAGAGACATGCCAAGCCCTGCCTGGTGGCATCCCGGCCACGCTGTCCCTTTCTGCAGCCCTGGCTCCTGCAGGGGCAGGGGTGCAGGAGGAGCCATCTTGGCCGGCCAGCTGACAGGGGGTGAACCTGCAACCTGAACCGGGAGCTGACAATCATGTCGTGAGGTCTCTTCCTGCAGACAGGCAGCTGTGGGGAGGGACGTGAGCCCGCTCCTCCAGAGGACAGGGGCGAGGAGGCAAGGCCCTGCAGGCCATGGTGTAAGCCAGGCTGCTGCAGCTGCTTCCTCCCCTCTGCCGGAAAGCTGGGCACCCCGTTCTACTAGAGCTATACTAAAATGGCAGCCAAGGCCAAGTGCTGGGCTATTCGCCGTCTGAAAGCCCCATGACACCTGAGAGCACTCGGCTTTGGGTGGCAGGAAGGGGCACGCTGGGCCGTGAGTCATCCTCGCTCTCCTCAGCCAGCCCATGGCCGCCATTTGAGTGAGCAGTCTCCATCTCAGACCACAGTGCGGGCCTCTGGGCCATGTCCAGCGTGTAGCTCGTGCTCGTGGTTTTACTGTCTGCCTGCGGCTGGTGCGTTTGTCACAGCGCCTCAGCTCGTCTTTGTGGAAATTGTGCCTTCCACTGAAAACAAAAAGTCACTTTCTGGCTCTGATGGGGAAAGAAAAAAAGCCCACTGCAACTAAACGGCTCAGGAGCCAGAAGGCAAATAAAACCAACTCCAAATGCTGTTTTTTTGTTGTTGTTTTTTTTTTTTTCCCCAAGAAATCTCCAGATGGGAGAGATCCACCCGGAGTGGGCCCCCTGAAATGGCTCCTCACAGCCCCAGTGCTCCTGTCCGTGTCGGCCACCAGCACCAGCCATGGTGCCACCAGCTACCGTGGGGCCCCTCACACCGCAGCGGAGCTGGAAGTCAAAGGCAGGAATTCCTGATTCGGCTGACCTGAATCCAAATATCTGAGAATAAGAGTGAAAAAAAGGAAATAAATAAAAAAGCAGTTAACTCTTTTCAACTGAGTTAATAATTGATGCATTTTCCCGGCTTGGCTCCTGTCTGTCTGGAAGCAGGAAGCAATGTCTCTGAGACACCTTCGAGACACCATTTTCACACGTTGTCTCGTCCCATGAGGGTCACAGAAAGAGCCTACCACCTGGGACGCCCACGGCTGCTCAGCCTGTACAACCCCAAGCACCCAATGCCCCCGTGTCCCTCCTCAGAGCCCAGGGTGGATAGGCATCAGTCCGGAGAAGGCTTTAAAGGGTTACCAGGCTGCAAGAGGGAAGGGTGGGGAGCGGAAGGCGCGGGGGGAACCGCGGTTCTCTTACAATCGTCAGATCAAGTCACAGGGTGGAGGAGGATTTTCCAGATCCTCTGACCTTAAGGTTGGGGAGTGAAAGGAAGAGGAAGCACATTTGCACAGATCCTCTGACAGAGCTTCCTCAGGGAGGGGCTCGGTCCTTCTGGCCCTTTGCTGCATGTAGGGCCATGCACACACACACACACAGAGCTAAGTAAACACGGGAATGAAGTTCAAAGTAGAACCACAGGAGAAAACCTAATCTATGGGAACCTGTTATTAACACTTGTGTTCACCAGCCTTTTATACCCTAAACATTAAGTGTTTAACCAGCCATAAAAGAAAACATTTTTGAGTACCAGGCATACCTTGCAGTCCTATAGCACTTTCTAAAATTCTTCAATTACCTTATGAGCCCTTAAGCCTGACTGTGCCTTTGGGTAGGCCCTTTAGAAGACTCAGGAAAGTAGGGAAACTGAGGCATGAAACTTAAATTAGTTGATGGGGTCATTTGGGAGCCCTATTTTAGGGCTGGGCAAGGAGCAGAGACAACGTAGTTCCTCATCACTTTACTTTGCACCTGATCCAAAGCCTCCTGAAAACACCAGGAGTTTTTTATTGTCTTTAATAGGCTTTGGCTTAACCTCTGCTGCCACAATGACATCATCATTTGTATTTTATAGCACATCTGTCCTGCACAACAGATGTCTGAATCCTCAGCATAGGTTTCTGAGACAGACAAGTTAGAAATAGGCATGAGAGAATCTCTCTCATTTCCCCATTTTAGTTTTTTCTCAAAAACTAAAAAAAAAAACAAAAAAAACTACTCAAATGTAAAA
>VWZZ01007706.1:0-22491 GCA_013399095.1 Psophia crepitans | reverse complement strand
TTTTTTTTTTTTCCCTCCTCATTTTGTTTTCAAGCTACAGGAAATGTTAGCATGGGCCATTTTAGATTAGGCACAGCATTCAGTGAGTGAGACCCTCCCTACAGCAGATTTCGAAGAACAATTAGGACACTATAAAAGTGAAGAGGCACTCAGACCTGCAAAATTGCTCAGTAGTTTATGTTTCCTAATCCCAAATAATTCACCTCCTGCAGAAGATTAAAAATAATAACCTAGCATGCAAGGAATTCATCTCCTTACAGTAGCAGAAGAACTGCCCTGGCCAGCATGTCAAATTCAGTAAGTGCTCTTCTCCACAAGCATTTTTTGCTGTTCCACACATCATGACTGTGTGTGAGGGCTTGCAGCAGCGTAACCTCCTGGCAGGTGAGCCAGCTGAAGGTAACTGAAACTTATTCTGGAGTCGCTAAGCTAATTTGGTGGGGGTAGAAACCCTGTTAGCATCTCCATCATTGGCCCTGCAGATGGATCCTCATCTCAAGTGGGAAGGCAGTTCAGTCTCCTCAACTGTTGGTCTGATCATTTCTTAGCATTTGCCCATTGCTGGTTTGTCCATTGGGGTGTTTTTTAACACATCTGAGTCATTCTGCTGCATTTTCTTGTCTATCCACCTGTACTTCTACATCTCTTCCTTTTATTGCTCCTACGGTGCTGATACACAGAAAAGATATAGCTCTTCAGGTGACCGCATATTTCAATCTTTTGACATGAGATGGTGTTTACGCAGCATTCTGTTCATCACAGCACGGAAGAAACAGACCCTTTAAACAGTGATTTACAAACACTTCAACCTGACATTTTCATATCAGAGAGCCACCGCTTCTGACAAATGAGCCAACACAGCCGAACATTGGTATGCTCCATCTTTTTAATGTTTCCTTGTTCCCAGTCATCAGCTCTGCTTTAGTCTATGTATTTCTTCCTCTTCTGAGTACTTAACTCCTGTGAAAGAGATAACGATACTTATTGGCTATTACCTTCTGGAGGTCTAAATTTTATTCCAACAAGATAACAAAGGCAGCAATAGGCTCTTTCTGATTAGATTTTATCTCTGCCCATTGAAAAAAAAAAAAAACCAAACCAAAAAAACCGGAACCAATTTGCACAGATAAGACCTCACCTCAAAAGAATGAGAGCATTAAATGCCCTCTCTTTTGGAGACAACTAAAATCTCCTGCCTTTCTGGTTTACAGCTCCCTGTGAAAGGACTTTGCCATTAGGAGGCCTGCCAGTAGCAAACCCCAGCCTTCAGTACATCCTGCTCACTGATGGATTTCTACCAGCCAGGTCATGGTGCAAAGGCAGCACTTGTAATGCTGGTGAGCCACCTCTTCCAGGTGATCTCCTTCCAGCTCCATCTTGCAGGAAGTCTCCAGGGTGCTTGGTACAGGTCTTCTTCAGGAGGCTCCAGGATGAGGAGAAATGGCAGGAATTGGCCATCCTCTTCAACCAAACTCCATACATGAGCACTGGCAATCACTTAATCTCCCTGGAATACATGGCACAAAAATTCAGCCTCATCTCCCAATTCTTGATAATGTCTGCCTGCACCAATGCCATCGGGATAAATATTGTGCATATAACCTTAGTATTTATTGAATTTTGACCTGTTCATTGATTTTGATCTATTCAGACTCCTGAGTGCTTATGAATAACCCTAATATTCAAGACTGCTAAAAATTCATCTTCACTTTGTAGCTGCTGAGAAAACCACAACCCTGTAATAGCTGGACTTCTGGACACAGTGCCAGAGCATCTTTAGCAACAGCGATTCATCCAGTAGCTGCAATTTGTTGTAGGTATACCTGTACTTGTACACTGGGGAAAAGCTCCCGTCATTACAAATTTTGATTGCTCAGTTCTCTGCTTGCTGAGCAAGGTAGCACAGCAACATCACAGTGACGCTCATCTTAGTCACCAAAAAATGCAAAGTCCAGCTCCAGGGCTGCAGATAGGAAAGTCCTTCCTGAGACAGGTCAGTCCTTTCTGTTCGTGACAGCACCTTGGTTTAACATTTGGAGCAGCGATGTAATTACCATTAGGAGGAAATCCACAGGAATGGATTAAACCATACCCCTTACTCACGTAAGAGGCGGGAATGACTGCAGGCTTTGTGATTGGAAACCAAAGGCACATCTCATTTTTTTCAGTTCAGCATTTCTCAAGCAGCTCTTTGCACACATACAGGGAGTCTTAAGCAGTAATATCTCATTGCCTGTTCCAAAGTTTAAAAATGTGGGTGAGGAGAGGAGAGGAGAAAAACCGACAAAATTTCTTCTGAGGCTGCTATTCCTCCTGCCTAATTCTGGGGAGGGTGTCCTGGATCTGGTGTCCATCAGCAGCCTCTGCAACGATGCTGGTGAGTGCTTTCTCTCCCCTCTCTGGAGTCACCTGGAATGGATCACAATGGGGTGAGATTCCCACAGGAGGACTTCATGATGTGAACCATCTACTGTGAAAAGTGAAAACCAGCACAAAGTTAAAAGAACAGAACAGAACAGAACAGAATAGAATAGAATCACTAAAGTTGGAAAGGACCTCTGAGATCATCAAGTCCAACCGTCAACCTAACACCACCATGCCTACTAGACCATGTCCTGGACTGCCACGTCTATGCATTTTTTGAATGTCTCCAGGGACGGCGATTCAACCACCTCTCTGGGCAGTCCATGCCAATGCCTCGCTACTCTTTCCGTGAAGAAAGTTTTCCTAATATCCAACCTAAACCTGCCCTGATGCAACTTGAGGCCATTCCCTCTTGTCCTATCGCTTGCTACTTGGGAGAAGAGACCAACACCCACCTCACTACAACCTCCTTTCAAGTAGTTGTAGAGAGCGATCAGGTCTCCCGTCAGTCTCCTCTTCTTCAGACTAAACAACCCCAGTTCCCTCAGCCGCTCCTCATAAGACTTGTTTTCCAGTCCCTTCACCAGTTTTGTTGCCCTTCTGAAAGGAGCTTGGTGTTTCCTCCCTGAGGTCAGGAAGAACAGCTTCCAACTTTTTGGTTGTGTGTTTTTGCTCTGCCTTGTGTGGACAGACTAGTCATATTTGTCTTGTCTCAAGGCTCCCAAGAGAGGCCAAAACTAAGCTACAACAGATTTTTACATTTCAGCAAGGACCTATTGTGGTCATTCTAAGAAGAGAAAAAACAGCATTGCTGTTCACAGCCCGAGCTGCCACTGGCTCAACATGGCAATGCCTTTTTCATTAACAGCCTGACTTTACTGCTAACTGGACCAGTGCTCTCACATGGAATCAGACAGCTTGCGCACTGTGCTCTGTGAAGCTTGTACAACTATCCCCTCTCACCACCTGCAACAAGCACTCCACCAGCTTTGGTTATGGTTCCTCTGTGTGGGGTCCTCTACTTTCAAACATTTTATGAGACTTTCAATGCTATGCAGGCAGAAATTTGAGGCAAAATCCCAGATCAGGTTTTGGAACTCTAGTATCTGCTGCCTACTGCGAACTGAGCATTTTCAGTTACAAAAAGTAGTGGATATATTTTACAGGGCTTAAGTTCTTTAACAATTTGCAAAAATTGTTACAGCATTGAATTGATTTTTGCGAAGTTTTCTGTTTCCCACCTGATTCCCTTGTGGCCACCCTTGCAAGGGTTAAGAGGGAACCTTTGGGAAGCTCTGATCTTGTGTAGCAGCGTGTGGTACTGAACTGTGCAGTGAATTATCCTGATGTCTGAATCCCGTAATGTGACTTTTCCCAGGTAGTGACATTGCTGGGATGGAGCCCAAGAGAACCACACACTGCAAGGCAGCAAGTCTCATCCCCATCAGCAGATGGTGGGACTGCACCTTGCCTCAGTATGGTCAAACCTTCTAGTAGGGGGGCCAAGTCTCAGCTCTGAGACAGTGCTGCACAATCAGTTATAGCTATCAGACATCTGGAAATCTGGGATAAGCATGAAAAAACCTCAAAATTTGTTTGGGCATAATTTCTGAGCAGAATAGGGAAGTTTCTGCGAAAATTCAGCCGTATAAATCCTCACTCTTCTGAAATTTTCTGCACTTCTAGTAAAAATATATTGTGAACTGGACTTTACTAAAATTTTCGTTTTCAAATTCCCAGCCCTGGAGTAGAGCACCAAGTTAGCTGCTGACTTCTCAGGAGTGGGTTGATGAAGTTTAAAGCTGCTTCCTGGTGCCCATGAGCGTGGGAAGAAGCATCTCGAGGTGTGCCAGCAGGAGCACAGAGGTGGGACGCAGACCAGCACCGTGACTCAGGCACAGCACTGATGGGACTTGTACCTTGGCAGGACAAGGCAGTGACAACCCCACACTGGGAGCGTGCTGGCAGGCTGCCTTCCTCCCCTGCTGCTGGAAAGGTGGATGTGATGAAACCAACTGTCCTGACTGTTAAAACCACTGGAACAGTAATTGCGAAGCAAAGGTGAGCCTGAGCTCCGAGCGCGAGGATGCTCAGACGTGATGGATTTGTTTAGCATGTCACAGAAATGGAGACTGATGGTAAAATTGGAAGTGTACTGGTCTAGCAAGTGCTAGGGTTTTTAGTTTGTGATTTCCTTTAAAAAGACTCTGTGTCTCTTTCACCCTCTCCCTATTATTTTTTTTTTTCAAACAGATAAGGACACTTGGATACTGACACTGGAAAGGAGAGTGAATTATACTGCAGCAGCAGCCAATCATGAATGAATTGATCAATTTTTCTTTCGGAGAGGAGGGAACAAAGGGTAAGGGAGACAGGGGAGGAAGTGCTAAATGTTCAATTAACCAACTGAACTAACAGGCTAAACTTTGGGGAATACTTTATATGATATATTACCATGCAATTAAATGGCAGTTTGGTATTATGGTGTTACATTAAATTCCACTTAATTTCCTGTAAGCTCTCATGGTGAAAATGCAGGCAAAAGCTGATTCTATTGATCTCTCTCGCACTAACATACTGAACAGCTCTTCAGTGGACTAACCTTTTCCTCAGGTTAGTTACATGAGCTTCATCTGGACTTACACACTGTGGGGTAATGATTTCCTCCTGTAAATGGCTTCACTGAGGCAACTTCACGTTTGCCTACCTCCCTCCTGGGGCGTATTTGGGATGTCATCTTAGCAAACATAGAGTGTGGACACCTTGCTATGTGATGCTAAATTTTTGTTGCTCTTTTCTTTTAGTATCGCCAAAATCCATAATCATGACTAATATTTTTCCCAGTGCAGAAGTGAGTCAATTTTTAAAGTGGTTAAAAAACAAAGATTGAAGTGATGTATGTGTGTGTGTGAAATTAGCACTGCTGGTTTAAACAGCATCATTTTACCACCTTGCCTCCTGTCACTAAGCCTCTCTTCATCTAAGGACCAAGTCTTACAATCACATTCAAGAGTGACTATTAACTTAAAGCATAAACAAAGGCAACCAATAGGTTTGTGCAAATGAGGAAGGTTCAGCTAACAGAGGAACGCATTGCAAAATAGTAAGCATATTCTTAAATACTCAAGGTTTAAGGAAAATCTTGGTTGTTGGTCAGTTACTACAGCACTGAAGTATTACTATTATTTCATATTCCTCTCGTTATAGGCCATCCTCCTTCGGTTCTCTTAGCATCTGTAGTTTCTATGGTGCACCACCACTGTCAGCCTTGAAAGGAGTATAACCTGGAGAAAGGAGGGGGCACGGCAGGTCAGGACTGAGCTGAACAGGAGAGCTACAGCAAAGATTACCCGAGGTACACTGAGACCATGTCAGCTCCTACTTACTGATGTTAATTTGTAATTTTCATGAGCACCATGATCAAATAAACTTACAAAAACATAATCCAGATTGCTGAGGCAGAGAAACACTGCACACAGGGCTGCTCTAACATCCTGTGTATTATTGGCCCAGAGCCACTGCCAGCTGCAACGTTTTTCTCTTAGAAAGATGAAATTGCTGCTCCTGAATGCGCACAAATATTTAAAGAACCGACACAACATAAAGCAGTGGATAGAAGGACATAAGAAATAAAACAGCCTTTTGGTGATAAATCTTGTTGAGAGAGCAACAGCCTAGTAAATACTGTGTAACATTTAGCAGAGCCTTAGACCTCACGCTGACCTCTGCCAATACTTTTGCTCTGTAGGTTCGATAGGAATCCCGACAGTTTGGGGCCTTGATTTTCCTTTCACCCATCTGTTACTAGCACAGCACATATTTGACACGACTGTTCCGCTTCATCTGAGACCTGCCGAATAAAAATTCTTTTATTTACATGAGTAATAACTACCAATAATTTGCATTTACAGCACATTGCGCTTGAAAACTCAAAGCACTTAGTAAATACGAGGAATGGAGCTTTTTAGTACTTCTGAGAAGTGGTGTATTATTTTCCCTATTCAAAACGACAGAAGCCCTTGGAGAGAAAGTGTCATGTTCAGTGTTATGGCTGAAAGAGAAAGGCAGAGCCTTGAGGAGACTGCGAGCCCCTTGAGTGCTTTTGCCACAAAACCACCCAGCAGTAAATGAGAAAACTGCATGCACCATAAAAAGGGTAGTCACACTGAATGAAGTCAGTGGCAGTACCTATGAAATACTAAGCCATTTTTGAGTCAAAGAATTTTTACGAAACCCGTTCATTTGAAGTGTTTCCCGTGGGGCGTTTTGAGTCAGATTCAACCTGCGAAATAAAGGGGAAAAGCGCTAACTCGCATTAAGGGAAAGGTCAAAGCTACGCCGATTAGCAAATGTGGGAAATAACCAGGCTGTCTGTGGTTCACCCAGCTGATAACTGGAGACCTCAGTCCTCCCACCCTGCACGCCTCAGCAGACTCCTGCTGACTTGATGCTCTTCGTGGTGGCAAAGATCTTAGCGCAATATGGCACTTTATGGCATTGAAGTGTTCGGTAGGCTCCTTCTTCTGCACCGCGAGCGTGGAGGGAGCTCAGCTGATACGAAGCCGGGTCTGTACCATTTCAGCGCCTTGTGATGGGAACTACAGCAATATGTTGCCTAGTAATGATTTTTCTAGGGACTCAAGAGGCTTTATAGATTTTTAATGCTCCAAATTCATTTTCTGATAGCCTTAATAGAGGTTTACGATTTCAGTCTGTGAAACAATAGCTGGTGCATGTTCCCAGTTATTAAGTCCTCCTACATTCTTTTGTTCAATTTTCAGTAGTATCCCAGTTTTGTTCGACATCACTTTTTCAACAACAGCTGTGGCAACAGTTTTATCAATCTCAGCTCACTGTTCTGGGTTGGGCACAAGACGGGGTGATTCAGGTCTTGTGCAAATCAGTTTTAGAGTGGGTTTAACTCCCTGAGTTCCCTGTGGAGCTGCTCATGCTTTACACCAGAGTAAGTGCAGGGTAAGGATCAGGCGTTCGTAACTTCTCTTCCCAAGGATTCATGCAGCAGAGTCTGCATCTGCGATACGGGTAGTGAATATACCCATTCTGCTCCACTCCCAGGCATTCATTTCCTGTAACATAGTTTTTAAGAAGTCTGGCAGTTCAGTGGAAAGATATTTTTTTTTTTAATCTCTCTTAAAGCCCTATTACCACTTTTAATTACCACTGTTTAATTTTTAAGGACAAAAATTCTGGCAGCCTTGTTGAGCTGCTTAAGTCTCTTGTTAATCACTCCCAGTTAACACCACTGCTCTGTCAGCTGCAAGCCAAATGGAAGAGAGGCAGAGACAGTGCATCTACCCATTCATGTCCCCTTGTGGCACATTTGTACCTGTTCCTCCCTCCTTTTTAGTCTTTCTAGTCCTTCTCCAATTCCATCACGGATACGCTGGCATCATAAGGTCTGCAGGACCAAGACAGTCTTTGTCTCTCCTGGTAGCATCCCAGGACCCCGGGCCCTACCACGGTCAGCTGTGTTGCCCCTTGCTACCTGTGATCCTCACACTACCATGGTGACCAGCACAGCTCAGAGCCACCCTTCCTGCCCTCCTGGGTGCTGAAGGACCCAGTGCGTCTCCTCCCCCATCTCCGAGTGGGGCTGGTGCTGCTGGGGCTGACCCAGTCCAGGCTACAGACGTCCCTGCCATCTCACATCCCCAGTGGATGGGGGCTCAAGTGAGCAAAGTTATACACAGTGCCAGAGCACACAGCAAGAGGAAACAGCAGAGAAGAAAGCTCTTGCTTTCACACTGTACAGCTGCAGCAAGCTGTGAAGCAGGTGAGAACATCGAGAGAGCATGTGCTCGGTGCTGCATGCCTCCAACGCAGCAAGTTTGCTCCTGCCTCCTACACAAACCATGTGTGCTGACGGTTCGCCTGCTGTCACCAGCAAACAGCCTCTGATCGTCATGGATATGATCTGATTTCATTCCCCATGGAAGGGTGAATCCCCTGACACGGACAGCAAAGTGCTCGTGGAGATGGCTGGTGCGTGGTGTATTCTGCTATCTGCAGGGCACGGATAGGGGTCCTCTGCCTGCAGCTTTCCTCTTCCTTTGTGCTTCTTCCTTTCTCCTCTTAAGAAAACTTTAGGGGGGAAATTTCTGTGCTTCAGGGAATAGCTCACTTCTGTCTGTGCTTCTTGAAGAGCTCATGAGTCCTGATTATTTATCCAATGTGTGTAAATGAGAATGTCGCTTGGGTTGTGTTCGGATGGAGACAAAAAAATAAGTAATGGTACAAAGTGTTAGGCAGCTTTTCCTCTTGAAGACACAACGAGACTGTTTACTGCTGTATCACTGATTTGTGCAAACTCTGTTGTAAAATCCCCTACTGCCACCAACAGGACATCAAAATATAAAATACTTCTTTATACAGAACACAGTATCAAAGCCAAAAAAGTCAGTACATCCAATAAAAATATGACTAGGACACAAGTCTTTTGGATGTACAAAATAATATGTACTGGATTGGAATTATAGTAGTATTTCTCTCCAGAGAGATGTCCATAAGGAAAAGTGTGGGGATGTGTGTCTGTAATTTGTGCAATAGTCATGCAGTAAATAAAAAAGCTAAATAAAATAACTTGCATTGTCCATATTCATGAATGTGAATTAAAGGGGCATCTAATAATAACACTGTGAAGACATTAAGAATATTTTTGCTTCTACTTCAGTACAAGATGTATGGCTCATTGAAGACCCCCTTCTTTCCATGTAGAAGCCAGCTGTATTTATGAATTCTCAGTCAGCTTTTGTGTTTAACCGGGAAACCTCAATTCTTAAAAAGTTCTTTCTGCCACTTTGCAAATGCAATCACAATTGTCTATGAAGTATTCGACTACCTAACACCAAATATAGCCAGAAAGTACCACATCTACGTGGTCTCACTTGTCTATCATCAGGAAGTCTGAGTTGAGGTTGGACCAGGCAGGGTGTCAGTAGATGGAAACGATCACCTTCTAGCATGATTTATATTAGCAGAGAATTTGGCATTCTCTGTATAGTTTTGTGTAGTAGCTTTGTGTAGTCTAAATAAAGAATCACTAATACAACAATAAATCATAAAGACATTTCTGAGCACATTGTGATGCAATACAGCAGATTGCTTTTATAACCAAGCATGCCAGGAAAGCATGTTCTCTACTGCCTCAGCATTAAGTTATTGTTTATTTTTATTCACTAATAAATAATGTCCCATTCCAGGTGAATACGTCTTGGATGTTTTGGATTAAAATTATAACAGCCTTAAGTCAAATTGCTTTTATTGAAAAAGGTAAGCTGCTCTCCTTTAGTAGCTCTCTACCTACCGTGCAGTTGCTCCAACCCACTGCTCTGCTGTCGCTGCCATGGCTAAGCACCCAGGACCGCCGGTGGGTGTGCAAGCAAAGCAAGTAAGTACATACTTTTAAGGCATGCTAACAGTAAGTACCTATTTACTGTCAGCAATTATGTGCATATCTGGGTCCTCATTGTCTGATGACATTGTATGTGATCTAAGGAAAGCACTTGTGACTTTACTGTTTTAACCCAAATATCTGTGTAACCAAGTACTGGAGAATTTCTAGGAAGAACCTTTGCTGCCCTGAATCAGGAGGGCCTGGTCTTTGATAGAGAGTTGTTTTGGAACATGTTAGTCCTTTACTGGTTATACGAAAAATAACTTTCCACAATTGCCAATAAATAATTTAAAAGGAGAGGCTCATTACAGTGGAAAGCAATGGGAGTGGGGGTGCTGCGGGAGCGAGTAGTCATTCATTATGGTCATTTATAGGAACAGTTTTCAGAACAGGTGGGGGTTTCTCCACAGCTCGGTACAGGGAAGCATTTGGCCCCAGTGGGGTTACAGAAAAGATCACAGGAAGTCTGTAGAGGAAGAGGCCATGGGAAACAAAAATAGGTGTGGAGTGAAGGCGAGCAGCCTGGAGTTCTGCACCGCACAGATGGCGGTCTGTTGTAGGAAGAATGGGGATTTCTTCTGGACTACATTTCTTGAAGTGCTGGGGAAATACCCTGGGTGAGGAAGGAGGCTGGAAGAGCAGGAGAGTACAGGGTACAGGAGGGCTGACAGGTCTAGAGTCTAGGTCTGAAGCTGGCAGAGTTCTTCCAGCCCTGGCAATGGGGCAGGAAGGTCCCCAGGAGGGAAACTCCCTGTAAGTGAATTTTAACTTTGGAAGAGCTTTATACCAAAGGACCAAAAAGCACAACAGCAGCTTCCCAGTCTGCTTAGGGCAGCTGATTCAGCTGGAGAATTCAGCTAGGTAAGCATTACTGCAGATAAGCGTTACTGCAGACCAATAAGGCCCAGGAGGCTGCTGGGAGGAGGGTGCTGTACAGCTGAGGTTCTTCTGCTGAAAATGACTCATGTCTTGAGCACACATTTATAGACCTCCAGGAAAAATGCTGCCAATTATCTACGTTTCCATGAAGATCCATGGAGGGAGACATGGGCCTTCTGGACCAGCCTCTAAACCATTTACCATCCAGTTTTACATAGCGCTAACAGGTCAGATTACATCCAGATGGGCGAACAGTGTGGCTGTGTCATTCCTTCAGCCAGCTCTCCCCACCATGGAAGCGACCTGTCCATGCTCCGCTAGGTGGAGTGGACGACTGGCGTAATTGCATTGTTGTATTGCCACTTGCACTTGAAACAGCCATGATCTGTTAAGTAACTATAAGCAGGAGGAGTAGTTTTGTGTGAGGTGGAACTAGGAAGGTTTGGTAGTGCCTCATGTTGCAACTATCTGGCATCTAAGGAGGTGTGAATTCCAGCAGATGGTTTTCCTCTTGTTGAGAAGAAATGGTTCTTAATGGCTGTCCTCCGTGATGCCTAAAGAGGATGAAATGTCACAGCCTTCCCCTCCTTGCTGAAGAGCAACATCTCTTCAGCTCACAGTAGCTGGCCTAAGCACAGCTGGTTGTTACACCCTTATTTGTGACTAGCCTTAGACACACCGAGAATGATTTGTTCGGTAGATGATCAGCTCCAAGCCTGTCCTGGTTTCAGCTGGGATAGAGTTAATTTTCTTCCTAATAGTGCTGTGTTTTGGATTTAGGATGAGAATAATGTTGATAGCACACTGATGTTGCTGAGCAGTGCTTACACTGAAAGTCAAGGACTTTTCAGCTTCTCACACTGCCCTGCCAGCACTCACTGGGCATGCACAAAAGCTGGGAGAGAACACAGCCAGGACAGCTGACCCAAGCTGGCCAAAGGGATATTCCGTACTGTATAACGTCATGCTCAGTATATAACCTGCGGGAAGCTGGCCAGGGGTTTAGACCGTGGCTTGGGAACTAGCTGAGCATTGGTGGTGTATGGGTGGTGAGCAATTGTGCTGTGCATCACTTGTTTTGCATATTCTATTATGATGATGATTATTCTCTGTCCTGTTAAACGGTTTTTGTCTCATGCCATGAGCTTTACCTTTTTTTTTTTTTCCGATTCTCTCCCCCATCCCACGGTGGTGGCGAGTGAGCAAATGGCTGTGTGGTTCTTCTAGCTGCCCGCCGGGTTAATCCACAACAAAGCCAAACCGACCTGTCTGCCCACACCAGAGTACTGACCACCTGTCAGCCTTCCAGCAAAGAGCTAGAAGAAGCCAAAGTTAGAAGGCAGCTGTATACTGACACAGCGGAGTGTAACAGAGCCGTAAGGGGGTGTTTGTGACACTCCACGGATACTCTTTGCAGGAAAGGTACCCCAGTAACCAGAGTGGCAGGAGTCCTGCTCTCAGCTCTGGAAGACACGTTGGGGTCGTTCTAAGAGCAGTACTGCAGAAAGCTGCTGTTCTCTGCAGGGAGAGCAACACAGGGCAATCTGAAACAAAATTTAAGTGGGACCAACCACTCTTGCTTTGTGCTTTCCAGAACCAGAGGCAAAATACCTTCTTTGTGTATTAATGCACTGGATATGTGAATGGCTCCCTCTGCTCTCTTTCCACAGTTCAGCTATGTTTGCATACTGTATTACAACTATCTACAAACGGGTTTTATAGGGACAGATTCCAATCCTGAATATTTAAATAGTCAGACTGGATCGCTGCATCTTGTTGTACAGAGATGAGGTTCTCTTTGTTTCCATACACAGACATGGAAGGGGGGGAGGAGGGGGAAGGCAAAGGGGAATGTGGGAAAAGTGTGGAAAGATGAGGAAAAAGCCACCTGGAAAGGGCAGAAGGAAGCAGAGAGTGCTCCACTCACAAGCCTACTTTGGCTCATGAATTTAACATGTGTGTAATGTTTCTTACGAGAAGTCATGTGAGCAATTTAAACTAGCCCCTAGGCAAGTCTAATCTGAACAAGCTGCTCTGAGACAAACTACAAATTGCAGGGTTTAATAAAAAGGGTAGGCCAGAGTCAGCAGCGCAGAGGATAACACAGGAGGTGGAAAGGGCTAGTTTAATATCAGAGCTTGAAATAAAGTCTCCATGAGCAGATTTTAATAATACATTACTTTGAGATAGCAAAGACTGGAAAGGAGACATTCTGCAGCTGGGGGTATAAGTCGTGTATCTGGACATTTACTCCATGGCCACGAAGAGTGACACAGTTCGTTCAGCTCATTTGCACCTCTGCTGTATCCTGTCTTGCATTGTGTCCCCACCATTAGGTGTCACTACTCCACAGCAGTAAACTTCTGAGGAGGTAAGTTTAGAAAGTCCAGGCTAATGTTGCAAATGCGTTCTTTCTTTTGCAAGGGTTGCCAGACTGCTCCTACAAAAAGATTTTCCTGCGTAGCAAGCTAAGCTACTGCAGCAGACAGCGAGAGTGGCACTGGAAGAGCCTGAGCAGATCCCGAAAGTCCCTGACATTGTTGGAACGGTATGGTTTTTAATATCTTAATATTGAGGTTCAACTTCTGGGTATGTTCAGCCTCAACACTGCAAAGCAAGGCACCAGCCTGGCCTTCAGCATGCCTCACTGGCATTGCTCCTTGGCTCGTCTTCTGCTCGTGGCCGGGACTAAGCCTTTGCCGTTGACCCTGAGGGGCGATCAGCCCGTACGTGGTGCAGCTTGGCCTCACCTCATCTGCACTTGTCTGACAGACCACTAGTCTACCTGTGGATTCACAGGGCCCAAAGCGGGGTTAACATGGCCACTTCTGTTTTGTGAGGAAAACATGGCTCAAAATGTGTTCTCTGTCTCACGTACCATAATGCTCTACAGCTTCCCCATGAGAAGAGACTGTACTACAGAGAGTTAAACACTGCTCATACAAAACCACTCTTGGGACAAGCAAGTGTCATCTGCTTGGCAAAACAGATTTTGGAAATTATGGCAGTATTTGTTAACTGGTCACCATTACAGGGATGGCCTGCAGTCCTCACTGCAGTTTTCATGGAGTTAAATATTTCTTTACGTGGAAGTTTTCATCATAAACTGGAAACAATGGCCAAAATGTCTAGATCAACCAGATTAGGTCTGCACAAGCTTGGCTTCCTGACAAAACCTCAAGCAAACTCAGTAAGTTGTTGGCTCATGGTGCTGCTGCCTGATCCCACTCCCTGATGACTGGGAGAGGTCCAGCCCCCTGAGCACAGTGGCCAGGGCAGGGGCATGAATTGCCGGACTGCAACCAGCAATGTCTTTCCAGCTAATTTAATACATTCAAAAACCAAGAATTCTTTGGAAATTCAAGGTAGGAGTTTCCTCTTGTAACTGATATTTACTTAGCAACATAAACAAGCGACTGAAGGACAGAACGTGAGTCATGATGTGGAATTAAAAATATTCATAATCTTTGCTGATGGGCAAGCGCTCTGTCATGCTAACTGCTGCCAACGAGCTCATTTTGGCCTGAAACTGTGCAGACTCATTTTTCTGATGTGGCAACCTCTTCCATACTGTTGGGAAGGCAAAACAGACATCACGAAGTGTGAGGGCCCCATGTTAAGTCTTCTCTTCCTACCTTCCACCCTCCTCCCATCAGGGGAGGAAGCTGGAGTGGTTTCTTTCCTTTCAGTGTTCTCTTGCTTCTTAAATTAGTTGTATCCAAAGTGGCTGCAGAGGCCCCACAATATATGTAGTCCATACGCCCTCTCCACAAAGCTTTGTAGTCAAAATCATGAGATAGACAAAGGGGAAACTACTCTCATTTAGCAAAAATTTTGAAATGAGCCGCAAGAGGAGTCTGTGGCAGAGCCTGGATGTGCACAAAGTTCACCAAAATCCCAGTCGGTGTCTGTGACAAGACCCACACTGAGCAGCTCTACGTCCTTCCAGCCAGACACTACACTTCTGAGTCCAAATGAGCACCTCGCAGGATGTACGGCTTGCCAGGGACAAAACCAATACATCTAATTAAGAACATAAGTGATTAAGAGCCTCCAGAACAGACCAAACCAAGAACCCATCTCACTCAGTGTCTTCTCCCTGTTTAAGGAGAACAAAGAAAAATGAAGTATGGAGTGATTTTTCCCCTGGTATAATCTCCCAGGTTACAGAAATCTACACTTGAATGATTTCAAGAGTTGGAAGCTGCACCTACTCACAAATATTTTAAAGGCACTGTTAGATCTTGGCTTCACAGCTGCTTAACTCTTTTGAACCTGTTTATACTCCCAGTGTCCATGACATCCTGTGACAACGAGTTTCGTAGTTTACACGGCTGCATTTAACTCATTTGACTGTACAAAAAAGTGCTTGCTTTTTGCTTACGGGGTTGCCAGAAATTTCACTGCGTGCCTCCTAGTTCTCCTTTTATGAGGAGAACCATTCCCAGTTCATCTTTTCCAGACCACTTGTGATTTTATAGACATCCATTTAAAAAAATGTTTTAAAATACGTTCCCTGAGCTCCTATCAATGCCTTCGCATAAACATACAACCTGTTTCATATTACTTGGGTTGAAGCCTGCCATGGCTACTGTCCAGCGACATATTTTAACAACAAGAGTAAATATGTCCAGCTGAGCCTCTTGCATTGTTTTGTGTATTTGGCAATATTGCTTCCTCCTTTTCAGGGTTTGGTAGGAAATAATTATTTAAAAGCAAGACTGGATTAATACGTCCCCGCATTGGACTGTCTCAGACACTCAGGGTGTCCCAGATCTTAGCTGGAGGAAAATCTGGGGTGGGGTGGGGTGGATCCTGCTGGCTATTGGCAGCTTAAGACAGGCAAGTGCTGCGTGTCCCGTGAGCTGGACCGGCGGCTGGAAAACCTCACCTGCGGGTGGGCACAGGTCCCAGCAGGGCAATTTAACTTCAGTGCCTCTTTGTGTGCGTGGGGATTCACCCCGTGGTTTGGGGTTTGCAGCCAGCTGCGAATAGGCATGGGGTGCAATTATGCACTGAATACAAGCTGAAGTCAAACCTGGGTGTAGCTGCTTGCTTCTAATAAATTTGGGGAGGGAGGCTGTGCAGTGTGAAAGGTCACACACAGGATTTCCTTCTGATAAGACATATGTTGTTGTCCCAGAGGAAACAAGGTCTGCCCAGCATGTCTGTGCCTGCTTGTTTGTTCATTTCTTTGAGGTATTTGAGAGACTTTTAGCCTCTCTCTGGCAGCCCATACATTGGTGTAAATTTTACCCTGCCAGGGGGTGCTAGCAAGCTAATGAAGGGAATCAGCCAGAAAAAGGAGGAAAAAAAAAATAAAGGGGGAGAAAATCCACCACTGAAAAGAGACATTTATTGACTCTTAGTAAAAATATTCATTTTTATATTCTGGGAGTGGAATGACATTGAGAAGGCTTTCTGCTGTGCTTCTTAAAAAGCAGGTGGGGAGGGATGCTGGGGAGGCTTTAAGGGTTATACTTGGTTTTGGCACAAAACCACCTGTGGTCTGTCTGCGCTGCTGCTGAGACCCACCTCGGTGGGGATGGCCGTGCTCAGTGGGGCTGTGGGCTCCTTGGAGGGTGGCTGGGATGTCCCCTGCTAGCCCCACACAGTGCTCCCCACAGCCCAGCCCTGGCTAACAAGGGGCAGGAGGGTGAAAAGTGCCAGTCTGGGGGGCTGGAGCATGTGCCATATTCCTCACAAAAACCCAAATCCTTCGTTGCTGATCGTTTGCTCTGCTGGCTCACAGAGGGCACGGGTGAAGGAAGGTCTCACCACTGATCCTTACACACCTCAAGTCCCACAGCCCTCCCAAAGCTACTGAGTGGATGCAGCCCCCTCTGCCACCCTGGAGTGCCTGAAACCAGGTCCCAGACAGTCAGATTGGCTGCACAGGACTTCAGGCAGAGACCTGCAGAAGTCAGGCACTTACAAACTGAATGCATTTGAGCATGTCTTCTGAAGAGATTTTTCAAACTTATTATTCCCTTAGTGAGACCATTTGACCCAAAATGACACCAGCTCTTGCTAAAGAGAGCCATCCATGTTATTTCTTCAGTCCAGGCTGTGCAGTATCTACCCAGGCATCTTGGTGAATGTCCAGGATGAGAGGATCTGACTCTTCAGAGCAGTCCCACCAGTTACAAGCAGTATTTCTTAACACACCTCAGGGTCTGCCTGTATTCCGATGCCATTCTTGTTTAGCCAGAGTTTTCAGCTCTGTTCTCTTGGGCTTTCTTGAAACTTTTTCTCTGCTGAAGATAGTCCCAGACAATTCAGCAAAGACCTTCCTTCAGGTCACGTGCTGAGTACAATGAAAAATCATCTCAGTCACACTTCGGCCATCTGAACACAACCAGTCTCAGGCAGTAAGGATACAGCCCCAAGGTTTTCCTTTAGGCTGGGGATGAGTCCTACCTATTTCAGCAGGGAAGCCAAGGAAGGGGAAGAAGGTCTGCAGTTCATGGCCCAGAATGACTCTGCACAAACCTGCACGGGAGCCCTTTGTTCTGGGTGCACGGCCTTTCCCAAGAAGTTCCCGCTTCACAGTTTTGTAGCTATCCCTGCACAGAAAGGGCAGGGCTACGGGCATCCTGGTGTAGCAACATCTCTTGGCTGAGGTTACGCATGGTGGGCCAGGATGAGGAGGTCAATCCATCTACTGAGAGCACTGTAGTCAGGGAAACCTGGATGGATGGAGTGCTCCATAGTTTTTAGTGAAGAGAATGCCACCTGAATAGCAGGCTTAATCAGTTTGCGTGTTATGTTGCATGTTATGCAAGAAGTTGGGGAAGAGGCAGGAAGGCACTTCTGCCTTATGAAATAGCCATGCCAAAAACAGCTATGAGAGAAATACAAAAGTTACTGCCTGTATTGTGAAAAGCTGACTGTGCCTGTGGTAACCGCCTCCAGTTGGTCTTCAGGCTTGGGCATCCCCATTACAAAGGGGAAGTTTGCTAGTACATCCATCTAGGGAGTCTTCCCTTTATAGCAAGAACGCTGTGTGGGCTTTGTGGTTATTCCTGCAAAGGAGCTGAGATCTCTGGGTCAAAGGAATAGCAAACAGAGATGACTAATGAAGAGCATTGCAGGGAGCAGCTCATCACTGCAGAGTTAACGGTGGGACTTGCTAACCAGTAGCCAGTAGCCTAAGTGAGGATAAGTGAAGGCACACCTGGGGTTGAGAAACAGAAGAGGACAACAAACTGAAGAAGCGGTTGCTGTTCACGCCCTCACGGCCCTTCACTAAGAAGTGATGAAGACTTGCATTATCATCCAGTGATTTTGGAGGAAGCATTTATCTTTGGCTCTTTTGATAACTCTTTGGCTTTTGTTAATTTTTTAATTACTGGCATGGAATAACACCATTTTCCTAGCTTGACCTCTGCAAGTTGAAGCCAATACTGCTGCCAGGCAAAGTCTATCAGAAAGGTCACGGAGGCAAATTCCTATTTAAAAACATGAGATTCTTCTGTGCCAGACACAAAACCTTTGAAATTTGGAGCGACTGGCAACACCACGTAAGCATGTGCAGTAATATAAACATTGCTTTTACGCCAAGTCTTCAGATCACACTCCAAGTCTACACATAAGAGGGGGAAGAAGTGTAAAGTCAAATGGTTTGTGAAAATTTCTGTTGGTTGCTGCTGTGTTAACAGCGGAACACTGCAGACGATGTGGACATAGTAAACTGGACAGAAGAAACAAGCAAGCCCTCTGCAACATCAAAAATTATACAGAGAGATACTACCATACCAACTGAAAAGAGGGAAGCACATTACGAAGTTTTTCTTCCAAAAGTGTAATAGAAGCTTTTGCTATTTAGTAAATATTTATTCTCTGCTCCCATTCTTGAGTAAAGACATCTGTAGATGAGATGTGAGACTTTTGCTTTTTGCTGAAGCCTTTGGGTTGTATGGTGTTTTCCTGCACAGTTAGTTTCTACTTTTGTCCTTGCTCTGGTTTACATTCCTGCTCTGCACAGAGACAAATATCCTGATAATTACATGAAAAAGCTCTGCACAAGCCCCCTGAAGAATAATAAAAAAAAAAGGCTCAAAGAAACATATCTAACTAAAAAAAAAAAAAATCCAGTCTAGCTAAGGCAAATCCAACCTACTGATCTACAGATGTGGCCTGTTGGCCTGGCAATGAGCTGAAAAGCGGCCTAATGACTGCGTGTCACGCTGACCAGAAGCCATTGCCTCCTGTGGAATTGTGTTTCTGTGCATCTGTTGGTGAAAGTCAGCACCAGATCTAGGTGCAATTCAATAGCACTCCTGCCCCTAAAGCCATGCCCCGAGTTTATCCCGAGGTCAGTTTGTACTGATCTCTGGGGAAAATGTTACTTAAAGCTGAACCCTATGAAAACAAACATGAAACCTCCACTTGGAAACCTTTAGATATTAAACGACAGAGACAAAAATCCCTTTTGTGATCATGGCCTTTATTCTGCCAGATGATGAGCATCTCCACCCTATTCAAGCACAGCGCTTATTAACATGCTTTGCGTGAAACATATACACCACCCCTTTGCTTCCACTGCCGATTCTTGGATACGTAAAACTTAGTATGAACTTGTTTGTTTGATGCCTCATGGAACAGAAAGAACCTAATCATCCAGAAGCAGACGGTTTTAAAATAAATATTATAGAAGCTAATAACAACTATAGATACATAGAAAACATAGATGATTTCTTCATGTGCTGCAATTCTGTCTGTGTAATAGTTTTATGTGCGCTAGGGTTCTCAGATGGAGAAGGACACTGCAACAGCTGTTGGTAAATGTGAAGAACATGACCACAAAGAGGAAGTGTTGCCATCCAGGAGATTTCAAAGGCTTTAACAAAGAAAATATCTGACAACATGAAAAAAAAAGGTGCTGAGCAGGCGAAGTGGTATAATAGATGTTTAGCATTAAATTAACAGAGAGATAACTGTGCATCACCTGGATTTTTGTTTTTGAGGCAGGAATTGTCCTTACCTGAGCCTGTCACGATGACACCCTGAGGTTGCCAGATCTCTGTGTACAGTTAAGTAACATCCTCTGGAGAAGAAAACACGCTGCACACGTTGACATGATCAAAACGAATCGTATCATAACTGCAAAAATTCAAGTGGAAATTTTAAAGCTTGTTACTTAATAGCATATCCCATTTTCAAATGTGTATTGTGATTCATTGGTGCTTTAATTTTGGCACTGTATGAACAGACTCTGAACATCAGGGCTCCATGGTACCTTAAATGTAGCTCGTAAAAGCTGAAGCTAGTCATTCTGGTGGTGTAAGCTGTGTGCGTGTCTAACATGGAAGTTACAAAAAAAACCCAAGACTGCTTGTGCAAAAGTATTTTAAAAATCAGAAGAAAGGAGGAACTGAAAAAATTACAAAACCGATTCCCTCCAAATGAAAAGAAGGATGATGGAAACTATATCTAACAGACCATCTAACATGGTGAAATGCAGCTGTATGAAATGGTTGTTGGCTTCTGCAGGGAAGACAGGACTGAGAAACTGTCTTTCTCAGAAAAACAGAAATGGAATAGATGCTCTAAAGCTGCTCAAAAATAAATGTAGGATAAACTATTAATAAGGTATTGCTTTCAAATATTTTCCACCCTATCTGTCCCAGGAAACAGGATCCATTACTTGTTATTCATGTACAAAGCTGAACAGCTCCTTGTAAATCGTTACGCTGGAGTATTAAGTGCTCACCATGTTAAGAGCTACTGGAGAAAAAAGTGGACATCTAATTGACCCTTATTATAAGCTGACATGGACAGATGCCAGGCCCGTCTGGAGGAGTCATAAAACCACAGCATGCTTTGGGATGGAGTGCCTGATGGTGGCCTGGGTCTTTTTTAATTGGCGGGTGGGTCGGTGTCCCATCTGGTTTAGATTAGCGTTGCTCCACTGACCCAAGTGGGGCTGCAGCAACGTGCAGCTCCTGTAGACCCAGACCTGTGTAAAGATATTGGAAATTTTCAACAAAAGGACTCAATCTGCAGCTCCTTGGTGGCACGCTGTGCTCACAGACCTGCACCCTGCTCCGTGACAACTGGTGTGCCAGGGAGCTGCAGGAGCGGGCTGCTCCTCGGCTGCCCACACAGTTCCGCAGCTCCCATGTGAGGGGAGCAGGACAGGGACAGTGGCAGCGACGGGTGACAGCCACAGCCTCGCTGTTACTCTCTTTGACCAGGAGCTGATCCAGGGCTGGCACTATCACAGAGCTGGCTGGGCGCAGTCAGACTCCTCAGGGCAGGGAGAAGCCTGCAGAGCTCCTTGGGGCCAACAGTTAGAGGATACGAATGATGACAGGTTAAAACTTCTAGAATGAAGATTAAATTCTTCCTGGATGCTTTCTTCATTTGTATGATTAGCCGGTACAGCATGCGTAGGGACCAGAAGCCTATAGCAGCTGCTGGTGCAAATTGTTTCAGCACCTTCTGAGCGGCTACCACGTTCCCCTCTCCTCTTATCAGGTTTAGCATCAGGACCCTCTGTACAAGAATCAAGGTGGAGTAGAGGGCTCGTATCCTCCTAAATTGCCAGTTCATCACACTTACATTGGATGTGCTGACCTGCAAGAAAGCTTGTGAACAATTTGCCATTGTCTGTTCCTGCTATTAGCCCTTGCTGAGCGCTTACAGTGACATTTTTTACTCTGTTCTCCTCTGATCTCTCTATTGATTAGTTTCCTTCTACATGAGAACACAATTAGTGTATTTTCAGTAGCTGGTTCTGCTTAAGTTTCCCCATCAGGGCAGCCTAGAACAATTGCCGAGAACTTATTTTTACTAGGCTTAAAACATGAATTTATTGCTATATTTATTAAGTTTAAGAAAGGGGCCCTCTCTTCTTTTCCTTGCCCTTAGAGTAACCAACAACATAAAACATCCAAGATTTTCAGTGCTCATAAGTCTGTGTTTCACCCTTACTAATGACATAAAGCAGTTTCTAACGTTTGAAATCTTTTGCCTTCCAAAAATCTTCTTGACAAAGGTTAATTTGAAAGTTTGGCAGAGTTAAGCACACATAAAACACACTTAGTGAAATGCACATATGGGAACAACACAGAGGACAGATAGACAGTTACACAGTACCCAGGGCCTGAACATGCTTAAGCGAGATGCTTAAACACGATGCTGTTAACATGCTGTTGTGGTTTAACCCCGCAGGCAGCTAAGCACCACACAGCTGTTTGCTCACTCCCCGCCAGTGGGATGGAGGAGAGAACTGGAAAAAATAGAGGTAAAATTAGTGGGTTGAAATAAAGACAGTGCAATAGGACAGAAAAGGAAGATGATGATTATGATATAACAATAACAACAACAACAATATTAACAGAATACACAAAACAAGAGATGCACAGCACAAGGGTTCCCCACCCACAGACCACCGAAGCCCAGCCAAACCCGGAGCTGCAGCCACCGTTCCCCTGGCCAACTCCTGCCAGTTTTTTGTTCAGCATGATGTCATGGGGTATGGAATATCCCTTCGGACAGCTGGGGTCAGCTGTGCTGCCCACGTCCTCTCACAGCTCCTTGCGCATCCCCAGCTTACTTGCTGGCGGGGCAGTATGAGAAGCTGAAAAGTCCTTGACTTTGTGTAAGCACTGCTCAGCAACAACCAAAACATCAGTGTGCTATCAACATTATTCTCACCCTAAATCCAGAACACAGCACTATACCAGTTGCTAGGAAGAAAGTTAACTCTATCCCATCCAAAACCAGGACAGACCTCCCCTGGGCACTGCTTTGCTACCATGCTGTGTGATCAGCAAGGTTGCAAGCGGTAGATTACTTTCCCTCATTACAGAATCACACAGAATCAC
>VWZZ01007705.1:47094-89875 GCA_013399095.1 Psophia crepitans | reverse complement strand
GATGTTTCCAGGCAGAACAGAGCGTTACGCACCACTGAGTGCTGAGGAGAGACAGCAGTGATTAGAAGGCTGGGAAGAAATGAGGGTTTTGCCTTAGTAATGACACATGATTCCATTGAACTTTAAGGAGAGGTCTGCCAGAATAAGGTCTAGCAACATGTAGGGTACAATGTGTTCCAAAAGTGCCAAAATCAACAGCACATAATTCTTATATCACAAGGCTCAGAGCAACCAGACCTTTTTTCAATCTGGAGCATATTCTGGGCCGTATCGTGTCATCATACATTGACACAACATAACCGATTCAAGTTAGGGTGCAGACACATACAGTTACAGGCAGAGGAACTTCCAACAATGCGATAGTGATATAGGCCGTCAGAGAGACCTCGTTGTCCACGCCACCCTGCAGGGAAACACAAAGGTAGATGCTGACCCCACCTAGTTTCTTATCTTCAGTCCTTTCTCCCACTCCACTTACTCTGTATTGTAGACCCTTAGCTTGCCTCCTTCCCCTTGAAGCTGATGTGAAAGTATCAATACCACTTATAAAGTGCAGGTTAGCCTTCATTCTCATTCCTATTGCAGTGGTCATAGAATCATAGCATCAGAATATCCTGAGTTGGAAGGGACCCATAAGGACCATCAGTCCAACCCCTGGCTCCACACAGGACCAGCCCAATCAGAGCAGATGAGTGAGAGCATTGTCCAGGCACTGCTTGAACTCAGCCAAGCTCGGTGCTGTGACCACTTCCCTGGGGAACCCCACTAGTCACTGGCTGCCAGCCTGATGTAACCCCGTTTATCATAACTCTTGGGGCCTGACCCCTCAGCTAGTTGCTCACCCATCACATTATATGTTTGTCAGACTGTATGCTGGACATTTTGTCCAGGAGGATACTGTGAGAGACAGTATCGAAAGCTTTACTGAAATCTAAAAAAATTTCATCAGCTGGCTTCCCTTAGGCGATCATACGGGATGGCCTCTGGCTCCCTAGTTGCCATTAACATGGGAATTTCCTGTATGCTCAAGAAGATCAACTGGACTCATCTGACTCATAGTCAAGTCCTAGCCTCACAAAAAAACAATGTGGCAGTCACATTACCTTCATGGCATTGTTCAGGAGTGTCCCAGAACTGCGGAAACAGCCATTCTCCTTCTGTCTGTAGGACAGCCAGACCAAAGCATCCTGGATATGTTTCTCATCTATGAAGATGTAAGGCCGGGCCTGGGCAAAGGACTTGAGGACAAAGGCTGTGAGCCTGAAAGGGTGAAAGAGCAGTGAAAAGAGCCTGAGCAGGCCTGTTGTTCATCTCAGGTAACAGGGCCCATGTGCATATCATTTGTCTGGAGAAAGGCAAGAAGGCCTGGGGAACTCAGCCAATTAGTCAAACCACACGTATATTGTATCTTCACCTCAAAAAATCTGTTAAAAAAACTGCTTCTCACCTTCATTTCTTGTCCCTCTCTTGGCTTATAAAACCCTGTGATCCCTTTGTGTTGACTACAGTTTGAAAGACAGTGATTGTTGATCTGTATCTAAAACTTTTTGGAAAAACAGGGAATTGCATGCCAATTAGATCAACATCTGCATAACAGTAATACTCAAAATGACAGGTAAGAATAATTAAATCCCTGCTAGCTCATGGTTTGCTGACAGGACTCTTGCACTAGAAATCTATGCCTTGTGAGTTTCCCAGAACTCCACAGAATTTTAAAGTAAAGAAATAAGAGTTTTTGCTAGAGTTGTTACAAGCAGTTACAGAAAATTGCAGGCATGTGGTGAGAAGCCAACATGCTGTCAAGAGCCATGTACTGTTTCAGAAACTAAAAGCAAACCAAAGGTGACAAAATCATCCATACTTACCCTTACCTGAAATTGAAAATGCATGGCAATTGTATGTTGGAGCAACTCAAAACTTTGCAGTAAGTCACAAAGGCAACATGCGCTCCTCCAGGCTGTCTTTGCTTAGTAACGCACAAACACTCTCAAAAAAAAAAAAACACATGCAGCCCTGCTCTTTGATTATCATCCTTTCCACTTATATGGAAACACCTTTCCAGCAGCCTTCTCAGCAGATGATAGTTTAGAAGAGCTGCCACTGCATCTTTTCAGCCCTCTTCAGTCAGGATGTGAAATCCCTGCTCCCTTCTTCCCATTTCCTTCTCGTCTGTCATGGTCCTCAGAGCTGCTTGTGAGATGTTGTGCTTCAGCTACATAACTGGCTGATGCAGCCTGTTTCATTAAGTAGGAGGCATCACGGGGACCACACCAGCACTGGAAAGCCTGCTGGTCTACAACAGCATTACCTATTTACTGTCATGCAGCATTTATTATAAATGTGTAGGTGAGAAAGAGGAGCATATAGAGGAGGCATAGGTGGCATTGAAATCTCACCAGGTGTTCCCCGGTTGACCATAACGTGGTCCAAAGGTACTGTATGAGCCATCTGGGTGCTTGTAGTTCAGCTGCCTCTGATAACCTGCAATGAAGAGTTAAAGGAAGATTTAGATGCCAGAGAAAGTCTGCTGGGTGATGGGGAAACAGAAAAACAGCTGTATCAGCAAAGGCAAAGAAGAAAGGAGTAGGTCAGTCTTGGCCTACCCAATAAGGAGGACTGGTACATCCCCACCTCCATGCAATGTCTGTACTGCTTGAGGAGAAGCAACACCTGCCTTTCTTCAGAAGGAAGGCAAGAGATATTAATGACAATGGACAAGTCACTGTGGCAGGCCTGCTGACAGCTCTGCACTGCATTGCAACCCCAATGGGAGCAGAGAAAAGTGGTTGCAATAATCAGATACCCTAATGCTTAAGTAACAGAAAACAAAGGAAAAAGCAGCAAGGGTTGCAGCAGAGACCATCTGTGCATAAGAGAAGCTGTCTTCCCACATCTGGAAGACAGTTGACAGAACAACCCTAGGCAGGATCTGGAAAAAAGGCAGAGCAGAAGTGTAAGTCCCAGCTCACCGCTCACTAAGTATCCGATGGCCTTGGATTTAACCTCTTCAGTCAGCTGCCCTGTCTTGTTCAGATAGTCCAGGACATAGATGTTGGGTGCAAACAGGACCATGTTCTGTTCCCCACAGCCAAATGGCATCTGCAGGAGCTGGTGCAGGTTCTGCATGGCAGTGCCCATGATGTCGCCTGGGGAGCAGGAGATGGCAGAGAGATATTAACAACACCGGGGGCGGGGGGTGGGGGGGGGCATCAGAATCAAAGGGACCTACGGAACAAGAGAAGCAGGAGATGACAGAGAAGAACAAAAAAAAGTGTGGACTGATAAACATTCTGGAATGAAATACACAACAGCAGAGAAAGGGAAAAGAGGGAAATGACAGAAAGATTAGAGTACTGGCAGAGGACCCTGAACAAAAGGACATGCATAAAGGGGAAAAAGGAAGAGCACAACTGGAAGGGAAAGTGCTTGAGACAGAAGGGATGAAATACAGGAGTGAGATCTTCTAGAAACAGGAGAAAAAGCTGTGAGGTAGGAGGCCAGCACAGAGGGGCAGAAACAACACATAGTTCTTTCTCCCAGGCTGCTCACTCACCCAGCACTGAGAAATATGCTCTGCCGGAGTCTTGTACCACATTTGAGGGGAGCAACAGGGAAAACTTCTCTTCCACAGACACTCCTGAGAGAAAAACAAGACCCAAACAGCATCAGTGCAGTCCCAAGAAATGGCTAATGGAAGGGGAGGGGGCCTCAGTGGAACATCAGGAACACTCCCTATTAGAAACGCCCTGACTTCAGCCTCTGCTTTTTTCCCTGGATATAAGGCAATCTCTGCATGAAACCACGCCCAGCCACTGTCAGGCGCTGTAGGTCACACCTCTACAGCTTTTGCCTGGGTGCACTAGAAAACAGGAGCAATGCTTGTAACTCCAATGCCAGCACACAAGAAAAAAGGGGTGCAAAGTCATGCCAAATCTGTTCTAGGTCATACCCTGATGTTTAGGCAGGATGGTCCATTCTCTAGGGCTTTCTTCTGTCTTATGTCTCAGGCTCCCAACGGTTGTGACATGTTTTGTTTACCTAATAATATCAGCCTATCTGGCATATGACAGCACTGTCTTCCTCCTCCAGGCATGTCCCACCCATCAAACCACACAGGAGCAAATGGAGAGGGTGGGGAGAGGGGACTTTACCTTTTACACAGAGCACAGAGTTCTGGGTTGTTTCCTTCTCAATTCCTTCAGGCTTGGGTGGGATGAAGGAAAACAAGAGAGGCGAGAAGTTACTGAGACAGGAAGTACAGACAGAGCAGTCCTCCCCAAGGACAGAGGGATACGTGAAAAGAAAAGTGAGTTAACCAGAGAAGGAGAGGCAGTCACAAACACTGCCTGAAATACAGATTTCTGAAATACAGATTTCTGAAATAATAATTTAAGCAAGCAAAAAAAATATGTGATCCTAAGTGACTGGTGTTGTACGTGGAGGAAGGATAGGAAAAGGAAAGGGACACACTGCAGGACTATCACATAGATGACCTGCAACTATTGTACGCAGTCAGAGACACTTAACATCCTTGTAACAAGAGGACTGCAGCATTACAGCTAGTGCTTTTGTTAGCAAAAGCTCGCAGTTGTTCTAGAGGCCTGCCTGAAGAGATGTCTGCAGTGCTATTTATCATAATGCTGCAGATGCTTTAGGGAAAAAAAAATGTGTCTGTTGATAGTAGAAAGGGAAGATGCTGTAATATCTGGTGACACCACTGATACCATACATTAGAGTGTTTTATGATACAGAGAAAAGCTAAGAACATAGAATCTACCTGCCAGATCACCACACCCAGTATAATAAACTAGCATTTTCCTGCAAAAGGTATGCAGTACTCTCACATAATATTTCCTCCTGTACCACATAGCATCAGCAACTTTTCTTGACACAGGAAATGGATAAGCTGTAAAATTTTAACGTGTTTTCATGAACTTTTATAATGTCTGGATTTTTGATGAGACTTCTCTACAGGCATCAAATTCCCGTAGGTGCTTGTGAATCCCCCACCTTCATCCTGGTGCAAACCAGAACTGCGTAACACTCAGCTTAAGAGGCAGTTTGCTTGGCCACTCAGCTAGCAGAGAGGGTGCATGTGCTGACTGGAAAACTTACTGGGGGTGTCTCAAAAGGAGGAGAGAGACTGTGAAGAGGGTGTATTGAAATAGGAGGTGACAGGCAGGAGATAAAGGGAAGGATGGACTGGGGTAGGAGTCCTGCTACAGTATAAGATAAAGAAAGTTAGAGTACTGGGAGACACACTGCACAGCATTATTAAGCTGCAGTCATTATGCAGCCCTGCCAAAGTATAATGATGATCTAAAGACTATCATATTGCCACGCTGCATAGTGATCTCACAGAATCATAGACCAGCCCAGGTTAGAAGGAACCTCTGCTCCAACCTTTCATGGGAAAGGGAGCCTAGATTAGATTATCTAGCATCCTGTCCAGTCCAGTTGCATCACAGCATACACTCTAGTCTGTGGAAAAGCTCAGTCCACCCCTTCCCCCAGCCCACATACCTCCACGAGCAGCTGTCTGATGACCGTGTCCTTTCGCCCTTTCTCAGGGGTCTCCACGATGGCATTCCCACAGGGCTGCTGGTTCTGCAGGGCCTCAGTGCTCACCGAGAACTCCACTTGCCCTGAAGGAAACAGGGGTCAGCCAGCCCTGACAGGCAGAGCCAGGTAATGGGAGTCATTTGCACTTCCAGGAGTTTCAACCTCCAGGCCCATGGGTCGGGACTTCCCATCACACCTGGGCCCTGCGTCTTTCTCACAAGAATGTTGCTAGCTATATCAGAATCTATCTTGGTGCAGATAAGCTACATTGCCATTGACAGGTGACTCTATTGTGGTGACTATTCCAGAATCTACGGTAGTGCTGGGACTCATCAGCTCCACTGCTGTTCAGCACACTGCTACCCCAAATCCACACCACAGTGAAAACAAAGTATGAAGATCCCATGGGGCAGTCATCTATTCTCTGGGAGGGGTGGAACTGACAGAGCATCCCCCTTGGCCAACAATATTTCTGGCTTCAGAAGATGTTGTCCGAGGGCTATAAGGCTTGATGGTACTGCATATGGTGCCAGACAGAGCTGTGGACACTATGAGTCCATCAGCCTTTGCCTCACAAATTATATATTCACAATACTGAATATTGTTACATTCACAAATAACTCCAGATGAGGCAGACACTCAGCTGCAGTGCTTCCCAGGAAACTCTGTTGCTCTAATATCCAACACTGAATGGGGAGAACAGCACAGAGAAACCTTCCCTGCAGTTTTCAGCATGTTGAGACCTTTACCTAGAGATTTGGGAGTCACCAGCCAAGCCACAGTTTTCCTCCCATTCTCGCAGAGACAATGCGATTCTTCCTCCTTTTTCACCGGAGAAGCCAGGAAGTGAGCAGACTGAGCCAGAGTCACAGTGACCTGACAGTTGTAAAGAGAGGTACAATTAAGGAAGGTTGATCATGAGAGACAGGGAGCGAGGAAGCCACAGTAACAGCTATTTCTTCAATAGCAAAGGAGCAGGGAGCTGGAGTTCTAGGTTCTGCATTTGGAGTATATAGGAGGAATAACATAAGAATTTCAGGGATGAAGGGTCTAGGGCTACTCAGAGATAAGATGAGAAGGCTAGGTGAAGAGAAGAGGTGTACACAAGTACAGAGAAGGATTTAAACCTCCCTTACCCTGATGCAGGCAGTTAGGTAGTTGAAAACGGTGGCTTTCAGCGTGAAGGACTCACCACGCACCACAGAGTAAGGCATGGTGAGCTCTACAAAGAAGGGCTGGAAGGCTCTGAGGGACACTGTAGGGGACAGACCAAAGCCCGTGTCTGCCGAAGTGCAGAACGCGTTGGCTTTCCACTCAGTGATGGTGTCAGGGATGGTCACGTCTAGATCAGCTTTTCCCTCAGAGCTGGTGAAACACAGAGAGCAAGGACAGAGGGATGATTTTTTTATGGTGTTTTGGTGACTATCTGTACCCCTTTTGGCCTACTGAACAGTACTGCCTGTGTGAATGATGCGGCACAGTATATTTGTACTGTAGGGTCATCCCACATCTTCATCCAGACCCACGACCACTCCTTGGACAAACTTAACCACAGCTGAAGATAATTCCATATCAAAGGATTGCTATGTGATCTCTGCAAACAACGCACTTTTTGGCATTGAAAAGGCTTGGCAAAAATGGGGATTCGCGTTTTCATCTGATAAACCCAGTTTTATTACAAAAGGAAGAAACTAGCCCAAGGTGCTCACCTTATAGGTACTAAAGTCCAAATCCATGTTTCTGGGAAATACTTTCGGACTGTCTCCGTCAGCTCTTCAGGAGTGCTTAACGTGGCATGAAGTCTATTTGCCTCAATCCCTGAATGTGATGAGATGGAAAAAATATCAGCTAGCCAAACAAGATCTATGTCAGCATCATGCTTTGGTCGGAGAAAGCAGCAATCTACGTGACAATCAGAAGCTGTGCTGAAAGCAGATGTTTGCTGTGGCTGTAGTAAGCACTGGTACCAACAGCAGTGAAGTTTCAGGGTCAGGGCTTATTAACAAGGGCCAGCCTTCCATTATTTCCTACTGGTCTCCATTGAACCTCAAAGTTTGTGGGACAACACGTCACAAGGTTAAAGCAAGGGTGTTAGAGCAAAGAGCTATGTATGACCTGCTGTGCAAGCAGCCTTTTCCCTTTTAGGTACAGTGTTAACATGACATCCTTCTCCATCCCATCAGGCCAGCTTGGAATGGAACATGCCTCTGTTGCAGTGCTTTTTGTGGGGTCATTGTGACACAGAAAACCATCTGCCTGCCAAATCTGTGGCCTCCTCAAGAACTAGGCTGAAGATACTCAAACCAAAAATGTGCAATTGGAATTTGGGAGGGGTGAAAAAAGACTTTTTGACTGAAATAAAATTTTCACATGCAAAAATTATTCTAGACAAAATATTCTGAGTTTGGGATGAATTTTGGTAAAAAATTAGCCTTTTTTAAATTTGGTTTTGAAGAACTGTTAAATAAAGATGGGGTGGGTGGTATTTGGTTTGCTTGGCTTTTACAAACAGAAAGAGAAATCCACCCAAACAGAAGTTCTTAACTAAATTCTAGTTTTGGTCATCTTTACTTTGGCTAAATTAATTTCTACATTTAGAAAAAAATTGTGTAGCTAGCTAGTATCCATACTATCTGTGCAACGGGCACCTCCAGAGTCTGAGGAGGACTCAGGGCACTAGTGAAAGATGCTGTCAATCAGAGCTGTATCACATAGCTCCTAGCAAGAGTGACAGCTGGCTTGCTTGCATTTGTCTGTCATGGTATTTTAGTCTTCTTACTGCTGCCTATTTTAGTTTAAAATAATTAAAAAGCATCTATCTTGCATCTTATCAACTTGTGTCTGAAGTTTAAATTGTCTTAAAACTGGACGTGTACAAAAGCACAAGTTCTTGTGCCAAGGTAAAACTCTCTGAATCAGTTATCCAGCTAGAATAACTTAGATTTTCTAGGATATTTCCCTTAATATGAGACCCTGGAGGATGATACGGCCAACTCTGTTGCCCAGACAGCTACAGTGTAAGAGTTGAGATAGCCCTTAGCAATAGGGTGAGTCCATTTCAGACTGGACTTCTGCCACACCCATCTTACCATTCTAAGCCCCCAAAGTCTACCAACTTGTCACTGAAAATTTTGTCATCCACTTCATCTGACCATACGTAAAACTGGATAAGTCAATGAGGACAGACTGAAAATTATACTGGAGAAACCTTAAGGGATATCTGAGAAAAGAAGTCTAGTGTAAAAGTCTAGTGAACACAGAATTCAGTAGCAGAATAAACATCCTCTGCTCTGCCGGAGTCTTTGAAAACTATCTGGTTCTGCTGACTTCGAATGTGGAGTTAACAAAGCTTGTCTGTAGGCACCTTCAGAACCTAGCCAGAGATAAGCCCCATGCTCATGCAGAAGCTGGCACCAGTGAAGCCACCACTTCAGTACCACTTCCAAGGGTTCCATCCACAACCCCAGCTCTTCTTTAAGCATTCATCCCAAAACACAGACAGGATCTCTGTTCAGAACATAGGGGATAACGAGACCCGGTTTCTTTACCGCTTGTCCTCATTGAATGCATAACTGGTACAGACATGGCTGAACTTGACTCAAGGCGGAGTCCTGCAGACATGGGAGCCTCAGTGCTGCAATACCAAGGTTTCCTCACCTTGGTGTTTGTGAAAACCTTTAAACCCATTTCCTACGGGAGAGAAACCCAACATTGTTTTTTGTTACTGATTCTTGTTGAGGTTTACACAGCAGACCTGACATTGGTATTTTACTGCCTCGAAAGCAGAAAAGCTGTAACTATCTGTGGATTGGACCTTGAGACAATCCCCCCAACCTTGGTTTTGGGTGCCTGGGTGGCTCAGAGAGACCAAAGGATAGATTCCCTCAGTTTCTAGGGCACTGATTCCAGTCCAATTCCAGTCTAGGGGGCAGGATCAGCCAGGGAGTACGTACAGAGTTTTCTCTCTGGAAGGAAGTGTCTGGCTGCGATGCAGCTCAAGGACATATTGATTTATTTGGGGTAATTGTAATGGCACAGGATTATTCACCTGTCATTAGAACCTCATTTCAAGCCAACCTCAAGCTTTTCCTGTAAGAAGAAAACATCAAGACTGATCCCTTTTCCACCAAGGCGGGAGCAAAGCTGGCAAGACAGATGAAGTTTATGGCTCTCATTGAACTTGCCTCTGGTTAAAAACCAGTGTCAGATAATTCAGATTCACAAACCCTTCCCTTGTTATGTTGCATCATGTCACAGAACGCTTAAGCATTCTTGGTCTTTCCCCCACTCCACTCCCCAACCATGCAAGAGGGCTATACCTTTAGGATGCTGTAAGTGTCTTCTTCATTCATCTCCACTACTGGAGAATAGGTGATCCCATTCAGAACTATCTTCTTCAAGGGGACACAATTCTCCAGGGGCTCCTCCAAGAGCATTTCTGGACCATGGTGATAGTCACGCAGCTCCTTCACTGGCAGCAAGCTGTACACCTAGGCAGAAAGATCCAGGGTATTTGGCATTTTCAGTGTTCACTGTCACAAAACACAGCTGAGGGAGTTGTATGCAAGCACCCTAACAGTCACATCACCTGCATATACATCCGCATTGCCATGGTCCTCCCTGTGGTGGGGGCAATGGGAATTTGGGAGTCAAAAAAAAAGATCCAGATTTGGAGGTACTGCCCTTTTTGTTATGGACACCATGTTACTCTGGTTATTATGGCTCAAATATATAAAAAATGACACTGGCCAGCCTTTGTGCCTACTCTGAGATTGTCATTTCCTGCTTGGCATGAGCAGAATAAACTCTCTGACACTTCCAGACACTACTCCAAGAAAATGAATCCACAGCTGGAGAGAACCATCATCAAACACACAACACTTGCTCTGGCCAAGAGAAGCAGCCCCCTTAAAAGAACTTCCCAATTGCCATTCCTACAGTTGCGCAAAATCCCTAAGAAACAGCTGCTGCCCAGTTCCCAGCTTTTTGCCTGCTGAAGGAAGACAAGAAAAAGGACAGGGCAGCTTTCCTGTGTCATCACTGATAAGAGGAACTGTTCCCTGTTTCCACCCCAGCACTAGGCTGCACTGCTCTGACCAGGCTCCAATTTGCTCCACGGACTCAACACTTACAGAGCTGGGTGACAGGTCAGCTTCTGGCTTCATGAGGAGAACGCTCTTGTCCACAGCACGGACAGCACAGAGGGAGTTCGGGGAGGCTCTGAACAGCAAGTGAGCATCAGAGGAAGGCAGGCCTTCAGAAGGATTGAAGCTCAAGTCCACCTGTAGCGACAGGAAAAGCTGTGTCACAGATACCCTCCCCTTGCAGGACTTTTCCCTGCAATTGAGTGCATCAGCTCCAGCCTTACAAAGCCCACATATGCACGTGTACACTCACTCACTCACTCATTCACTCTCCCTCTGTGCTACTGCAGAGCTGGGTTTCCTTCCTGCAGTGCCAGAGGAATAAGCACCAACAGTTCTTGGCAACTTCAAGCATCACAATTGCTCATAAGACTATTAAGCCAGTTTTGGGTTTTATGGCCACTGTGAATGTGATGACATAATCCCATATAGTGGCTAAATCTGTTCAGGCAGCTGGGCATGGTCTTGAACTGGGTCCAGTCCCTGTACTGCATTTTGTAATAAGATGGCTGACCTGCATAAATCTTCCCTCTCCTCAGCAGTACAAACACTCCCCTAACATGCAATGATCAGAGCATCCTCAGAGTAAACATGGTCCCTGACAAAGCAGCATCAGCTGCCAGTCACCTTCACATCCCAACCAGACCACAGCACACCTTCACTGACATCCCCCACCTCTCATAGGGTAGACTCATAATCTCGAGAGTGCAAAAACAGTACTCTTCAGGAAATGGCAGAACAAGAGCTGTAACAAGCTTGCTAATAGAAAAACTGTCTAGCATAGAGATAGCCCAAAGTCTGTTCTACCTGGTCTGACAAGAGCTTTGAATTCAGGGTGCTTTCAGAGAGGAAAGCAGTATCTAAACATATAAATCATTTTGGCACATGGCCTGAACCCAGATTGTAATGCAGTGCATAGTATTACTTTTAATATGTGAACAAAATTCAGATGACCAAGCTCCTACAGTGACACCAGTCTCAATAACTCATTTAGTCAAGGTTTTAGCAGGGCAAGCGACCCTTTAGCAGTGTCCTGTCTGCTGTTGTGAAGTCCCAATGGGAATTTTTGAGGTTCTTCTGTTCTTAGGGCTGCTCATATATCAATCTTCTTTTCTGCTTAAGGAATATGTGTGGCTATAAGAGAACAATGGTTCACATGCTCACAGAAAGAATCCTTTAATTTTTGCTCCCTTTCAGTTTCACTGTTGCTACTGAAGCACCACTGTGCGTTGTCCAACAGGTTCAGGCAAGGTTTATCTCCATTTAGATACAACAGAAATTAAAATTACAGAGATGAGACCTACAGGAGTTGGAAGATCTAACGAGTATTATCTTTGCCCACTGAATTGAGTGTGTTTTTGCTTTGTGACCACACAAGCAGCCACCTGATTGCTGCAATGAGTTTGTGGGAAATGGAGTGAAATACACAGGTATGACATAAGACGTGGTCTCCCTTTTTCCTACTCAGGACCATCTGTGAGATCAGTGGTCGTGACTAGTTGCTAAGAGGACTTTTATCATTGTAGTCCCTGGTAGCACCTCTTTTTCCAACAGATGGTCTCCTCCAAGATAGCACAAACCAGTAAGCAGTGAAGCTACCTAGAACAATAAATAGGTGCCTTGTCCAGTGTTAGCAAATCTAAATAAATGGGCTTAGCTAGGCTACATCTAAATAAATGAGCTTGACCGTGCTGTAGTCTGATGGCTGCTCCCTCAAGAAGTAGACACTTACCTTATTGTTGAAACATTTTTCTATGTTGAACTTGGTTGAATCAGCAATCACCTCCCTGCTGGGGGATGTGGTGTAGACGAGCACTTGGGCCACTGGAGCAATATCAGCTTGTACAGGCAGCTGTAGCAAGAAGACCCCATTGGCTAGCAAACAAAATGAGCAAAACATTAAGGTACAGGAAACTTGCTCTGGGAGCAGCCAAAATTCTAGGTTTGACTTCATGCTGAACATCATCCCAGCCATGATGAAACTCCATGCCTCCAAGTAGGATGAATTGGTGCTCACAGAGATGCCTAAGTCTCACTGTCTGACTGAAAAGGCCTGTTTCAAGTCCTGTTTTTCCAGGAATTCCAAAATTCCTGCTGAATTTTGGGTCAGCTTCTAAAAACAGACCATCAGCCTGTGTCTCCTAGGAGCACTGGAGCCCCAGAAATGCAGTGTCAGAAGAAAGACAGCTAGCACAGGGGATTAGAGCAAATCTGTGCAAAGCATAAATAAAGGCAGAGAAAATAAAACTCAAACTCTTCCCATATTGCAGAGGATGTGGAAATGTGGATGCCTGCATTTGTATGGAAGCAGCCTGTATGTCTGCCACAGTTGCCTGGCCTCCCAGGACAGCGACAATTTGGCCGAGGAGAGGAACTCACCACTTTCCTGGTCCAAATCCAGAACGTGGGTACCTGCTTTCTCAATGATTCCCTTGGCCATCACCTGAATAGAAAGAGAAACTGTGCTATGATTGAGATTATGCATGAGCCAAACCTTAAAGATGGGGAACCTGTCAGGACAGCAACTGGTCTGTATGTCTGCTGCTCGCACTGTGCTCCCTGTAGTAGAATCCCAGTTCTCACCCAGGGGGCACTGGGACATCCTTACTCTTCTGCTCCTAACCCAGACCTTTTTCCCACCGTTCCTTTTCATGGGAAAAGAACATAGGAAGGATGACAGAAAAGCACTTAAAGCCTGCTGCCACAAACCACAATTTCCATCTCCAGCCATGCTACAACTACTAGTGACAGCCTCACTGTATGGCAGGTACAAGCTTACCAGGTAGTAAAAGACGATTTTCTTCTGCTCTCCTATTGCCTCTGGAGTAAGGATATAGTGCACTCGGACCTCTGTGGAGGAGCCACAGCTGAGTGTCTCGGACTTGGGTTCAATTTTGAGGAAGCTATTACTAGGAGAGTAAAAGCGCTTTAATGGGAGATAGCCTTCTTCATAATATGGAACAACCCAGGAACGGTCATAGCAGTAGGGGTGTACTTTATGAGTTGCCTGCAACAAGGAAAAAATACACACATAGATCCTTAAGCACAGATGGCTGAACAGAAGCCAAAATTCATGGCCTAGTATTAAAGGTTTGATAGTTTTTGTATTTAAGCAATAAAGTTTACAAAAAAAAAAAAAGAACAAACAAAACAAAAAACCACATCACACCCCCAAAAAAACCCCACATGAGTATGGAAGATGCAAGACAGGGTGGTGGTATCCTTAGCAAATCACTGGGAATTCGCTCACTCCCAGAGAAGCTGGAGTTTGTCTCAAAAAAGCTGAATCATCAGTTGTGTGTTATCAGTATCACCTCAAGGGCTCTTTACCCTAATATCTTGCTCTCTCTAATACCCTAATAGTTTAAAAGCTGATTTTCATTTTTCTTCTCATTTTTGGTGCCAGAGAAGTGATAGTGCTGTTCAGTTCAGAGATTACTAGTGCCAAGATCAAGCTAAGGATGCTATGGAAAAGGAGGAAGGGTCTCCACCTGAGAATTTAAAACCTAAATTGAATAAAAATTTAGGAGCTGAGAGAGTATAGGTCTTAAAAAAAATGAGAGCAAGGGGAAGATATTTCACATTTAGAAGAGTGCTACTTCAGCATTTCAAGTGCCTCATGTGCCCTTATTTCCTCATCTTTTTCACTATACTTGGGGATTCTTGCCTTTTCTTTACCCTGCAACCTTCTGAAAACTTCAAGCACCTAGTGGTAGCTTCTGGATAATTTTTAATGGTTTTAATCTGTGACAAGAGAATTGTAGGGAGAAGAGCAAATATAATTCTAGACAATCTGCTCTATTCCAGGGTGAGATATTATGAAATGTGCATATTACACACATACTGCTCAGCAGTACTTATTTTTCCCAGATAAACAAATTCCACACCGGGGAGAGAATTTCTGTGAATGCTTCATACTCTTTTTCTCTTTATGGCAGGAAACAGAAGAAAAAAAAAAAAAGAAAAAAAAAAATTAAGAAGGACAGCGTAGAAACTCGGAATGCTAAGTTTGATTCTGAGAGCTGCACATTGTCTCAACTGACCACAAAGGATATTTATACAGAATCAGAGAATCACAGAATCACAGAATTATTAAGGTTGGAAGAGAACTCAAGGATCATCTGGTCCAACCGGCCCCCCTACCACCTATTACCCACTAAACTATGTCCTTAAGTAACAGATCCAACCTTTCTTTAACCACCCCCAGGGACGATGACTCCACCACCTCCCTGGGCAACCCATTCCAATGCCCAATCACCCTTTCTGAGAAGAAATTTCTCCTAATCTCCAACCTGAACCTCCCCTGGTGCAACTTGCAGCTGTTCCCCCTTGTCCTGCCACTAGTTATCTGTGAGAAGAGGCCGACCCCCAGCTCACCGCAACTTCCTTTCAGGTAGTTGTAGAGGGCATATGATATATATCATACTTGGGAAATCATTTAAATTAAAAGACAACAAAGCATTATTGGCACTCCACCATGGGAATTAGACCCATCCTTGAAACAGATTTGTCTAGGTAGGGCTGGTGATCCCTCAGAGCAGAATGGACTATTACGGTCTCTTGATGTTCCTTCTAACCCTATATTGCTATTGCCAAGCAGAAATTAAATATTTACATGGTAAGTGCAATTATGACATGACAACCTGGTTTGTTGTGCAGCTATTTCCACCACACTGATGGCAAGGTTAGCACAAACAACCAGAAACAGGAAGCTAAGTACTTTTGCCTTTATAGTAGAAACATCACAAGTACTCCCCTTCCATCCCTGTGGGTCACTTTATCACCTCCTCTGCCCATAGGACTCACCCTAATTCCAACAGAATCTGAGTACAGCATGGAAGTGTTCAGGGAAAACCATGCCCTGCCCTCTTCATTTGTTGTGTACTTGGTTTCCTTGCCTCCTTGAAAAGAAATCCTCACAGTTTCATTGGTGATTGGAGCACCAGACCCATCCACTAGTTTCACCTGGAGGAGCAAAAACAGTACAGTACAGGAGGAAAGGAATGCCTGTCACCTGAACAGACTGATAGACCACCAAGCTAAGGGTAGTGGGCTCATGTCAGACAAGAAAGCCTCCACTGTCCTTTACATGTGCATCTGTCTCTCTCAGAGCAATCTGCAAACTCTGAATCTTGTTTCTTTGGCCCTTTCTTATCGCCACCTCTGGGTCAGAGGAGTGGACGTGGAGACTGACATGCAATCCCCTTAGGCCTTAGGCCTCCTTTTAAACAGGAGAATGGGAAAATAGAATTCTACTTGACTGCAGAAGCACAAGGGCAGAGGGGTCAGCAGAATAAGGGCTGTGGTCTCAGCTGCTGTTCACTGGTTTGAGAGCGTCAGAGGATGGGAGGCCCATGGGGATTAGCAGCACTGAGGTCCAGCATCTTTGCTGAGTGGGGCATCTGTCTGTCCAGGAGGTTCAGAAGCATGATTGTTTGCAATTCATGGCATTCCATTCTCATACTTTCCCTACCTGCCCAAAGAAGGGTATTCCAGGTTTGTAGTGGGAGTCTGAATGCTCAAAGGTGATTTTGCTAATGGTAGTTGTGATCTTGGAGAAGCTTGTTCCAGTCAACTCCACCCCTGCATGAAGAAGCATGAAGAATTAATTTGCCTCTGCCTGACCAGAATTACTGTTACTCCAGGCCAACCCTCCTTTGCTGGACAAGTAATTTTGTTGATGTTCCTGGACTCTGGGTAGGAAAACTTTAGGATTCCAGAAAAGCAAGTGTCTGCTTTTCTCCCTCATTCCTACTTGTTGGGCCCCTCTGCTCGTCTCTCCTGGGCTTAATACACAGGTCTTCAATCCAGATGTTTCATACCTGTCTCCTCCTCTTTAATTTTAGCCTCCACATGGAGCTTATTCTCATATCCACTTCTCTTGAGCTGGAATAACTTGGTCTTCACCATTTGAGAAATGCAGCCATAGTTGTCTGTCTGATGGAGGAAAACAAATTATTGTCTCATTTGTATAATGTTCATCCAACTTAATGAATCCATCACTGTGCATTGCTCTGAACTGGAAGAGAAGCCCATAGCCTCACAGATCATTCCCTCTGTTGTTTTTATCAGCACTGGAAAAGCACATAAATAACTTGGCAAGGAGCATTTTGAAGTACTTGCAGCAACATCAGAGCAAAGAGTTTGCATCCTAGAAGATTTTTGTGCATATGTCTGTGAAGTTTGAAATTCCAGACACTTGATACAGAAGCATAGGGAATTATTCAAGTGTGTGCCACACAGGAATTGTTTGCCAGACATCAGGCACATTAGAATATAGCTGCTGATTTAATACGCCCAAGCCGCATAAGTGACACATAAACCAAAGCCTGTGTATGTGTAGAAAGAAGATGACAGCTGGAAAAGTATTTCCAGAGCTTGCCACCTCTCTTCAGCATCTTCATGGAGAAGGCAGGTCTCCAGAGAAAAGTGAGGAGATGCCTGAATCAGCAGTTAGCACTGCAGTGCTCATATTTTCTTTCAGCGTGGTTAGTAATAGCAGTGGCAGAAGCAATTGTGGGGATCATACTGTGGCAGGCCCCAAGGACCGTAAGCACGTCTTCTGCTTTCTTTCTTATCCTGGCACATTTCCACAATTGCTATTACCCCAGCTTCTGAAATTAAGCTAGCACTGTTGCAACTGTCTTTGCTCTTGTAGACTTGCCAGCCTGAAGAGTGAAAAAAGTGATATTTTTTTTCTGTCTGTCTTAATGGCTGCTGCTAAATCGATATTCCTTTCCTTCTTGCTCAGACTGCATCATCTCTCCCCTGGTTTCTGTTCCTTTCCTGCTTCTAATACCACCTTCTGATCCCATACAGTGTCTCAAGTGTAAGCCAACTCCAACTCTGCTCTCATTGTTCATGCCTTTTCTATATCACTTCTCTCATACTCTCTACCCTCTGAACTATTTTTTTTGTTTCTTTCATCTCTTCCTTCTCCATCAGCTTCTTGCCTTTACACATACCTTTCTTGCTGCACAGACATTCCCCCTATTTTTACCTTTCACATTTCATCTTGCACCCAATCTTTTCTCCTTCTTCAGGCTTCCTTAAAATACATGAAGTCTCTCCCCTCTCCACACTCATGCGGGTACATACTCTGTCAGAGCAAGCCTGTTCCATACAAAGCATGCTCAATAAATTACACTTTCTCCTATCACTCTACCCACAAGAGCAATGATGACTCACCTGTCCAGAGAACTCGTCACACACTGCTTTAGCCTCTTCACCATAGCAGGCAGTGGCTGCGTGTTCAAACTTTCGGCAGACACGGAAGCTCGCAAGGCCAGGAACAGGCTTCCCAAATGTGTATCTACCAGCAGGGAGGATTGAAAGAAAAACAGAGGCATTAGGAATGTAAGATAGATGGAGAGAAACTACTATCTTACCCCAAATGGAGCCAGGACTCTTCCCTAGACCTGCCTCCAAGATACAGCAGGGTAATCACAGGAAGTAAAAAGCAGAAAGAAATTTGGTAACATTTTAGGATCAAGCTTGGCAATGGAGGAAGAAGCACTAAATCTTACAGTCCTGACTGCATCCCTGGGAATAACACAGAAGTCTTCAGAATTCATTTACCCTAATGCTGATTTAGTTGAGAGTAACCCTCATCTTGCAGAACGTGTTGCAAGAATCTGCCCCAGCACCCAATTCTGATGGAACTGGTTTGAGTATGTATGGGTCTTTTGGCTCGTTACTGAGCACAAGCCCTGGTTCTCTGTGCAGGATGCGTGAAACATGCCACGCAGAATCGAATCAGGTGGCCCAAAGAAAAGAGGACAGCTGTATCACTTACAGTTTCCTCTCATCAATGACAAGCAGAAGCCACAGTTAAAACATCAGTCCCAGGTAAACTAAACTGAAGACCTCTTCCCTAGCTCATCTTAAATCCTCTATGACTCAAAAAATATGCCAAAAAAACCCACCAACCCTCCCCAAAAAACAGAAAGCAGTATATTCCTACATGTTAGATACAAAGTGCCCCAAGCAATAACTGCTACCTTTTGTCTAACGGTAGATGTGGTCTATTTGGTCCTAGGACCAAAAAATGATTGAGAAATATAATGAAATATCGTATCTTAGTCTCCCAACTGGATTTTCAGCAGCAGCTGAAGAAAAACCTGAAAGCAAGAAGGACTTGAAAGAATGACACTCACAGACCACAAACTGTGACCTTCAGCTTCTCATCAAGAATGGTGATCGCCTTGGGCATTTTCACTGTTACTTCGAATTTTGGCAGCACTGCAGCAGAACCAAAGGAGAACAGTCTATGTAGTGGGGAATAACATAAGAATGAGACATGAAGGCTGCTCAAAGGCTATTCTTTCAAATGACCTTTGCATCTAAATCGTCAGATTTTAGAGGCTTCTGTCACCTGCACATCCCACTCAAGTCAGTGAAGACCACAGGGACTCAGCCAACCAATGTGCCAGATAAGGACACAGGATTATTACACCAGCTATTAAAATACAGCGGCTTCTTAAGTAACACATGGTTTATCAGTCCCACAGCAGTAGGGTACAGTAAAATAGAGAGTTAAGTCCACAGGGGTCTCACATAAACATACAGAGCTGGGACCACAGCCTGGTCTCTGCATTTCCAAAGCATGTAGGTTTTACCAACTTGCAAAATAGAAAGACCCCATAGCTTCGGTGACTTAGCATAGAGTGACACCACATCCAAACCCAGCTGTAGGAGGCAAAGTGGATGGTGACTGTCTTTGGAAAGCTAGGAGGGATTCAGGGCACAGGACACTCATGCAATGGAAAGAGGTCAAAGGACCTCAAGTACTGTGTCCAGTTTTGGGCCCCTCACCACAAGAAAGACATCGAGGCCCTGGAGCGTGTCCAGAGAAGGGCAACGAAACTGGTGAAGGGGCTGGAGCATAAGTCTTATGAGGAGCGGCTGAGGGAACTGGGCTTGTTTAGTCTGGAGAAGAGGAGGCTCAGGGGAGACCTTATTGCCCTCTACAGCTACCTGAAAGGAAGTTGCGGTGAGCTGGGGGTTGGCCTCTTCTCTCAGATAACTAGTGACAGGACTAGGGGGAACGGCCGCAAGTTGTGCCAGGGGAGGTTTAGGTTGGAGATTAGAAGAAATTTGTTCTCAGAAGGGGTGGTTGGGCATTGGAACGGGTTGCCCAGGGAGGTGGTGGAGTCATCATCCCTGGGGGTGATTAAAGAAAGGTTGGATGTGGTACTTAGGGACATGGTTTAGTGGGTAGTAGGTGGTGGGGGGACGGTTGGACTGGATGATCCTTGAGGTCTCTTTCAACCTTAATGATTCTATGATTTCTATGACTTCCAGGTTCTTCTTCCAGGATTCATCTCTGCTGCATGAACGAGATTATGTCAGATCACGTAACAAGGGCTGCAGCTGGCTCACTGGGGTGGGAGGCTCTCTTGGTTGTGACCATGTGCAGGTGTGTATTAGGACACCATTTTCTAGCCAAGCAGGTGGAACTGGCTTAGAGACACTACCTGAGAGATGTGAAGGCACTAAGGCACTTAGCCTGTGAGGGAGGACAGGCAAGATCTGAACTTAGAGACAGCCCCAGCCTACACCAAAAGGTCAGGACTTAGGGCCTCGGGCAGGAGAGACCCAGACTCATAGCATGACATTTTAGCAGGTGTGCAGCCAGCTGAAGATGAGCTGTGGCCTTAAATCACCTCTGAAAGGAGGTGAAGCTTGCGGACAGACTGATTCAACCACACTTGTTCCTCCTGATGGGAGCCTTGCTGAGGAGGTCAGTGAGAAGAGCTGTACTGCATGGCCTGGGGCTTAGGGAGGAGTGGAGATAGGTCACTTAAATCCTTTAGTCTTCACTCCTCAGAAAGGGATGATGCTTGGGGGGGAGAGGACACAGACACTTTTCCAGCCATGCTGGACATCCTGGTCAAATCTACCACCCTGTTCAGTTAAGCTTTCATGCCCCACAGGACTAGCTGTTAGGAACTTGAAACGGCAGCAACAGTTAGTTACCATACTCCTCCACAGAGAAAGGATGCTGAATTGTCTTCCCAGAGGCCTTCTGTGCCACAACTCTGTAGGTCCCTTGCATAGGTTCAGAGGTGAGGTTGAAGGACAGCTGGATTAACCCCCCCTCTAACTCTGCCTTTGTCCACTGATACAGACGGTTTTTCTTTGGGTCCTACAGAAAATGAGACCACAAGAAGATTGTGAGAATAGTGGGAGTCTGCAACAAGAACTAAAAAGCACTAGGAAAAGCAGTGAGGGGAGGCCCAGCCCCAGTGTTTCAGGAGGCTGCAGAGTAGGAGTGGGGGTAACTAGCAGAGTTGTGTGGGGAGCCCAGGGCTGGACAACAGAAGGAGCTATAACCTGGGCCCAGAGTACATAGTTGCCACCATACCAGTTAAAGGTCTGTATATTCAAAATAATGTTATGGACCTGATTAATAAATAAAATAGACAGGAATCATCTGGAGGCAACTGGTAGCTATGCTGCTCGGGGTGAGGTGCAACAGATGTGAACATGAATGTTTGTACATACCTCAATATAGACCAGTGGAAACTAGAAAGAGAAGGAAGGAAACAGCATGTTTAGAATGCACATTTAGATGGAGTACAAGCAACACAGCCAAATGACCAGGGCTATGACTATGTTTCAGGCAACAAGCTGATCACCCAACGAGATAAGGAAAAAAGTCTCTGGTACAGAGTAAGAGAGCACTTTGAGGTACATCCGGGGGTGGGGGAGGGCAACCCTTTGTCTCAGGCAGAAAAGTCAGCTGAAATTGCTAGCTCTGTATGATCTGCAATACTAATAAGAGCAGGTGTAGACTCTGATAATGGCAGATTTGCTCACTGCTAAGGTATTTACACCACCAGCACCATTCATTTGCAGTTTATCAAACCTTTCCAAGAATGCAGAAGGCAGCCTTATGCAGAAATTTGAAGAACAGAGCCTGTTAACAAGATCTGAGGTAACCCAGGAATTGTGCAACTATCTCAATGTACTGAGAGCTCTCCCCAAAAGACACTTCTTTCCTCCCTTTCCCCACATAGATGACTTAAGGCCAAATACCTAGTGAAAAAAAGTATCATACTTACCACCTCATCCAAGGGACGGAAGCCTTTATCCAGAGAAACAATTCTGAACAGGACTGATGGAGAAAGGCAGATAGTGAGGTTCCACAGTGCAGTTGCCAACCAGAAATCGTCAGTTGCAAAAACAAGTGGTATGACAGAGAACAGAGCTGTTCTCTTCTAATGAAATTCCATTCACTAGAAAGCTAAGTCATGCTAGAAGGTTACCCATGTAATAAGAGGATATTAAGAGTAAATCCATGACAGTGTGAACACCTTACTGATCATGGGCATCAGAATCTCATTAATCAGGACCAAAGTTAAATTTAAGTTGCCTTTGTCTACTTTGCAAGGATACATTTTCACATTGGAATTCGTATGTGTGTTCTAATTTTGTTATAAGCAGACTGAGTGCTTAGGAAGGGTGAATACAAGTAAATTACTTCAGCACTTGGCTGCAAGTTTGTGTTGGCTCTGAATGGATAGAGAATTCAGTGTCTCCTTTAGGACGTTAGTTCCTGTCCAGGCCAAATTTAGGACTCAGTGGCCCAGAAGAAATAAATGGCTTATATACTTCTCTCTGAAATCTCATTGAGCAAAATCAGCTGCCGCTGTGAAAGCTATTTCATGACTTAGTCTGAATTTTGGACAAATATCCAGTCTTTGTCTGATTTCAGTGTGGACCCTAACTGCATCGACCACAAGAAGAGAGCCCCCAGTGACAGGGAGTGTGTGCAGGTGCTCCAAGTACATGCATGTACCTTAAGATTCCCCAAATTGTTGCCGTGTGGAGCATTAAAAACATAAGCCTCAGCCATACGGTCGCAGTTCTGACTCCCACTGAAACGAATCAACATCTGGCCAGCACAATCCAACAGTTTTAGTACAAATTTTTCCTTCAAATAAAAATCTCCACCCCTTCCCTGTACCTGTCTGTCCAGGCTTGTAGATGGGTTTGTCTGTCTGGACGAAGACCAAGCTCTCGGAATTCTTGACCAACACCAACTTGCGGCTCCTGAACTGCAGTGTCGCCCCCTTCACCGTCACAGTGATAAATGTGACTGATGACTGGCTATTTAACTTTGGAAGCTGGAGAGCAAGAAGGCAACTGTGTTATGGACCACCACTAAAGGCTTCCTGAACTGAACTGGCCTTCGTGAAATAAGAGATTTAATATAATCCTGATGGACCCAACACAGAGGTGAGGGAAACTACAGTCAGGAACCAGAGACTGATATTTGCCTGACCCATATTCCTACTTATTCCTTCTACTGTGCAGTGATTGTGGAAGTACTGTGCAGCAAAAGAACTCCCAACTCTGCTACCCAATTTTAAGAAATTCTTATTGCCCTGACCAAAGCCTTTCTGTCTTTTTTCTTTTGACATTCACAAGGGCAATGGAATAATCTCCCACCTCTTTCAGATAATGTCCCTACTTCTTGCAGAAGGACTTCAGCCTGTATCTGACAAACGCAGACACGGATGCCAACCTGTTGAGCGTCCTGAAGGCCAGTTTGTCAACCTTCAAGCCAAAGACGTAATCCCTGGGGCTCTCAATTACACTAAGCTATGAATTTCTCACTTCACTCCATTTTTTCAGGCACAGGCAATCAGAACTCTATGTTCTTACACTAATTCAGCATACTATATCCACAAAACAAAAAGTATCTGAGGTCCACAAGCTCTAGCCCACTTTGAAGGCACTCAACTGACAATCTCTGGCAGTCAAAAGATGATGTGTAGAGCCATTTGAAGAAGTTGTTCACTAAACAGCCATCAGGAGTCTCAATACTAAACCCACTTCTTTCTCCTGACCTCTCCTTCTCCTGCCCTAGAGCTGGGCTGGCTTTCCAGGATTCAGCATTTCCCATTCAGGTAGCATGCTAAGGAGATCTCAGCAGTGAAAGGGTTTTGAGGATGGACATGAACATAACTTTGGCCAAGAGGGAAGTGAATACCTACCTACGCAGTGTTAACTCTGTTCATTACTACTCAGTGCCCTTACAGTTTATCCCTAGCACAAGGGATCAACCCACAGGGATGAGATACTCACAGAGAAGGGGATGCAGGTGAACACATCCTTCTCCGACACCACATCATTGATCAAGCTCCTGTTTTCCCCTTGATACTCGAGTGTGGCACTCAGCGTCACAGACTCATTCAGGTGGGTCAGCTGCACGCAGACTTTCTCAGGAGAATCAGTGTGTATCAGAAATGGCAGTAGCACCATGTACTGCCTAGGAACAGGGGACAAGGACAGGTCAAAGGATCAGGAACAGGTAATGGAAGCTGTACACGAAGAGCAAATAAACCAGTCTGATGACTACAGCCTTCACTGTACAGGGAGAGAGGTGCATTTTCCAGGAGTATAAGCTTCCAGCACTTCCTCCCAGGGACCCTGAATAACACCAATGGGGAAAAGTCAGTTGTCACCTTTGCTAGACACTGCTAGTAGTACTCAGGAGCCACACAAGTGCCAGGACCTAGTGAATAAATGCCACTGACTACACACTGCAAACCTTCTCTATCGCTACTCTCATTCCTCACAGAGACCTAAAACTGCCACAGCGTGGTGCCAGATCTTAAACTAAAACACTGGAGCAAATTTCATTTTTTCAGTGCTCCCTTTTGGGTGGGCAAAGACTCGCCTCTCACATGCATCCCTAGAGCAGCAAGCAGCTGGGAGAAGAGTCCTCGACACCTCAGCAGTAAGGTAGGGCATTACCTTTAGTGGTAGGGGAGGCTCTGGCACCTTTATGTCCATCAGTTGGTCTGCAGGGAGAAAGGTCTGGCCCCTCAGATCCCAGCCCTGCTGTCTGCTTACCCTGCATTTGATGAAAGCGCTGCAGCACAGCTTTACTTTAGAATCACAGAATCATAGAATCTCTGGAGTTGGAAGGGACCCATAAGGATCATCAAGTCCAACTCCTGGCTCCACACAAGACCAGCCCAATCAGAGCAGATGAGTGAGAGCATTGTCCAGGCGCTGCTTGAACTCAGCCAAGCTCGGTGCTGTGACCACTTCCCTGGGGAGCCTGTTCCAGGGCCCTACCACCCTCTGGGTGAAGAAGTTTTTCCTGATATCAGGATACTTTGCTAAGGAGGAAATGACATTGCCAAAAAGACACTGCCAAAAGCCAAAGGAAAAGGTCTCTGGGATGTCAGGACCCCTCATACATTGCTCGTGCCATATGCATACACACATACGCACAACACACACTCCCTTCACATACCAACAGGGCAAAAGGGCATGAAGAAGGGGTGCAGCACAATATACCCCCACAGACCTTAACAGTCACGGTCTTAAAGTGCCATGTAACCCTGGGTGAGACGGGAATTTTTATTCCATTGACTGAGCTGAAAATTGTGAATTAAAAAATAAAGCCACTTCTGGTCATGCCAGCTCTGATATTTGTTCCTTTTTTTTTCATAATTATCAATCAAAAAACCACTCCCATCTCCTCAGCATTTTAACCTGGGAGTAGGATAGTCAACCCAAAATGAAACCTTTTGTTGTCTTTTCAAAAAAGTCTGTCTCAAGAAAAACTGAATGTATAAACAGTTATAAAAAGTTGCCTTTCAAAATAACCAATTTTGTGCAGAAAATTTTGTTGAAAACCTGTCAATTCTCTGAAGCAGCAAAAGGTATTCTCGTAGACCTTTCCCTCTTTTGTCTTTTTTTTTTTTTTTTCCTGAAGTTTTACTGATATCTCAGTTTCACAGACTGTCTTGGGTCCCCCTGCAGCCCTAGAGCTGCTGTTTGTAGAAGACACTTTACCCATCCCTGGTGTCTTTATGCCTGAGTAAAAGAAAGCAGGCAGAAGACAAGAGACAAAGCGACAGACACAGGAATACAACGCAGGTCTCCTCCCTGCCCAGAAACTCCCTTGCGTAGCTTACGGCTCTGTGGCGAGCGAGGTGTCTCCAGGAAGGAAGAAGAGGAGAAGGAGGAAGATGTTTGATTTGCAGAGCAGCCTGTCCTTCCCCATGGTGCAGAGCAGGACGTGATGAGTCAAGCAGACACCCAGCCTGGTCCGGTGCTGCTTGTACCGCTCTCCGAGCCAACCCCTTTATACTCTCCTCTGCAAACAGCCCAGAGGCTGTAGGAGATAAGGGCTGGGGGCCAGGACCCACTCGGAAATGGGGAGAGGCAGTAAGGAGGAGCTGGAACCAGCAGCTCTGAGTCCGGGCAGAAGGCCAGGCGCTGGCAGGGAGAGGGAGGGGAGGGTGCCCGCAGGCTGGAGCTGTCTCTCTTTTGAGTCAGGACAGCAGGCAACAGAGGAGGAAAGGTGGTAGCTAAAGAAGAGGGCCAGCAGCAGAGGATAAGGGGAAGGCCTTGGTTTCTGGTAGGGCTCCGTGTTGAGAGCTGGCTATGGCGCTGGTCAGGGAGGCTGCTGGAGGAGCAGGAGCAGTTTGATTTCCTTCAAACTGGGAGCAGGAGGTTGAGGTAGGGTTTGGGAAAAAAGAGTGGGTGCACATAACTGCCACTTACGGGCAGGATCTGAAAACAGAATGCAATTTCTGTGAAAACCTTCCTCCTCCACCCACGCTGCTCTCTTGTGCTCTCCATTCCTGGTCCCACCAGGGCTAATGCTGGGAAAAGGGGCCACAGAGTGGCTGGACAATCAGGTTGTCCAAGATAATCTGACCTTCACCCTGACAGAAACAGGGACAGTGACATGATGGGAAGCTGCCAAAAGTTCAACCCATTAACAGCATGTAACACATTAACCAGCACCCCAGAGCAGCAGCTGCCCTCATGCAGCAGAACCGACGTGGCCTGTGTCTTGCTTTTCCTGTGCTGATTCTTGTTCCAGGGCAAGTTATTGGCACATCTAGATCAAATTATTGCTGTTCGATGGAGTCTTGCCTGGTTTCATTACATGAAAATCCATGTAATGCACTGTGATGGGCAATGTTGTATCATAGAGGGAAATTTCTTTTTGACCATTGTCTTCACTGTAGTTACCTTGGTCTGCAGCAGGAGGATCAATAGCTCTGGTAATTATTACCCTTGCAATTGGAAGTAGAATATCAATCTTAACTTGTCATCCTAATCCAAACTCCAAAGAATTGAGATCTGTGTTAGAGGATTTAAAGCATATTTTTCAGATTAAAAAGGCTGCAGGACAAAATGATCATCTATCTGTCCCTCCCCTCTCTTGCTATCATCGTCAGAAGTTTGGTGAGCTCAGGAACTTTGGAGTTAAGAAATCCCAGTGCAATGAGATACTAAACCTTCATTACAGACCTCATTCTGCCCTGCAGTCACCTGCATGGGAGAGGATTTCCTTGGGGACTTCACAAAAGGCAGCCCAGGCTTGTGCTTTGCCTTCTCTATCTGATGCCTAAAGGCCCCCCGCCACCCTTGCCCCACTCTGAAAAAAAAAAAAGGAACCTAGGAAGATCTGCCTCACCCGCAGAGAAGAGGATTTGCACATATTTGTACATGGTGTGGTCAAAACCTTTTAGAAGATGACTCTTTACGTTGGCTCAAACAGGTTGGGAGTCAGACTGATTGAACATAAACCTTACAGGAAAGAGGTGCAGAGCTGCACATAGCAGAGGAAGCAAGGGCTGCCCTGTTGGCAAATACCCAAACACCGCTCACAAACCAGCTCCTGATCATTAGGACCTTGGTCAAAAATGCGCTGTGTAGCCAAAAACTTAAATGTTTTCAGTCAGTTGAGGGGGGCAAGATTTTAAAGGCTTGAGAACCCCAGTAGGTACCAATGAACATGCACAGATAATGAACTGACTTCTAAATCTGCCCTCAAGCTGCTTGGTTGTATTCCCAGTAGCAACTCTGGGCCCCAGCAGCCTTATTTCAAGGGTCTCTGCATCGCCCATGTGATTCAGCTTGTAGGTGGTGGCACAGACAAGGCAGTGGCAATGAGTTTTCCCTTTTTCTTCTGCCATTTCCATCTGCTGTGAGTACAACTGAGAAGGCTGACAGCCTTTCTAGAGTTTTTTGACTAGATTTTAAGTGGTTACCTCTAAGGTCCTCCAGAAAAATCCTGCAAAGTGTTGGCCTATCCAAGAGGAGAGTGTGTTTTAGGGATATCTTTCCTGGATTCCCTTCAGTGAATCTGAAGTTTTGTCATTTGGCATAGCTCAAAGGGCCCCAACTGTGAAAAAAAGAGCATTACACATCCTGCATCTGAACCAAGACTTCCACTGCATTCATTGATAGCATCACAGAAGTGCTGATCGGAAGGGAGCTCTGGAACTTATCTAGGCCATTCTTAAAGCAGGACTGCTGCCAATGCTGTCAGCCGTGACTTTGTTAAGTCAAACCTTGAACCCTTCCAAGGGTGGAGAACCTATCGTCTCTCTGGTGACCAGTTTCAGTGTTGCACTAATCTCTGGTGGAGATACCTTTCTTCATGTCCAACCTGAACTCCCCAAGCTGCACTTGCAGCCATTGCCCCATGTTGTATCTTCTGCCCCTACCAAGAAAGGTTATGTTCCAACATCCTTGTAACTGCCTTTCAAGTATTTGTAGGCAGCTAATTAATCACTCCAAACCCTTCTTGGTCAGACTAAACAAGCCCAGCTTGCCCTGTCCCTCCCTGTGGGTCACATACTCCATACTCTGACCACTTTGGACCTTCAATTCTCCACGTTCCTCTTGAATTGGGGGTCAGGAGACCAGACACAGTGCAAGTGCAGCCTCAGAAACGCCATGCAGAATGAGGATTGTGACTTACCTCGATCTGCTAGCCACGCTCCTCCAATATTAATTAATTGCTGCTTACAGAGTTCATCCAAAAATAACTTACTTCCAAGAAAATGAGTGTATATTAATCAGCTATATCAGCATGCTCTAGACAAAAGATTAAAAGCTCTGCCAAAGATATTTGTTCAACTGCTTTTCATAGAAATGAATATATTTGCTTCAAATCCCTCTAGTGTTGTGAAAACTTGAACCCAGAGAGGCACCATGTGCATCGTTGAAAGTAAAATCTGTAGCTGAAAATCCCTGTGCTTCAAAGAATAGTCAATTTTTGAGGCAAACTAATGTATTTATTTATTTTACATTTCCTGAGCATCTCCTTGGGATGAGAGTGAGAGGTCATGTTTGAAGAGCTAAAAAGTAAAATAGTCTAGTGTGCACTGCACTGTAAAATCCTAGGGGAGGCAAAGCTGTTGTGCTATCCACAAGGTAAACTAGGCAAGATCAGAGACATGCTCACTTCACACATCGTGATAACACGAGAAACTGTTTCTTCACCTTGGTTCTTGGGTAAAGTAACTGCTAGGTTTCCGTCTGTAGATGCTACCACCATTTTGACAAAGGAGGCAAAGTCTCCAGCATTATTTCACAGAGCCTGGAAACTTTCTAGGAGTCAGGGACAGCATCTTCTTTTGATAGCTGAAAGGACTCTGGCACAGACAAAATGACTCACCGAAAGTAACCCAGACAATCTGAAATGAAACTCAAGGTTTTCAGTTCCTAGTACACTGCTTAAAAAACCTGTGTTTTTGTCACAGTTTCCCCAGGTCTGACTGTTGCAGGCACGGTGTGGTGCTTAGCTGCCTACTGGGGTTAGACTACCACACATGGTTATTGAAGAGCAGACCTACCCTTGCTGGGAACATTCCCACCATAAGCCCCTCAGCTCAGGGAACTCTCTATGGGGCTCTGCAGACATCCACTTAGCTGGGTATGCTAAGGTCTGTATTTTTGTCTTCCTCTGCCCTGATTCCTTCATTTGCCACATCCTCTACGAATGTCAAGCCTAACATACCAGTGATCTGCAATTGAAGGCATCCTGTAAATGGCAGTGTGTGGAATTTGCTGGTTCGTTGCAACTGGATTGGTCAAAACTCATTCAGTGCCTTCTTTCAACCAGGTGATGCAAGGACAATTTCAATTATTTGAAAATTGCTAGGGGGGAAACGGCAATTTTTTTTTGGAAACAAGATCTTGTTTTTGTTTTCTCTGTGATTTCACAGTTGTTTGCGGCACTTATTTACATGTGGCACAGCAGTATCAATCGCAATAACAATAATTTCCAACTTATTGGCAATCCTCCCTGTGAGCCCCTGATTTTCAGATGAAAACTCCAGTGTTTGGACCAATTAGTTTCTTCCTGGCCCTTCCCTGCCATACATCATGTTGCGTAGTTCTTTAGTTTTATATATATTAATAAGATCTCCCCTCTCCTCTCCTTTCCTCTCTTCTCTTCTATAAACTGTCCCAGCTGTCCCAGCCTTTCCTTATATGTGAGATGTTCCATCATCTTTGTGGCCCTTCGTTGGACTCCCCAGTATGTCCATGTCTCTTCCGTGAAGCACAGAACTGGACCCAGCACTCCAGATGTGACCTCACCAGTGCTGAGCAGAGGGGAAGGCTCACCTCCCTTGACCTGCTGGCAATGCTTTGCCTAACGCAGCCCAGGATACCATTCACCTCATTTGCAGTGAGAGCTCATGTTCAGCTTGGTGTTTAGCAGGACCCCAGGTCCTTTTCTGTAAAGCTTCTTTCTAGCTGGGTGACTCCCAGCATGTACTGGTGCATGGGGTTGTTCCTCCTCTGCTGCAGGGCTTTGACCTTCTTCTTGAGCTTCACGAGGTTCCTTTCAGCCCATCTCTCCCAGAACAAACACACGCCTCAGAATATGTACCACTAATCGGCTGATAATAGTAAATTGGAATATGATATGAATACATTAGGATAAATAGGAAATTAATAAAATTCCTTTCCTTTGTTGGAAAAAAATCACTGAGTGGAAATAAAAAGTTTTCCAGGTGTGTGGAAATGCAACCTACTGTCCCACCCTTAATGTTCACTATGGCTTTACACTGTTCACACTCAGCCTGTTTCTGCTCTGTTTGAACCAAAAGCTCCTTGTAGTGTGGGTTTGTCCACTGCTTCCTCTGTCTCCAGTACGAAACTGCAGACGTGGAGAGGGAAACACGTTCTTGGATGATTCAATAACACAACTAACTGCGTTCCTTTGACTCCAGAACTCCAGCCTCTTGACTAGTTTGAAGCTGGCCTGTAGAATAGGGCATGCAGTTGGTTCCAGCACACAGAGAAGAAATTACATGGGTACACACTTTTCACCCAGTTCAATACTGGAATATTATTTTCACTGCTGGATTTACAGAAGTTGTAGGGTCATTTCATCCTCTTCTTTCTCTGGGATACAAAAGGAGAGGCTGCCAACTGGGAGAAGTCTGCTTATATGTTTCTGGTAGTGAACTGCAGGCTCTGTTTTCCTGGTCCTGCTGGCACCAGGTAATGGAGGTACAGGGAATGGAAATGAAATCTGATGCTCAGGAATGGAGGACAGTGGTCAACTCACCCTCAGAGATCTGAAGACACAAAGTCTGTTGTGACAATGCTTTTGTTTGCCCCTATAGGACAAGTAAGGAAAGACTAGGGCAGGAAACATGTCGCAGATCTCATCTGGTCACAAACAGCAGTAATCCAGCAGATGTTGACTGAGAATGGATCTACTACTGAGGATAACTCACCTTAATAGGCAACAAACCTGTCCCTGCAAAACACCTTTGTGAGGGTGTGGAAAGGGAAAGTCTTTGGTCTTGTGTAGAGCTTTGGTTTGCAGGACAATGATCCACTTCTACCACTGATGAGATGGTTATGAGATGAAAATGCACATGGGATTTATCTAAGAGATTTCTCACAGATCCATGGAGCAGGAAATTCACAGCTGGAGGCCTGAAAGTGATCTTTCATCAGGACAGCACAGTGTTGCACAGGGCTGTTAGAGAGGACCCTGCAAGAGACATGGAACAACAGTGAGACTGAGAGAAAATGCTGAGATTATCTTCTGGAGGCAAGAAAGAAAAAACATTTGGTTTTGAAGGGTGGAGCCCAGAGGAAGTGAAAGAACCCAACCACCAAAGAAAACAAAATGACAAAACTATCTACCTGGAGATTATACAATTATAAAATTACTAAGTAATTTTGTCATTGTGGAACCCAGATCAGAACCAAACACAGACTCAATGCCCTGCAGTGACAGTGATATCCACCTACATGAGAACAGCAGTGCTGAGAGTTTCATGGAAAGATGATCACCTCCAAGGAGTTTGTAAGAACACAAAGCTGGATTTAAGAAGGGAACTAAGCTAAATGCTTAGAGTATTGACCTACTGACAGCGAGATCTTGGGTGAGTCTGCTTGCTAGAGAAGTGTTAAGATACTAAATCATAGTGTTAACTTCCATAAAAAGGAAAGGGCCAGGTAAAGTCAGTGGACCAAATCATAATGTTTTCCCTTGTGCAGACTGTTGAGTTTTGTCCAAGTAAATACTGAGCCAAAATTAAGGTTCTGACTTGGCTTGGCACCAGCAAAGCACCAAAGGACTAGGTCCTCACACCCAGTGAGGTGAGAAGAAAATCTGCCCAGGAAGAAAGCTCCTGAGATGTGGTGCAGGAACTTGTATTGTGGAACACCAGGCAATCTGAATTAGCAGTGATGTTTTTAAGACAGAATTAAACTCACTTGGTGCCAGTGAGTATAGAGCCATGTTCCCAAATCCAGCCAGAGCCTGTGTGGTTCCTCAGTCCAATCCAGAAACATCCAGTTTGAATAGTCTTGAACAGGTCCTAGAAATGGTGATGAATTAAAAGTGACTAATTATAACCAGCCTAAAAATGGAGGTAAGGATAAGTAAAGAGAACAGAGAGCAAGATACATCCCCTCGCCTGATTGTTCCTTAAGTGGCTGACAATACTGCTTCTCCACATCTTCTAATCAGGAAGATCAGCCCTGCAGATTGTGCCTGGAATAACAACTACATGTACATTCACAAGGAAGTAAGCATGTTTTCAAGGGGCTGGGCAGATTCTTCAAAGGACATTTCTCAGGGCAATATATGTGAACCAACTGCACCCCAGTCTCCTGGAGTTTCCTACACAGAGCTTTATGTAGGAGTGTACGGTATTAGTATTAACAGTCTGTCATACAGCTAGCAAGCAAGCTAATACAAAATATTAACAATTAAAGGTAAAATTGGGTCAAGGCAGAAAGTGCAGACACAGACAGGTCTGTGTAAAAAGCCCAGAACCAAAGCTCATTAAATTTTACACAAATTTTCCTCCTACATATTTTCAATGTTCATTTCCTTTTGCCTAACCTTTAACTCCTGTTTACTGTGAAAAGGTGAAGCCTATTGCAACAGAAATCCAGTCCTGAAGTAAATCCCCCACTAAAAAAAAAAAAAAGACAAAGAGAGAGAGAGGTTTTGTCTTGTAACACATTTGCAATGAAACCAAACAAGAGCAACCTTTCAGTGGTATGGCTGGGCCCCATCCTTATCTCCTGCTGCCATAAACAAAGCTTCAGAGCAGACATCTTCACACAGAAGCATTAGCAAAGCTGGCTTGGTAAAGTGGTGGGAATAGAAGTAGCTTGAGGAATGCTTGAGTGTTGCTGGTGATTTGGAGGTGTCTGGGCTTCCCTGGCAAAGGGAGTTTAAACAGTCACAGCCTTTGCAGCATAGGGTATGTGTAACTGGATAGCTAGGAAAGTCTTGATTATGTGGGGAAGTTTGAGCAGGGATAATGGACAGCAGTCTAGTAGCAGAGACAGTAGTGAGAAAGCCACCAGACCAGGGAGGCTGTCTTCATGCAGAGAAATGGGTAATCTGGGAAAGATGGGTATTTCCCAAGGAATCAGGATTTGCCTAAGCAAGTGTGAAAGCCTGGTACATACTCCCAGTCGAGCAGAGACCTGGCTTTGTAAGCCCCCCCAGCCCAGAACATCATACAACGAAACTTCTGTCCAGGGACTGGAAGCTCTCCATGTTCATTGGACCTGAGCTAATAAGCCCTGGCTTGCTCAAAAACAGATCAAGTATTTCTGCTCTACTTAGGCAGACATGCCTCACCCCCCTAGTGATCAGCTCTACCCATTTCTTTAGTGGTCATATGCATGCCTCTGCCCCCACTGAGCACCTGCTGGAAAATGAGCAGTGGAACTCAGTTCCACTGAGTTTTTTCAGCAGAAAGAGGAAGTAAGTATTGAAAACAGACTGAGAAAGAAATATCCATGCATGAATACAGTGGCAAGGGTCACTGAGCAGGAGAAGCTGGAGCAGTTGCAGGGAGGAGAGGCAAAGGAGTCATTTCTGAAGAGCGGTGATGATTTGTTTTGTAGGCAATGAGTACAGAGACTGCACAGTGGCACAGTTTTTTCCTGTAATCATTCATATCACACTTGTTGGGGCTAGGAGGGGAGGTGGAGAGGGGCAGTGGAGAAAGATGTCTCCTAACATCCTTTATAGGATGACTCTGAGCTGACAGTGACCCTCACCTCTCCATTCTACCCTTTGCTGCTTTGCCTGCTGAGAGCTTTTAAGGGGAACTGCACTAGAACATCACAGCCATAAATCTTTCCTCTCCTTTAAAGTCAGAATATTGCTAGAGTGGCAGCACTGTTTGTATGTCAGTCACTGAGGTATCTGTGAGGAAATGGAAGATCCTCAAAGAATGAGAAAACCATTACCATTTCAGTGCTATCACTGATCTCCAGGAGATGAGCTCCCTGTGCCTGGCAGGATTTCTGGCTGGAATGCCAGTCCTTCCTCTCCTTGGAGAAGAAGTAGCAGCTCCCTCTGTAGGCTATCCACTGCTCAGGGCAGCATGGGTGGGAGTCACCTGTAAAGGAATCAAAACACCAGCTTTTCTCTACCAGTAACCAACAGACAGACACTTACCAGCAAGGACCTGCTGCAGAGCAACTCTTTGGATATTTTTAATACAGAAAACACAAGTCAGGATAAACATCTAAAAGTAACAATGCATCAACACTGAACTTCAGATCCTCTGTGCAATTTCCAAATCTTCACAAAAGAGTCACATTGCATTCTGATGCTGGTGCAACACCCGCTCCCCCAGGTTTCCTCTCAACTACTCAGATACTTGAGAACCAAAATTGACTATGTGAAAGCAGACAACACTCTGGGTGTGCAAAAACTAAGGGAAAAAATTACGTCATTTTGTGGGTATGGTGTGATCATGTTACACATGAGGTGAATAGATTTTAAGCGGAGAACAGTAGACTCTCCCACTTGGGCTAGCACTTTTTGCATGCACGCAAAGGTGTTGCAGATCTTGCGTATTTGTTCTACAGTTTACCAGTACAATCACAGCAGACAAGCCTTCAAAAACCTTTCAATATGTTTCACCATTCTTTGCCATAGGATCCAAAATGGGTTGCCTGGGATCTGCACAAGGAATATATTCCTGGAAATATTCTGGATAGGCAGTGGGTATTTAAGGCTGGTAGAAACCTAAAACAGTTTCCAGTTTAACTGCATGTAATGGAGTTCATGATCTGAGCTCCTGTGCTTAGATGAGTTTCCATTCCTTTGCTGTTGGCTGCTCATCCTTAGCACCCCTTTGTGCACTTACTCATCTTCCAGATCAAAGCAATCACTAGGGAGATGCTCAGTATCCCAAAGCCTACAGCCAAGCCCGGCACAACTGCTGGCCACAGACAGGGAGCTGTGAAATAGAAAAGAAACCATAGTGAACAGGAGCCACGTGAAAACTGACGCTGATTTTAAGTAGCTGGTGTCCTGGGCATTTCCATAAGGAAATCCACTGAGATTCAACAGAGCCAAACAACAATAAAAGGCACTGTGGTATAATTTCAAAATGGGAGCCTACAGGAAAATGAAGAAGTTTGTCAGAGAGAAAGTAGAAGAGATGGCTAGAAGAATAAAATATTTGTAAGCATTAGGGGAGACTTTTTTTAGTATCTCTCAGTAGAGGCTGAAAATGAATGCACATCATGTATCAAGAATATTATGGAAAGGACAAAGAAAGTCAGTGCTAAAACAGAAGGGGAAGGGACTTCACTTAAAAGCAAGAATGCATCCTTTAAACATTGGAAGCTTTGTCCAAATACAGAAAGTAGACCACATCAATAAATTAATAAAAATTAATTTATTTTAATCTTAGGGTGGTTTGCAGGCTCACCAGTTTTTAAGACCAGTCTCTGGTTTACAGCAACATATTTAGACCTGCAGTTTTGGTGGAAATTTGTTTCTAACACAAAGAGCATAAGAGCGCTTTGCTGTAAGCATCATTCTTCTAGTAGAAAGATCTTTCCTAAGGTAAGAGTTTTGTGGTGTTTCTCGAAGCTTGCAGGATCTTCTAGCTGCCCCACATGTAGTTAAAATATTTATTTATTTTTCTAATCGTTATTCAAGAACAAAACCCCATCTATTTTCTGTTACAAAATAGAGAAAGACTTTTCAGTTAGAACCTACTCCTCAGCTTCATGCAAGAGAATGGGAGAACTGCAGGACTTGAACTGGGTAGGTGTTCTCTCTGCCTGCTCTCTGTTGCTCTTGTAAGGTCACCTTTGCACCTCTGGTGATGTAGGTTTCGCCATCAGATTAAGCCTCAAGAGAATGGAGTCAGCCGGAGGTTTAGGGGTAGGGTGGAGCTTCTCTGCAGATTACAACTGAAAACTAAGTAAAAGGGGATAAATGTCTGTTGAAACATAATTCTTTGCTCTGAGACCACATATCTGAGAATTTGCATTTCTGTTTTCCTTACTCTCTTGCCTCTCAAAGAAGCTATCTCCTCCATCCTCCAGATCACTGTTCTGGATTTTAGGAAAAACTGCTTCCAGGACAAGGGGACCAGGATGATAGTGAAAGTAAATCCTTAAATGGCAGCATTGGGCATCCGAGCTGCTGCCTCCTGGCAAAGAATAGAGCAGATCACCCTCTATTGTTTCAAACCAATTATGCCACTAGATAATTTTGGGAGGAAAAAAGAATGTGAAGGGGGAAAGTCATATTGAAACATTCAAGGTGTCATAGTGAAACGTTCAGCCTTACTTGAACTGCAGCAATCAACCCAGGGAAGTGGAATAAAAATTTTCATAAATCAGGATTTTTACTCCTTGAAAAAGGAAGTTCCTGCAGCTCCACCTTTTTAATACAGGTTCAGGGCTTTGAGCTTGATCCTCAGCCCCTGGAGTACATGTGAAACTCTTGTAGAAGAAGGGAGAAGTACCTAGAATAAGCTTGGAACTGAGGAGGGAAATCTGAATGGAACATCCAGAAATATTTCCATGCGTTTATCTGAGGAATTGTGGAAGAATCTCCCCAAGGGAAGGGAGAAGTGGACTGGTGAATATTTAATGCAAATATTCAATGTTATAATTTTCCAGTATGCAAGACACCCACTTAGGTCTGTCAGCGCTCTGGAGAAATAACTGATACCCTGCATTCGTCTGCAAGCAATGTGACCCAATATTTTTAGGTTTGTGAGTCTAAGTTCAGTTCAAAAACTGAAAGCTGTTAGCATTTTATAATTCAAGTCATCTAGGACAATCTGAAGAATGTCATTGCACTGTCCCAAATAGCTCCCATAGCCTACGTCAGTATGGCATGACAGCCTAGGGCCAGGGAGGATTTGAGAAACGAGGATCCTGTCCTTGGCTATAGCACAGACCTGGCTGTTGCTGTTATTGCAAGCATGCCACACAGACTAGCGCTGTATGTAAAAGGTGAGTGTCGGGAAGACGGAGCTAGGCAATTCGCGATGTTGTTAAGCGATAGGACAAGGGGCAATGGGTGCAAACTGGAGCATAGGAGGTTCCATGTCAATATAAGGAAAAACTTTTTTACTTTGAGGGTGACAGAGCACTGGCACAGGCTGCCCAGAGAGGTTGTGGAGTCTCCTTCTCTGGAGATATTCAAAACCCAACTGCACACATTTCTGTGTGATGTGCTCTAGGTGGCCCTGCCTTGGCAGGGGGTTTGGCCTAGATAGTCTTTCAAGGCCCCTTCCAACCTCTAATATTCTGTGATTCTGTGATTAAGTGACTACTGGACTGATAATTTTGGTAGCGTGGCACATCTAAGGCTCTCTATAAGCCAGACAGAAGACAGCCGGGGCAACTCATCATTTTTGAGGAGTCTACGAGAGCCAAAACCAGTTGGTGCAAGTGGGAGACAGATCTATACACCTGTGATATACTCATGATACTGCATCATAGGGATGACTCATTAGCAAGGGTGTGCATTGGAAAATGGAGATGAAATACCTGAAAGCATGTCTCTCAAAAGTGATAGAGGTGGGGACAGCATTGAAAATAAAGATCTTCTAAAGAAAGGAACTTAAACTGCACTCCTTAGGGACTCCTCGCATGCAGAAGGGAGCTGAGAAATAATCAAATAATATGGAGAGAAGATGTGTTCAAAGATCAGCTTCCTTATTCTAGGCCCTCTGACTTTAGTTCAGAGAGATGAGGGTACATAGAGGAGTCTGGAGAGGAGGAGTATTAAAAGGAAAACTGCAAACATCTCAAGAGGGCACGGGGTAACCCCCACCTCCAACAGCGTGTGAGTGAACACAAACGGCAGGGAATGAAGGGATGTCCCTGTGTTTTCTGATGCAACAGAAAACATGATCTCTGATGAAAACACATGCAAAAGCAAGACTGCCTGCCAAACAGATGGAGTGTGATGACCAGATAGGAGCTTGTGGGTTTCCGTGCTGGCTTTGTTTCCGTAGTGCAGCAAGTGACCTGGCAGCAGTTAATAACCACAGACATATATGCAGTTATTCTGATTAGGACACAGGAATCTTGTATCCAAAAGTGAGAGCCTCCTTTGCTGTAACAGTTCTGGAAAAAGCTAAGGTGAACCATTAGTGTCGCAGCTAGTGCAACACAACTCGTCTAAAGCACAGGGGCATTTAGAGGAAAAGCAATCAGTTCATGGGAAGGAGACTCTTAAAAGAATGACCATCAGTGCAAAATCTCACTCTTCGAAGGTGGCATTTCTCAACTAAGCAGCTAGAGAAATTGCTCAGTTTGACATTTGAAAGGCCTGATTGGGGGAATGGAGCAGAAAGAAGGGAAGAGAAAATTTAAGGAAAGCACTAAGAAAATCTTCATTATAGTAAAATGCCCTGCAGAACTGTCTCAAGGCAAAAGCTGAAAATTTGCACACTGGGAGGTATGTAAAACTAGAATAGAGAAAACACAGGAAAAAATGTACCACAAAAGAATCCTGCAGAGCCCCACGGGAGACAGAATGGATGATCTCATGTGCCTCTTCTGTCTCTGATCTCTGATCTCTGATTAGCATACGCCTCTAATTTATCTGTACTCGCATCTCGCCTGCCCTTCAAAGAACTATTGCTGACAATCTCTTATTGCTGACAAGCAAACAACTTTAAAACTGCAAATCTCTTTTGGAGAAAAGGATGTCTGGGTTGAATGCCCAGGAGTAGACACCAAAAGGGGCCTGATGGGGGAAGGGAACAATGCTGGGTCTCTGACCCAGCTTTTATCACAGTAAAATAGTCACAGTATTTTGGAAGGAAGGCAACAGCACCATGAGCTGGTACTCAAAGTCAGTGGCCAGCCCAGAGTGGTTTTGTTAGATCTTGCCTTTGCTCAAAAGAAAATATTTAGTTGACCTACCTCATCCAGCTTCCTTACCTCTCCTTTCTCGTCCAGCTTTGGTCCTTGGTGGAGGAGTCTGAGAGAATTTGACAGAAGTATAAATTATTTCCTCATTTGCTTCAGCTGCAGAAGTTTCTGATCTGCTTCCCTCCATGCCAAAGCAAAGAGTGCGTATGACAAGATGTTTCGATCAGGCTGTTGAGCGACAGGGCTCAACGCCTGTGAAACAGGAAACCTGACGCTACATTCAGAAGACAAGAAATGTGAAGTTGCAAGTCAATCTCCACCTGCTCAAATAACCAAATTTACAACAGAATGGAGAACACTGGAATTGCAACAACTTCTATTTCCTAACCTGATGAGGGGTGTCTTAAGAACAGCCATTAGTGGAAGAGGTGATTAATCATAAAATGCATGGGTATTCTAATTGTTGCCAATGCAAGAGGCTGTGATTACACTGACGTAGTAGTAAGAATAATATGTGTCACTCTGATGAGCTCCCGCTCAGGACAGCAGGTGGACAGCAAGAGCTCAAAGCAAAAAAGGTGAATAGTGAGAATGCAAGGTGGAATGTGGGATTAGCAATGGCTACGGCAAACTGGTAGCCCAGCTGCTGTCACAAGAGAAGTAGAGGTGGACGGCATGAGTTGAGAAGGAAGCCTTGTGAGCTTTGGACAGTTCTACAGGGAACTGTCTGCAGCCAATAGCCAGTGTGAATGCCCCCGAGACAAAGGCAGGCACTGAGAGCTGGTGCCCCTCAAGACCCTCTGAGTCAACATATCAACAGCATCAGTAAAAAGAGACATGAACATACTGGAGAGAGTCTAGCAAAGGGCAATGTCCTGGTCTTGGCAGGAACAGAGTTAATTTTCTTTCTGGCAGCTGGTATAGTGCTGAGGCATAGGATGCTGGTATAGGATGAGAATAATGTTGATAACACACTGATGTTTTAGTTGTTGCCAAGCATTCAATGACTTCTCATACTGCCCTGCAAATGAGAAGGGGTGGGGAGACGACAAGAAGCTGGGAGGGGACACAGCCAGCACAGCTGACCCCAACTGGCCAAAGGGATATTCCATACCGTATGACATCATGTTCTGTTTATAAATGGGGGTGGGCTGGGAGTCTGGGCAGCTGGGGGTCTTGCACAGCATCGACTTTGGGTGGTGAGAAATTGTGCTGTTCATCACTTGTTTTGTATACATTATTATTGCTGTTATTATTCTCCTTTTTTTTGTTTGTTTGTCCTATTAAACTGTTTTTATCTCAGACTATGAGGTTTTTTACTTTCACTGTTCTGATTCTTGTCCCCATCCCGCCAGGGGGGCAGTGAGCAAGCGGCTGCGTGGGGCTCAGCTGCCGGCTGGGGTTAAGCAGGCAACACAGGTGATGGCAGAACTGGAGCACCTCTCTTATGAGGAAAGGCTGAGAGCTGGAACTGTTCAGCCTGGAGAATTTTACTAATGTATGTAAATGCCTGAAGGGAGGGTACAAGAAGAGCCGGGCTCTTTTCGGTGGTGCCAAGTGACAGGACAAGAGCAAACAGGCACAAATCTGAACATCAGGAAGCACTTTTTTACTGTGAGGGTGACTGAACACTGGCATAGGTTGGTCAGAGAGGTTGTGGGGTCTCCATCTTTGGACAGCCTTCTGGACATGGTCCTGGGCAACTGGCTGTAGGTGGCCGTGTTTGAGCACTGGGTTGGACCAGATGACCTTGAGAGGTCCCTTCCAACCTCAACCACTCTAGTCAGCAATAACAGGAAATGATCAGTTTTTTCTAAAGTAGTAAAGAATGACCACCGATAAGAACGGTGGGGAGTACTCATGCTTCTAGCATCCTGAGAAACCTCTTATCTGCATGGTTGGCTCATTTTTGTTCTGATGCAGATTCTGATCCTTTCAGTTCATGCTCAGTTTGGAGACGACTGCCAGGCTCGGGGTGTACATCTTCCTCACTGATAAAGTTCATTTACAAGAATTGCCTTGGCATTCTCAACAAAGGAGTTTGCCATGGTGTTCATTTCTAGGACAGGGATGATTGCTCCCCATCCTGGTGACAAGCTGCGAATTTGAAAATTGATTGTCCAGCAGGATGCTTAGTTTGATACAGTGTTGTGGCCAATTTGTTCCAATGCACGTGTCTGGGAAGGCATGGACTTTGTATTTTCGCAAATCCCTCCAGCACACACTTGCCTCTAAGGGTTTGCAGCCACAAGATTCCTTCCAAACTTGGGCAGGGTCTGAAGACAGCAAGACAGGGAGTCTGTACCCGAAAGGAAGGGGTAAGCAGAAGACAGCAGAGCAATACAAGGATAGAGAAGTCTCTCCTGAATGCTTTGAATGGATACTAGAGAAGTCTAAAGAGAGCTGATGAGCCCAGAGAGGGAGAATTTGCTATAGTCATGAGAGTTTAGCTGGAAATGTAATCTGTGTGGCTGGAAAGAAACCAAGATCCAGACACTGCTTTTCCCCTTACCCAGACCAACGTGAAAAGGCTGAGGCCAAAGGCACTGCAGGCTGCCTGCAGGGCCAGTGTGATCACAAAGATGGAGTTATTTGTGAGCAAGTGGAGAAGTGAAGGGCTGGCGGGGAGGAATTAAGATCTCTGTTTTGATGTGGTTTACTATTTTCTCTCAAATATCAGCAATAAGCTGAGTTTAGGTTGGACAGGAACAGTTTGGAAGGAATCGCACCGTAGGAGGCTGTGCAGGCAACACACAGTTAATAGCTAAGTGCGAGTATAAACACATCTAACTTCTGCAGCTGAGATGCCTGTGCTGTACTCCCAGTGGAATTAGCAGTAGGGCACAAATCACGGCAGGACTAAATTGATCAGTTTTCCAGGAGCCAACAACGCTCCTTCCCACTTCCTCACTACTGAAGCAGCATACTGTAGGGAAGCCCCCCAAACCCCTCTCAAACAAGTGGCTTCTCCAGCATGTTTAGTTCACTAAATCCAGCAATTTTTTCTTCACTAAGAGATGCAAAAGCCTCAGAGCTCTGGCAAAGAACATCCATCTCTTCCAGTAACAGAGCCCGGAAAAGTGGACTCTCTTACCATCACGGTGGGGACACGACTTAAGAAGAGAACCGTCCTTTAACTAAGCCAGTCTCAGATCATTTATAGCTTTATTAATCATCCTCCAGATGTTCAACTTCGCGCACGACCAGCTGAAGTTGGCACTTCTCTGCAGCGGCCAAGAGGGGACGCCTTTAGGCCAGGGTGTGACAGAACAGCATGCCAGGCCGCGACAAAGCCTGGAGGGTCAAGGGCCATGAAGCGGTTCTGCGAAGAACGCTCTCCCTTGCGTGTTTAGCAAGCAGTCGCTCAGGCGGCAGACGCGGGGATGGCAGCGTCCAAGGACAGCAGAGGTCCGCTGCTGCCCTCCACAGCGGCAGCGCGGCGAAAGGCAACGGCACGGTGGCGCTGGGAAACCTTTCACCTCACCGACGTACCCACCTGCCCGCATGAGGGCCTGCGGTGAGAGCTGGGCTTCAGGCTGGGAAAGCCAGGAACCGCTCGGAGCCAGTGGCGGCAACTGCATCCCCCTGAGCCCCGGCCCGCTGCACTGGCGCCGAGTGCCTCACAGCTCCGGCCACCGCGGGGGAGGGGG
>VWZZ01007705.1:22093-46043 GCA_013399095.1 Psophia crepitans | reverse complement strand
CCCCCCCAGCAGCGTGGCTGAGATCTCCGGTGGGAGGGGCGGAGGGGAATCTGCTGCACCGCTGTGCTTGGCTGGCGCGATCGCTGAACGTTCTGTATGTGACTTCTGACCACGCGCCTGAAAGCCTCATTTTCTAGATTTCATGGCTGCCTCTTCCGTTGGGTCTTACGAGACGTCTCACTTTCCTCCTTCCCTTCTTCCCCGTGTATACAGAAGAAAACTGTTAGCGAAGTTGCAGCTTGGTTGGAAAGCTTAAACACTTTCAGATTCTCAGCTAAATAATTATAGTTATTAAGATCAGGGCACTTGAAAAACAGAGCCTAACTAATCACAGCAGCTCTTCCCTGCAAGCTCTTCACATGAGAGCTGCAAAGAGGATTGATTAGAGGGCTGGTTAATCATTTTCTGCTGACTGGCTTCTCCGTGCAAGGCGATAATGAACAATGGCCTGAAACTTACTCCAGTGTTCAGCCTGCTGGGCTCTGCTCTGGCTGAATCAATGCCAATTAATGTGCTCAGCAGCAGAACTCTTTGTGGTCCCAAGGCAAAATTCAGAAAAGAATCCCAAATCGGCCCAGTGAATTGACTTTGACTATGGAAGAGATTTGGATTTCATGTCTCTTGGAAACTGAGATGTTTCTAGATTTCAACTTCTCTTTTTTGCAGTCAGGACTGAGGAAGTGACTGCTTATTGACTCCATGATCCTGAGGTTGGTTTGTAGGGGGGCTGAAACAGTTAATCCTCTGCGTTCTCTGTGTGTCCAGGATGTCACGGTCTTGCCGTACTTCTGCTGTGCTGGTAGTCTTTATGGCCCTTGCTGTTGGTGCAGGGGCTGAACCATCAAAAGAGAGGACCTGCGATGTGATTGGTGACGAGAGCAGCGAGTCACAAATAGAAAGAGCCTTGCTGGATAAACTAGAGCCCCTGAGCCAAATGAGGTACAGTACAACGCCCTTCAGGCCTCCGGGCCGCGCAGTGCCTACACTTAGCCCAAGGGGAGGGGAAGACATGGGGCCAGACCGCAGAATGGGCTCCCCCATTGGTACAGGCTGCGACTGGCTTCCAGGTCTCGAGTGCCTGCCGCCTTGTTCTTTGTAATCCTATGGGCTGTTTGTTCTGTCCTCTCCTTGCTGCAGGTTTAATGTGACTGTGGAGAAAGGCAAAACGGAAAACTACGTCTACAGTTTCAGGGTGTGCAGGGAGGTCAACAGCACTGCACGTGATTTTGGTGGCGTGGTGCAAACGGACAGACAGAATGGAAAGACTACAGTGATAGGAAGAATCAATGAAACCCAGGTCTTCAATGGAAGTAAGATTCCACTCAGTACTTTTCTTACTCGGTATCTGCCTTCCGCCTTGTGATCTGGATTTACAGCCTATATTGTTTCTCTCTTGGCAGGTGACTGGATCATGCTGATTTATAAAGGAGGTGATTCATATGGCAGGCACTGCAGTGGTGAGAAGAGACGAGCTGTGATAATGATTTCTTGCAAGCGGGGAGTTACAGCGGTGAGTGACACATGCAGTGGCCGAGGAGCAGGAGGCCGCTAAACAAACAGTTGTTTGTAAGCAGAAGGCCTTTGAGGAGGCAGCAATGTTTTCTTCTGTCCTCCAGTGTCTGGTGCCTAGGTGCACCAACAATGATAAAACTGTCTTCTGGTGAAGTTCAGCACACCTGGACATATTTTCACGACTTAATTTCTTCCAAATTGTAGAGTTCATTCAGCATTATTTCAGAAGAGCGGGAAAAGGAGCAGGATTGTTTCTACCTCTTTGAGATGGACAGCAGTGTGGCTTGTCCAGCTGAGGATTCCCGCCTCAGCATCGGCTCCATTCTGCTGATCACGTGAGTCATTGGAAGAGCTGTTCATGTCTGGGCCGCGATCTCAAGTGCCACTTAGAAACATTGCAAATCGTGTACTATCCTAGATAATTGTAGCATACCTATCCACAGCTACTGTTAGGTGTTACTGTGCCTCTGAGCTTTTTTGGACAAAAACTCTTGCTTAAGGCATGATGCTGCAGAGCTGCTCAGTTCCCTGTAGACATCCTCCTTCACAGCTTACAGACAAGTGCACGAAAACATGGAAGATCTGACTTCCTAAAATTGTACAACTCTTGCCAGAGCTGGGAATTCAGACCAGGAGTCTTGACTCATTTTCTTTGTGCTTAGAGGCACCACTTCATGTAATGCTGCTGAAAGAACTGTAATAGCAGATCAATACTTTGAGGACACTTTCTGGTCTGGTCTCTGTTTATATCTCTGTTCTTGAGTGGTGCTCAACTACTTGCTCTAATACCAATCTGAGGCTCAGAAGAGGTTGTCTATAGGATTTCTTCCCCTCTGATTTTTAATTCTGCCCTCCAGGTGTGCTTCACTGATTGCAGTCTACATCATTGGTGGGTTTCTCTATCAGCGCCTTGTAGTAGGAGCAAAGGGCATGGAGCAGTTTCCTCACTTTGCCTTCTGGCAAGATCTAGGCAATTTGGTGGCGGTGAGTGAAAAATCCCTGTATGTTCCCAGCCTGGCCCATATGGTAGAACAGAAGAAAATGGCATCTGCTTTGTCTTCATGGACTATGTCTCTTGGCTACACCCACCACCAGGGTAGTGTACCTTGAGGCAGAAGAGGAGGATATCTGGGTTTTGTTTTGGTTTGGGGGTTGGGTTTTTTTTGGTGAGGTGGTTTGGTGGTGTGTTTTTCTTGTTTGGGTGTAGTTTTGTGGGTGGATTTGTTTTTTTTGTGTATAGTTTTGTGGTGTTTTTTTTAAAATCCTTAAGTCTGATTCCCTGACGATATTCTGTGATTGCTCCATAATGAACTAGAACATAGCCTCATTAGAGGCTTGTTAAGCTGGGGACTGTGCAGTGTTCACGTCCGACTTCCTGAAGCCCTTCCTGAATCACCTTAGGCAATGCTGTTTATCCTTGGTGCTCCTCTCAGCCTGATGTTGCTGTGTACTGTTAATCAGTACCACATTCTTCCCAAGAGCTTTCAAGATTGAGTAGGATGTGCTCATCTTGTCAAGACAAGTTTTGGAGGCCTGTCCCAGATAGCACAGGGGCAGGCATAACCTCTTAGAACAAGAGAAGTCACAGAAGCTGCTTTGCTTTGGAGTGCATACAGTGTAATTACAGTGCGGTATCCTGTGCTTGTAGGATGGCTGTGACTTTGTCTGCCGATCTAAGCCTCGAAATGCGCCAGCTGCGTACCGTGGTGTGGGGGATGACCAGCTGGGTGAGGAGTCAGAAGAACGGGATGACCACTTGCTACCAATGTGACCGGCTTTCAGCACTTGACTACTTTTCTCCCCATCTCCCCAGCGCTTGTTTAGCCAGGTGCCTCCCAGCCAGTTTTCCTTCTCTCACTTCTGATTTTTCTTTACACTGTTTGCTTTCGCTGCTCCCTGGTGCGTCGAGTCCCATGGATGCCTATGGGTTTGAACAGCACTGGACCCTGATGGCATGTCTGAATATAATGCTGGTTTAGGTTTTTTTAAAATGCAGCAGAGCTGGAGGGAGGGAAGAGTGCTGAGAATTCAGTGGAAGATGACAAGAAAGCAGTATGAGTGTTCAGCACTGAGCAGGAATGGGAGATGAATCACTGAGAGGAAAAAAGGGCCAGGGATGGGTGCAGAAAGGGGAAGGAAAAAGGCAGTAAGTTAAAACAGCTGAGACTGTAGGAGGGATCTTCTGTATCTGTCTCTCTTTTTCTTTTCTTTCCTAGGGTTTACAGGATCTGTAAGACACTGGAATTATTTTTCTTTGAATGCATTTTCAGCTTTTCTAGCTTCTGCACTCTTATGCACTGTTTCTGCCTGCCTAACTTGCACAGTGTGCTCTGTGCCAGGCTCTGGGAGTGGAAGAGGCATTAGCACCTCTGCAGACTTTTCTTTTCCTAATGGCAATATGTTGAAGAATTCATACCAGGTTTCCTTCAACAGTTGTAAAGGGATGTGCTCCTCTCAGGCTGAGAGGATGGCACAATGCTAAAAAATAATAGGAGTTAAATACATTCTTGTGACTTTCCAGTTCAGTCAAAATACTGTCTCAGTCTTCTCAGTCATTGAGAAGCAAAAAGAAATGAAGTGCTGCTAAGTAAAGGGAACATTTGCTGAAACTGACATCAAGGCAAAATTGGAAAGGTAGCTGCCAGTTGAGTTCTGTTACAAGCTTCCTGAGGTGACTGCCTGCACAGCTTGGTCACTGTCAGCATTGTGATTTCATGCTCTCCAAAAGCTCCTTGTTTGGCAAAGGGTTTTCCTGTGAAGCTACCAGAATTTATTTTTATAAAAAAGGAACTATAGGAGCCAAGGGTAAGAATGTGAATGCATTCAAATCTGCATAAGGAACTCCTGCAATTACAGGGTCAGTTTCATAAATCATGGTCCAGATGGTACTCACATACTGCTACTGGCTGGGAGTGAGAGAGACCCTCTCCTGAGGCCCTGGTGAAAAGCAGGTACAGCTGAGTTGTAAGACTTAGTGGGCACCTTCAGGAACTTGGCACCTTGATTGCTAATTGCTTTTTATGTGAGGGGCTAGACTCTTAAGCACTCCTGTTCGGCCCTATTGTAGCTGGCAGAGAATTGTCCTCAGTCTTCAGGGCAGAGACTGTGAATTATGCAAGCTGCCACTACTGCTAATGGCAGAGAACAGACATGGCTTGTGTATTTTTAATACTATCAAAGCAGTCAGAACAGTGACATGGAAGGAAAAGGGGTGGCCCTGTTTTCTTGCTGGGTTTAGAGTGGGCAAACAATTCCTGCTTTCTTTGACTTTTGTTACAGTCTCAATCTTTCTCATAACATGGGAAAAATAGGAAGTCACTTGGTCTGTTACTGTTTTTCATGGCGGTGTTTAAGGTAATTTTTTTTTGTACAAAACACAACTTTCAAAAATAAAATTACCAAAAAAACCCATGCAGTGTTGTACTGATGTAAGAGGAGCTTTCTTTGGTGCTAGAGCATCTTTCTTATCCAAGGTGAGGGCTCTTTAGTGTGTGGTGCCTTCTGCCTGAATTTCTTTTGCCAGGAATGGGTATCTTATTGTTAGATGTTTTGTTTTGCTGCCACCTTGTATCACTCAGGGCTTAAGAGGGAGAGGTATAAACATCTTTCAAAACTGAAACTTTAAAAGCTCAGGTAGTTACAGATGTATTTCTCTGCAGCAATAAAAATCAAAAGTAACTTTTTAATGAAAGCTTTAGTTCTCCATGAACTGATGTTCTGGTTTGCGGGCGGGGGGGAGGAGGAAGTATAAAGCACCCAGAGCTACAAAGCCTGAACAAGCTGCTTTTTTTTTTTATTAAGAACATTGAACATGAAATGAAGAAGTGAAGCTGTCACATTTGACTGAATAAAATCTGGTCCTCAGAAGCAGCTACCATAGGCAGACTAGCTGCCTGCCTACCCTGTGCCAACGGTCAAAACAGTTTTATCACACCCGGACTGCTGAGGATAAAATGGTTTAAGGGCAGCCTTCCTCTGCTCATTGCACTCTAACTGCCCCCTTCCCTGGCCCCAAATTACGTAAGACCAAATAGTGTTATCAGGGTACAAGCATAGGCTTTCTTTGGGCCTATTTTGAGTCAAGAAGTCTCAGAAGTCTTCTCTCACAGAAACAGGGATGTCATTAAAGTGAGATTCAACAGTAAAGATTAGGAAGCTGCTGCTGTATTTTATCCATCTTCTAAGCCCTTTCTCTTCCCTCTTTTTCTAACGTGGGCCAATAAAGAACCCACTCCAAAGATCTCTAATGTTTTCCTACCTATGCTATCAGGCCTCCCATGCCACTACAACTTTCCTGCAACAGTAGGTGCTTTCTACTCAGAACAGTCTTATTTTACTCAAATATTCATGTGAAACAGAAAAGTTGAGACACATGGTTTATAAATCATCTTGCTTTCAGGTATTTGGTTCCCAGGGGCACTTAGCTCTTCATGCTTTGTGTAATTTCTTCAGGTTTTTTTTACTTGTTTTAAGCAGAGGTGTTTCTGGAAGAGAAGAACTCTGCCCAGTTTTTCACCTTTGGCAAACTGGTTACCAAACTTCAGAATACCACATTTGGTCCTTTAAAAAAAAATAAAAATATATACAACCCCAAACGTGGAGGGGTTGAAAGGGAGAGACTCTGTCTATAACATCATTCTACCCCTTAGAAAGAAGTAGCATTAAAGGATCAGTATCCAGTTGTTGGAAGGCATAGTTTTGTTTGCTTGTTTGTTTTTTAACTGAGGAAGAAAAATACATTTGACAAGAACCACCAAAAAAAAACAAACCACAAAAAAAAGGAGCCTGAGGCAGGTGATACAGTCCTGCCAGCTTAATCTTTGTCCCATAAGCTCTCCTGAGGATAATGAAGACAGACACAAAAGTAATACAAACTGATAAGAAAACACAAAAAAAAACCCAAAACAAAACCCGAGCCCACTTTATGAAGAGCCTTGGCGCTTCTGGAGACTGCTTTGGATCTGTAAATTATGCCCTAGCACAACGGGGAAGACAAATCCAGTGCTGCAGGGTTCCCTAATGTAAGACAATCCCCCTCCCCTTATATTTTTCCATCACCTTGTCATAAGTACTCAGGATAAATCCTCCTCTGACTGGTTCAGAAAGGAGCATCAGGAGTGAATAGCTGCCACAACACTTTGTCTTCACTCTGCATCTCTACAGGAGACAGTAAAGCTAAGGCAGCTCCTATTGCCACAGGCCTTCAAGTTTGGTATGCATGTTGGAATGGCTATTAAACCCAGTTCATGAACAGCCTAGTGTGTGGGGTGGTTCTGTTTTTCTTTAAGGAGTGGAACAGCAACAGCCCCTTTTGCTCTAATTCTTGTTTGTCCACCTCTGTCACTTGGAATTCACTAGTTTCCTAAACGTCCCAAGCACTGCAGCTCCCAATGTCCATGTGGGGCTAGTTCTTCCTATGCCTCAAGTTCTGGCACAGTGAAATTCAAAACTAAAATCTTGCAGACCTGCTGTAGCAAAAAGGGGAGAGGGCTGTTCCCTTTCAGAAGGCTGCTAAGACAGAAAGAAGTCCCCTTCCTGTCCTTATGTGGTATACGGGAGAGGCATATTCAAAATCAGGAAGAAGGAAAGATGTTTCAAGGCCCCAGGTCAGAGTTTTCCTCCCCCTTATAGCACCATTAAAAGACCAAGACATGGGCTTGTGCATGGCAGTCTCAATCAGTTAAATTCCTTCTTGTTCTTCTTGAATGCAAGACCACAGAGGACTGTCCCATTCTTCCCCGTCCCAGCAGGATGCTCCAAAGCTGGCAGCTGCCCTCGGGTCAGAACAAAAGCGAGACCTCTGGCTTCAGAGCTGTTTGTTAGGTCTCCTTGAGGACATTGATCTTTGCACAGATCTTGAGAGCTGGTCCCAGCTTGATGTTCATGGCACTCATGAGGTGTTCCTCCTTCAGAAGCAACAGGGCCTGGCCATCAATTTCCTGTGACCGAAACTCCTCAGCAATCTCCTGGCATCCTGTGAAAGCAAAAAAACCAGCACTGAGAAACACATGTGCCCTGGGCATTCCCCTCCTTCCCGCTCTTTGGGCCTTTGGCAGGTATAGAAAGTGATCTAGGAATTTAGCCAACCCCACTCTACTGCTTCAGGCATACAACATCCATCTGTATGACCTACTCCAATTCAGAAATGTGTACAGCAGTACAATAAAAGCACTAAGGCATCACTGACTCTCTCTCTTTCCAGAAAGAGAGCCCACAAAATTCCCCGTGCTACTGGATGACAGGACTGCAGAAAGGATCCCAACTTCACCTTGCAGTGATGCAATGAATTCGTACACTTCCTCCACACTCCAACAACTGGGATTGCTGGACAGGAAGACTGGGTTGATGCCATGTAGATCTGGGGTAGGTGGGGCCATGCTAGAGTTTGCCAGGTCCCTCTCTCCGTGACTGGCCCTTACTGAGAGGGGTCCTGGAGATGTAGGGGACAAAGCTTCATCGTAGCTGGAGTTATCGGAGCCTCGACTTGAGTCTTCCTGGCCCTACAAGCCCATAGGAAAGAAAGAAAACAAAAGGCGTTTTGTAAGAAATTCACAATCACGAGGGTCAAAACAAGACACTGGAAACAGCAGAAGTTGTCCCAACAGTCTGGGACAGCTGTCTCAGGCTGTTGGTCCAGAGGCAGCCGACCCAGCAGCTCCCTGATGCCAGAAAGGGGAGATTTTACTCTCGCTTCCCTTCCTCTTCCTTCTCCCCATCCTCCCCCAGTCCATCCCTCTTCCTCGTGTCAGCTCTGAAGTTCATTTGATTCTTCTATAATTGGATTCAAATCACTCATCTGGAAGAATGCTAATCAAATGGGAAAAGCAGATTGTTTTCTACCAAGGCTGTCAGCTGATCTCACCACTGACACACACACAGGAGCAAACGCAGTGAACAGAACAAATACAAGTGTGAATCCGCTTTTTGCAGTCGATGAGCAATTAGAACAGCCCACTGTGCCTTGCGTAACAATTGTGTCAGTGTGCACTTCGCACGTCCTGTATGACTACATCCACTGTGAGAACGTGGTGCACCCAGCAGTGATTACTTTTACACCGAGATCTGCCTTGGCAAAGGCAGGCAGGACTACGTCCTTACCCTGTGGCGCTTGCCCTGGATCTTTGTTCGAGCAATTTCAGAGCTGCTGCGCCGCGGTCCCCGTCGGCGCACACGAGCATAGTTAGCTTCCTGGAACTCCTTCATCTTCTTTCTCTGCAGCCGAAACTGATGGCTGCAGCTGACATTGTACCTCAAATAAGCAGAAGCAGAGCAGCAGTTAGGAAACAGCAACTATCTAAACCTACTGCTTCTCCTTGCTCTAGGTGGGGATAAAACTCCTCTTTACCATGAAATTCTGTTCCTCCTCCTTCTAAGACTTCCCCTTGGAAGGAACCAGTCCAGACTTCTGACACAAGCAATATTTGGACACCAGAGGCTTGATCTAACATCTGAAGGGTCAATTAAGTCATTCCCCTAAGGGAAAAAAGACCCATAACAAGCACTCTGCTATCAATATGAAGCAGCAACAACTAGTCTAACTTCTCCCCATTTTTCCCCAATGCTCCCTTGTGTCTTTGCCTAGTAGATGCAATGCAGCAGACAGCTACCAATATGCATTTGTTTAATCAGTCAAATGAGGTTATTTGGAGCCCAAGAACTTCCCCTTGGCCATTTCATTTTTCTGAGCAAAGCAGAAATCCTGTTTATACTCAGCACCACATCCACCTCTCCAGGCCTAGAAGCATTCACAAATCATTTGAGTCCTAAAGGATCTCTGTGGACAGTGCATCCCACAGAGGAAGGACCAGATGCACTTAAGTGTTGTACAATACCCGGAGAAGGGTCACATGCCCAGTTCCAGAGAATGTACAGTCAGAGAAAAGGAAGATCATGTCATGCTATTACCTTTTAGCACAGGTCATGGAACAAAACCTCTTGGAGCCACGGAACTGGGTTGCTGGGGCATACTTCCCACAGTATTCACACTTCAGCAAGTTTGCCTTCTTATCGAGCTCTAGTGGGATACAGAGATACACAACAATTGATGATTTGAACTGAAGCAGGTCACACACAACGATTCCCTCCTCTGAGCAGACAGATTCCAAGCACTTTTGAATATAGTAAGCAGTTACCTTGTGGATGAAGCTGGGGGGAAGAGAGGCAGGAGTTCCACTAACTAGGACCCCAGGATATTGACCAGAGCATGTTATTTCTCCTTGTCACTACCATTTTGCTGAACAAGCGAAAACCAGCATATCCCTCATATCCTACAAGGCTATGGGAGAAATCTGCACTGTGTCTAGTCATCCTTCACAGCCTTCTCATTAGAGACAGGTACAGTTCAGATTCTCCTGCTTACTACTGACAGAGGGTGTGTTAGATCACATTACAACAATAACAAAGTGTTGTGTTCTGGCACTCAGGAAAAGGAGATCCTAGGTCCATAGCTTGAGTCTCTAAGGAGGCAGCAGAAAGGGATACAAGTCCATAATGTATAAAGTTGGTAATTCACTATCAGAGAGCAGAAACTTTCATTAACACTAGCTAGGCCTCCTGGTGCTGAAACTCACCCATGGAAGCACTGTCCCCTCCTGGAGAATTGCTGGACAGGTTTTCACTCTGGCCAGAAGGAGCCTCTCCGTGCAGAGGTTTCTCAGATTCTTTCAGCAGCTGAGAACAACCCACCTAGACAGGAAGAAAAAAAGAGCTGGGCCCATGAGTAAAGGATTCTCTGTGTCCACCATGCTCTGCAAAGTATATGCCACTCACACCTTACTACAGCTCAGAAGGATCCCTCTGCCTACTAGGGAAGGAGAGACGCTGGACAAAGTTATTACTCCTTCCTGACTCACAGGCTTGGTGGTTCATTCAAAGATCACAAAGTACTATCTGCCTTGAATATCCTATAATTTCATGGAACCACATCTCCCCTTGCTGCTTGTTCAAAACGCAGTGCATCTTTCCCTCGCAAAAATCAGAGAGAGGAATCTTCTTACAATTCCTGCATAAATTACAGCTTCGAGGACTATTGCAGAACACACTTCCCATCACGCTTGTTTTACTCCTTCCAACCTATTCTCTTTAATACCATTATTTAATGCCTTGCTTCATGCATGACACCTCCCTCCTTTCCCTTCTCCTCTGTCTCAGGCTAAACAACACTGACTTGGAACACAGGGAAACTCCTGTCCAAAGATGGAAACCCACCACCCTCTCAAGAAAGCACTACAGCTTCTTCCCCCACAGCAGAGAATCCCCACCGGAAAGGGCTCTGCTCCTTCCTGGATGACAAAGCCTTCAATGATGTGTGTGAGGATCTGAGGCTTGACGATGGCTTGTGGGGGTTTGGAGTCTCCCATCTGACGTGACACCATTGCCAGGTTAGGAGTAGAAGCAGAGGTGGGGGTGACTGATGTTCCTTCACTTGAGGTGGTACTTGAGGTTGCAGTGGCAGCAGGATCAGATTTATCTGGAAAATTAACAGCGCAGGAGTCAGTTACTTTTGCTCCCTCTACTTCAAATGGAATATGAGGTCATTAGCACACACAAGCAGAGCTGTCCTTTGTACCTCACCTCCAAGGCCACTCTTCTCCTCCACACTTTTGGGGCTGTCTGTCACAGGAGAGGACCTGGCAGGCAGGAGTGCAGTGGCACTGGGTGACTCCTCCTTCTCCTCCTCTGACTCTGCCTTGCGCTTTACCGCTAAGTTCTGAGACTTGCCCTGTGTGAATAAAGAGAAACACGTAAGCAGAGAGAGGAGCCCCAAAGCAAAGAACAAGAGAGACTGAAGGCAAAAGGAAGATACATCCTGCTCCATCATACTTAATTTCCAGCCTGATTCCTTCCCCGGAAATGCCTCTAGATCCCTCACAGTACATAGCTCTACTTAGGAGCATCTGCCTAGCAGGAGCAAAGTTTCACGGCGCAACATGAATTGCGACATTGATATAGTATCAAGACGCTGTGTGAACCTCGTGGGATTATTCCAGGAAGAAAGAAATTGAATAGCAGTCACCCAGCAGTCTCCAAACAGGCTTTTAGCTAGATCAGATCAGTTTCAATGAAGGAGAGCCAGAATAGTAGGGGAAACATGTTGGATGAGAGCAGAGTTGTCCCTCCCACTCTAGCAATCAGACAAATCCTGTGACACCTTCCTGAAGAAGCAGCCAGAGTTTGGAAACAGTCTCAGCAACCAGCTAAGGATATCTGAGCTGGCAAAGTGCTGTTGTCCCAGAGAGCTAGGCAGGTCCTAGCTGGACAAGGCCTGCAGAACATGAGCCATCTTTGTTTTCCTCCGGATAGCCTCTTGCTAGGGGACCCTCTAAGGCCCTGAGTCAGTGGCTGGTACCACACACCAAGGCATCTCTGACTTGGAGGCATCCGTACCTAGGGAGGAGAGGGGAGTTCAGTCTTCATGGCCCACCCAGCTCTCATCTCTCTCAGGAGAGAGACAACAAAGAGGCCAGTTATTGTTTGTACTGGGTTCGTATGGCAAGGTTTTGGTAGTGGGTGGCTTCTGTGAGAAGATGTCCCCATGTCAGATAGAGACAATGCCAGCCAACTTCATGATGGACCCACTGCTGGCCAAAGCTAAGTCCATTAGTGATAGTGATAGTTCCTTTGTGATAACGTGTTTAAGAAGGGGGGAAATTCCTGTGCAACAGCAGCTGGGAGAGAGCAGTGAGAAACAGCTGTGCAGACACCAAGGTCAGTGCAGGAGGAGGGGCAGGAGGTGCTCCAGGTGCCAGAGCAGAGATTCCCCTGCAGCCTGTGGAGGAAGGGTGATGGGGTGCAGAGATTCCACCTGCAGCCCATGAAGGACCCCACATCGGAGCAGGTGGGTGCCCAAAGAAGGCTGTAACCCTGTGGAGATCCCACCCTGGAGCAGGCTCCTGGCAGTACCTGTGGCCCCGTGGAGAGGGGAGCCCACGCCAGAGCAGGTTTGCTGGCAGGACTTGTGACGCCATGGGGGACCCACACTGGAGCAGTTTGTGGGAAGGACTCACATTGAAGAAGTTCATGAAGGACTTTATCCCATGGGAGGGACCCCATGCTGGAGCAAGGGCAAAGTGTGAGAAGGAACGAGTGGCAGAGACAAAATGTTATGAACATTGCAACCCCCATTCCCCATCCTTCTGCGCTGCTCAGGGGGAGGAGGTAGAGGAGTCAGGAGTGAAGCTGAGCCCATGAAGAAGGGGGGAAGATGTTTTTTTAGATTTGTTCTTATTTCTTGTTATCCTACTCTGATTAACTGGCAATAAATTAAATTTCCCTAAATTTTGTTTTGCCCACGACGGTAATTGGCAATTGGATCTCTCTGTCCTTATCTCTGCCCAAAATCTTTTCCCTGTATTCTCCTCCTCCTGTCCTGTTGTGAAAGGGAAGTGATAGAGCAGCTTGGTGGTCACCCAGCAGCGTGTCAAGGTCAACTCACCACATCAGTAAATGTGATATCAAGTAAGTGATGTGGACACTTACTCTATTTGAGGCAGGGTCTGATTCTCACCTACTGACTTCATGCAAGCCTTTGAATGATAATGTGGAAGAGGAATGCTTGTGGTTCCAAGGGTTAGACTGCAATTAGTGTTTTCAAGAAGAAAAAGTCTCCACGGCCCCTTACCCAAACCCCTTACCCATCCCATCCCACTGACCTGGGCCTGAGCTGTGATTGGTGTCCTAGGAATGAACAAAGAGAATCCATATGCTATTCTCCTTCTCAATGGTATCACTTACTGGCAACTGGACAGACTGCATGTAGAATGCTGCTGGCATCTGAGCCACAACTGGAGAGGAAGCTGGGCTCTTCACCATGTGGGTTGTCCCTTGAACTTGTGCCAAATTCACCCCTGTGGTGAGCGGAGGAGCTTCCTGTGAGGATGCTGGAGCTGAGGATGATGATGGGGAAGCAGCATGGGCTTGGGAAACAGGCTGGACCACAGCTGGCATTCCCCGGGATGTCGGCACTGCTGCAGCAATCTGAGCCAAACCCAGTGCTTGTGCTTGGCCTGAGCCCTGCTGCCGAGTACCCACCACCTGCACTGGGATATGTGGTGGAGGCTGCTGTGCTGCTGACATCTTGGCAGGCCCAAGCTGAGGTGGTTTGATGGGGTTGACCAGAGATTTTGACTGAATTGGAACAGGTGACTTGGTGGCTGGCTGGCAAGAACTGTCCTGCTGGAGCTGCACAGGCTGTGACTGGGATTGCAACATAGGTTGTACCACAAGGGTCTGAGCCTGCTGCTGGTTTTGAGGTGGAGCCTGCTGCTGCGGAGGTTGAGCTTGCTGCTGCTGTTGGGTCAGAGATGGTGCTTGCTGCTGCTGCTGCTGTTGGGCCAGCTGGAGATGGGTGGCTGTGTGAAGAAGCTGGGACTGACGGTGCTGGAACTGCTGCTGGTGATGAATGGCGATCTGCTGCTGGATCACTACCTGCTTCTGCAGGTGAATCTGCTGCTGCTGCTGGATCAGTGAGTGTGGCTGGATCTGGGTATATGTGGCTACGCAAACACAGTGGGAAGAGAGAGCACAAGAGTTAGCAACAGTGCAGCTGGGAAAGGAAAGAAAAAAAAGAAGAAAAAAAAGAAAAGGGCAGGCAGCCACTGCACTGGTTTGAGTCACTAAGCTCTAAAATGACCAACAGCTTATTGCCAGAGGACATGGGGGATTAAATCAACTTCGCTTGTTAATACAGAGGGATAACCCCTAGAGACCTGCCTCCGGGAGCATCATAGAGGCTGGCAGGTTTAGAATAGAATAGAATAGAATAGAATCATTAAGGTTGGAAGTGACCTCAAGGATCATCTAGTCCAACCATCCCCCCACCACCTATTAACCACTAAACCACGTCCCTAAGTACCACATTTAACCTTTCCTTAAACCCCCTCAGGGACGGTGACTCCACCACCTCCCTGGGCAACCCGTTCCAATGCCCGACCCCCCTTTCAGAGAAGAATTTTCTCCTCATCTCCAACCTGAACCTTCCCTGGCGCGACTTGCAGCCATTTCCCCTTGTCCTGTGTGTTGGGAAACCTCTCACCAATGGGCTTTCTAATGGCACTCTTGCAAAAGCCCAGTGGGCTCAAAGAGAAGGAACAGGTCTGCCCTTACCTGAGCTGATCAATGTCTGGCTGGGTGCTGGTGTAGCAGTCCTCGTCAGGTTCATGCCCACTGTTTGCTGTCCATTGCTGTCTGTTTCGCCCTTCTTTGTGGCTGCATTTTCTGTTTCTGTCTGGCTTCCCTGGCTGACAGTCACAGCCTGGGCAGCTGCTACCGGTAACGGCTGAACCACCCCTGTGCCTTTCCTTTGGCAACTGCCAGCAGTGCCTGCTGAGGAGGCCTGGCTCAATCCGGTGGAGGTCTGGCTCCCACCACTTGCCACCACACCTCCGGAGACACCATTGTTGCCTGCTGCCCCTTGGCTCAAGTTGAGGGACTGGCTGCTGGAGGAGGCCTGAGCTACGGCCAAGGTCTGGCCAGTGCTAGTGGCCTGTGGTAAGCCAGAAGCCTGGGAGCTTCCCGGCAGAGCTGCCTTCTGAGCAGAGCCTTGGAGCTGGGCATTAGCGGCTGAGGTCTGCTGCCCCCTCACAGCCAAGTTCTGCACCTAGAAACACACATACAAAACAGTTCATTTGCTTTGCGCAAGTTACTGGCTTGCAGTTTGGCAGAGAACTTATAAGCAACAGGCACTACTGGGATGCTGCCTAAGTTGATGCTTCAAGTCTCACGTGGGGAGCTGGCCAACACTGCAGGCCAAAGCTCAGGTGCAGCCTCCCCAGGAAACACGTTATCCTGGACTCCCTCCTGCCCTTTCTCTGATCGAAGTTAAAGATCTCATGGCACTTTGTGAACAGCACATGAGGACACCGCCATTCTCCGAGGCATGGTGCAGCATTCAGACCTGCCTGCTGTGCCCTTGCACTGGTAAGATTCAGTCTGGCACGGCTGTAAAAGCACTGAGACACCCCCTTCAAGATCATTAATTCCTTTTCAGTTTTTGCATCCACTTCCTCCTCCCAATGTGCAGGGCTTTCCATCCTGGAGGCCCACAGATCTACGCATGGCCTGCAGCCCTTCTGATTTCACCAGTTTCTCTGCATCTTGGTGCTGCCATCTTCTGTGTTTACTTCCCTTCCAAATGCAGTGTTATCTTCAAGTTTGGTCATGGCTTACTTTCCTTCAAAGAAAGTGCTCCAGACAAGAAAAATATGAAGTAACTGGAAATCCCAAGAATGACTGGGGATAGGACAAGGAAAATGGGAAGCCATGGCAGCTCCCTCAACTGAAAAACTACTTATAGATGAATGCAGGAGCTAAGACGTTGTGGCCTGTTTGGTCTTTGACATCTTTACAACAAACCAGCTGGGTGAAGGAATACTACCACTGGCAAAGGCTCTTCACTGGAGAGCGACTGAAAACTGAACGTAGAACTCAACAGTTGTTTTCACACAAGGACAACAAAGAAACTGTGAAGACAGGATTGATCCAGCCTGTGGCTCACCTCAGACACTTTAAGCAGAAATTAATCCCATCTCTGGAGGCAAAAAGCAAACATGAAAAAACGGTGGCAAAAGAGAACAGAATCTCCTGCCTACACAGGGACACAGGTTGAGGATAAAACAGAGCTAATCTGCTACACAGGGATGGCTGGAGACAAAGACCAGAGTGCAGGGTGACAGAGAGCAGAGGAAGGGAAGGACTCTGGGAGGGGGTGTCACTGACCTGGTCTGTGTCTGCATGGACCCCAGGAGACTGAGTGGGTGGTACCTCCTGCTGGACAGCGGCCACAGCCCCGTTGGGCATCAGGATGAGTTGGGAGGCAAGAGGCACATTGCGGCCCAAGGTCCGGTTTACCTGCAACAGGTTCCCCAGCTGTGGCTGTTGAGGGAGGTGATGTGGAATGAAAGGAACGGAGGGGAAGAGAGAAAGACACACAGCGAACCACAAGCAAACAGATTACAAAGCAACACTGGGCTGCAATGTCACACATTGCAAGAACCCCAACCCTCCCTGCACTGTAACGCTGAACATAACCCTCAGCAGCAGGAAACTGGAAACAGCTTCCTGATGGAAACAAGTTCTCTTCTGTCAAACATGGGCCTGGGCCAACTCCCACAGGCTGCCCACAGCTGACTGAAAGACTGGGGTATCAGTTAGCTTTCAGATGTATATCCAGGACTGGTTGAGAAACAGCGATAAAAGACATACATCCAAGACCAGGCCTGCTTGAAAAGAAGGGGATTACAATCCATATCTGAAGTCAACCGAGAGGTAAAAAATATTTTTCAGGTAGGTAACCAAACCCCAGACTGCCTGTAGTCAAGCCTAATATTTTCTATTTAGCAGTACTTCAAAGTGATTAAAAGGATGACATATTTGTTCATGTTGATCTGTTTCTAGACTTACATCCCTGAGCTCAGCAGTGGTAAAAGAGAAAAATTTACCATGTATCTGTTTCAGCCCTGAACCAGAAGAGTAGCTTTATTCAAGTCTAGGACACATATTTCACATTTACATTCTAGTGAGAAGTGCCATGGGATCTTTAACATCTATGCAGAGCAGAGGCAAACATGGTCCGTAACAATCTCATCTGACCCACACAATACAAAGCTCATCTACCCTCAAAAGCTGAGCCTAGAGTCAAACTTGGTGTTCCAGGGACAAAAGCTTCCCCATTTGAAATTTAAAATATAGTGCATCATCCTTAAAGCTAGAGATGGTCCAAAGGTGTTGGTAATCCCAAGCAGTGAAACACTGCGGTAGGGTTCACAGACAGGACACATTTTGCATACACATCTCTTACCCGGAGGTACATCTGGGCCTGTGACTGGTTGAGAGGCGGCGAGGTGGTATTCCCAAGGAGCACAGACTGCGTCAGGGTTGTGGCGCTGGGGGAACTCACGCTCTGTGACCGACTGATCAGCTGAGCAGCTGATGTGGTGGCTAGGTTGATCTTAAAGCAGAGAAGAGCCCCAAATCATATATGAAGAGATGGAGGCAAAGAAATAGGTACAGATTATCTTACTGGGGTACAGCCAGAACAGACATTTTACAGGTTTTTCCTGTATCCTGCAGGGGGCCAGAAAAAGTTCTTGTCTTACGGGGCTACACAATCTAAACTAGCCAAAGCCCTGGATACTGAGCCTCAATATCACCACTGTTAGCATGCAACTGCAATAACAGAACCAAAAGAAATACATCATTTTCTCCAGCCTCTAAAGAGCCACACACACACACACCACACACACCCCCTCCCCTGCAAAATAGCTTCTACCCTACCAACTCATCTACTCTCTGAACAAATCCTGGTTCCTCAACACTCACTACGAAACCAGACTTCCTCTTATCAACAAACTACTACTCTGCCAAAAAAAGATCCAGCAATCCCTTTCATGCTGCTCATGACACTTCTTAGGAGTCCTGATCCTTTTCTAAACCATGACAATGTATCTCCAAAGCCTCAGCAAAGAGAGATCAGTGTCTACTTTTCCACCTAAGAGCCCCTTCCCACTCAGAAACTTCCTGGTCCCCTCATTCCCCACCAACAACGATAGCACCCCAAATCCTCAGTTGCCTGCATCTTGTGGATTCCCAGCATCCTTAGAAGCCGTGTTTCCCTGGCTGACTGCCTTCCTAAGAGATAAAAAGGGGGAAGAACAAGGTGTGGGGTGGGAGGGAGGCTTTGATATGCGTGTGAAGGAGCAGTTACTTACAGAGGCCTGGGTGGTGGTGGTCTGTTGCGGAGTGCTGGTGTTGGGGGAGCTGGCCTGTCTACTGGCTGCAATTGTAGCCTGCAAGAGAGATTAACACAGAAATGAGTACCTGGAACAAACTTTTCAATCCAGCCCAAATATTTAGCTTTGTCGGAACACCCAGTGCCATCATCTCCTCCCATTCCTGAGAACTGGAGCACAATCTAACCACTACAAATCCCTGCTGTGCCCTACAGATCAGGTGCAGCAACTCAGCAAGTTGCCTCCTCTTCTCCAGCAAGTTCAGGCCTACATAATACCCAAGGCAGTGGACAACAGACTCTTACAGTCCATGACCTCCAGACCCTCCACCCATGGGTACATACCCTACTTTGCCACAGCTTGTTGCTACAACCCTCATCCTGATGCTGCAATCTACTCTGTTAACACCCAGGCACTCCCCACAATATTAATTAGCAATTTGCTGGGCTAGTTATGCAGCTTAGTAACAATGCAATGATAGCATTACAACTAACAGATTTCAGGTTAGAGCACGTATGGTTTGTGGAGGAATGTATATATTGATAGATTATTCCCCCCCCCCATCTATGATCCCATGGGAGCTCCACTGTATGAGTTTAGTTAGTTTTATAACTAAGATTTGTGTGAAACTGTTGAGAGGATTCTATGCCCTCCATGCTATAAAGCTGCAGGTAGGGATTTTGAGAACAGCCACACAGGAGCAGAGCTACTCATGGAGATATTGTTACACAGACAGAACTGTATTCACATCACATATAATTCATCTTCAACTGATGATACAGTCTTGCAGGTGAGGGAAGTTGCTAAAGAAAAAAGAATAAATTACTCAACAATTATGTGTCAAAATGTCTTGATTTGCACAAACATATCTCAATTAAAGAAACACCCTCCTAGCTAGACAAGATCTACTTCAGATCCCTCTTGCTAGTAACCCAGTAAAGAAAACATGGGCTACTAAGTTTCAAGATGTAAAATTCAGGGAATACTGCCTGAAATTTCATGCACACAAGATCACGTTTGTTCTCAGAGAAATAAGAACCCATGGTTCACTTTAAGACAGCTTTCAAAAGCTACTGCATCCACTGCCGATTCTTTTATTTAAAGAAGGTGCAAAGGCTGGTCACAGGCTACTAAAGTGCTAGTTTCCTTATGTGGATGCCAAATTTTATCTTTCCCTACTCTGCACCTGAAAACCAAATAAATCTTTGCATCAAGCTTCCGCTTTACTAGCTGTTCGTATTAGCTCTAAAGAATACGTTTAGGGACTGTCGTCTAACCATGGATCAGGAGGACCCTGGTGTACAAGTCATTGTATAAAGAGAAAATCTCTGGATCTTCCCCAGAGAACGATCTAATTCCTCTCCTCTGCCCCTTGGCAACTCACCTGCTGGACAGCAGCCAGGCTGTGAAGCTGGGCACTGTTAAGCTGCTGCTGGAGCATAAACTGATGAAAGTACTGGGCTGCATTGGGCTGTCTCTGGAGTGCCTGCAGGGCCTAGAGAAAGAGGAAAACCCAACTGTCAAAAATAGCATGCCCTTGAAATGTGAATAGAGGGAGAAATTCAGAAATAAATTAACAGCCATCAGCCCATCCCTAGATCCCACGAAAAAAGCAAAACCACTAGATTAGCACATCAAAATACAGAGTACAGCTACGACTTGGGTAACAGACTGAATCACAGGTGTATTCCAGGATAGCAGGAAGCACGCTTGCAAGACTTTCATAGAGTCCAGGGATTTGGGGATGTGTGTGCCCAAGCAGGCAGACAAGTGTTCCGGTATAGCATCATCTGGAGGATATGCACTATATAGAGGAACTGGGATGATAAACTGAATGACTTGCTCTAGAACAGCAGGCTTAAAAGTCCATCCTTGCATGACAGTACAGATTAAATCTAAGAGGCTGAGGACTGGAGAAGTAACCTATAAATCACGAAGCACAGTATCGGGCTACAGGAACTAAAGATTGAGCCTAGCACAAGAATTTCTACATCTGAACACATGACAGTCCTTCAAGCACGCTCTCACCCCCACACATGACAACTCAGAGCAACATGAAAGGGCTTACCACCTCCTTCCACTGATGTACATCCCATGCCAGAACATAACTGCATCTCACCTGTACTGCCTGTCGCTCATAGAGAGACATCTGCGATATCTGGGGACGGGTGCTTCCTCCAGAACTGGAGCTCCCGCTGGTGGAGCTCGAGTTCTGCTCACTTTCGGTCTCCATGGTGACAGGATCCCAGGAGCTCAGGCCGAGACAGACTCCGGATCTACACAGAAAGAATTGGAAACTAAGTCAGGATAGAACCAAATCGTACTTCACCGCATTATACAACTTTTTAAATTGGAATATCCCCGTACCAGGCTCCTTACACAGCTTTGCTACATCACAGGTGACTAGGGATGTCAGGGGTGCGAAATCACTCAGAAATTATACTCACAGTTTAAATCTTTTATTATCGCAGTCAGAAATATAACACACACATTCTCACATTTTATTGCTGTGCTACAACTGTAAGCTACAGCATCCTGAATTCTTAAAAAGGCAGCAGAGTGAAATAGCAGCTGCAGCTCATTCTGGCAATCGTTTGGTTACAGACCTGATCACCTCTCCTTCAAGGCTAGTGAACTGAGGCAAATTGCACTGTGCTTCCAGTCTCCCTCTGCACTTCATCAACTTCTGCTTCTCTCTTCCTCCAGTCCCACAAGAAGTATAATTACCCCACAACTTCGCTACCCTACTGCAGATATACCAATGCAGTCCCTCCTTCTCCGAGTTTAGACCCCAGCCCTCAACTGTTTCCTTCTCTGATCACATGGACTTCCAGTTACTTGTTTTTCCTAACAGGTCATAACTTGATTATTAGACTGGAAGGTGGTATCTGTGGTGGTTAGTTGCTTTCAGGAGGAGCAGAGTCAGAAGAAGAGTTGATGAAGGATTCACTGGGAACACTTGCGAGGGGACAGCTGCCGAAGAGGTCACACAGAGCCAGAGAGATCTTACAGCAGCAGAAAGACGAGCTGCAGTGAACCGCAGGACTGAGAAAGGATTGGAGGTGGCTTTCATCAGCCAAGAGAAAGAGAAACAAGAGAGTGTGTAGCAGAAGAGTAACACACTGGGATGATCAGGGAGTTTTCTGCAGCAAGACACGCTGGCTGCACAGGGAGTAACAGTAGGAGTGATTAGAGTCAGAAAAGGGAAACCACAAAAGTGATTATTCAACAGAATTCCACTGAAAATAATTTTTTGAAGGATATCGTTCCATGTAAGATTAAAAAAAAAAAAAGTTTCTGATAGTCTCTGTATCACTCACTGACATCCTGTTTGTTTCCAAAACACCAGCTGGCTCCCCTGCAACCTACCGGAGAAAGCTCTGAAGGAGAGCCCCTTCCCACAGCACTAGCACAGCCCCTGCATCTAGACCTCTTTTAATCCTGAGACTTCCAGCTTCACAGCCTTCACCAAACACAGGTTTTTCCAGGTGCATAAACAAATGAACTAGCACAGCAGTAAAGGAGGTGCAACAAGTCTCAAGCAGACAACTTTTTAAATTCTGGAATGGTGTTAAGGGCAGCAGATGACCTTAAAGTAGGGCAACAGCATTAACGCTGCAGAGGATGGCTGGCTAAATCAGGGAACTGCTGCTCTGAACCTGCTCCTCGAAACCTGGAAAACTCTGTAATTGAGAAGCAGATAGCTGCGGCTTAAGTCCCTGTTTCCCCACACACCTTCACCTCTGCCCTCGAGTCCTGCCCTGGCATCTCCCTGCTAATCCAGCACTGGCTTCCTGCACTGCTTCATTAGTGGTCATTGGTAATTCTGCCCTGCAGTCCTCATCTTCTCAACAGAGCAACTGAGACACTCACCCTCCTAACCGGCCACTACTGTTTTCAAGCACAACTCTATTACAGCTAGAATCAGTTGGTGAATACACCTTTCTGGAAGACAAAGCTCTGAAGAGGACAATTGTCTTAAATATCTTCCCCATGGGGCAGCACCACAAAAAGTAAACGAAGCCTGAAAATAAATAAATTGAGAAGGGAGAGAATACAGACTTTTTGAAAGAAAGAAACAAACTGTGGTAGATAAATGAAGTACTTCAAAATGAGTTAAAACACAAGTCTGAGCGAAGCTACCTGCATTACACCAAGTTACCTAGCGCTCAGCTACCATTAGGAGACAATTTCTGTTCTCTTGCCCACCCTGAACCTCCCCATGCAGGTTCCTCCCAGAATTCACCTTGCTTCTGGTGCTCACTAGATCAACTTACTTAACTTTGCAGGAAAACTACCCGAAACATCATTTTCTGCCAGATCAGTGAGTTGAATTAGCTCACTGTGATGCCACAAGTGCCAGTGAGACAGAAAAGAAAGCAAGGATCAGCTTAGCTGTAGCACAAACCCTTACCCACAACAGCTGCACCAGGAGAAACCTGACTTCCCACTTGGTGCTCTGCTCCACCAATATGTTTCCTCAGTAAACAGCAGCACTGCCTAAGATTTCCAGCATTTTTGAGAGTTCCATGTTGACCTAGACCTTAAAATCAGGTCCTAGCACAAACAGAATCCTACTGAAACACCTCTGGAATGAGAGGCGTCAAAGAATTTTGGTCTCTGTGTAGTTAAAAGGCGTTTTGGGGCATGGAGAGAGAAGCACACCCTCCTTTTGCAGAAGGATGGCAAGAATTTTAAGTCACTCATAGCAAGTGGGGTTATCCGGCAAAACCCCTTCCAAACACAAAAGTGAAAAGGCACAGTATTTCCCCAGGCAAGTTCATCTAAGGATGCCGCTCCATGTTAGTGTAACCTGATCCAAACACAGGCTATTTCCACACAAAACAGCACGGATTGCACCCTCTCCTCTCCTGTGTGCATCTTTCAGCACTCTCCTCTTGTAAAAATCTAGTAATCGCTGTGGTGTCACATCACTTGACTCAGCTCGCTGCTCCATGAGACGGATAACTTACCAAAAATGAGTCTTCCAACAGATTGGGTTAACTCTCAAACATTTGACACTACAAAACATCATCAGCAGATCCCAAGAAAAAAAAACAACAACAAAACCCACCAAACCAACAGAGCAACAACGCGGCCACCACTGGAAACCAGCCTTCGAACAACAGCTAGATTGGGTTCAGCCTCACACAGAACTGCGCCCTACCAGGCGGGCGCAGGGGATAAGAGGCCTGCTAACTCGGCGGCAGGAATGACAGCGCGGCAGAAAGGAAGGGAAGGAGGGAGGGCAGCGCGGACAGAGCACACGGGCCGGCCCGGAGCCTGACCCGTGCGCCAGACCCAGCGCACGCCAGCACCGGCCCGTCCGCGGGTGCCGGCCTCTCCAAGGCAGACCCCAGACCCCGACCGCAGACCCCGCACGCCGGGCAGGGGAGTTTCACTCGCCCACCCCCTCCGCGCCCCGGCACGCCACCGCTGCCTGCGGAACGTTTTCCAACCCTCTAACTGGTTTTGTCGCTTCTCCCTCGAGAAGCTAAGCGCACAAGTGAGATCTGCACGGGTTTGCCCGCAGGCTTGGGGGAGAAAAATCTGCGCCCAGGACCGCAGCGCACCCCGCGCCCCGTCACCGCGGATCTCCACAGCACAGCTCCGCAAGCAGAGGCGTGAAGCTGCCGGGACGCGGTAACTCTGCTCCGGGATGCTGTGGGAGCAGCGGGAGGTGCGGCTCCGCGCGCGGCAGGACCCCCGCA
>VWZZ01007705.1:0-14325 GCA_013399095.1 Psophia crepitans | reverse complement strand
TGTGTCCAGTTTTGGGCCCCTCACCACAAGAAAGACATCGAGGCCCTCGAGCGTGTCCAGAGAAGGGCAACGAAGCTGGTGAAGGGGCTGGAGCACAGGTCTTACGAGGAGCAGCTGAGGGAAGTGGGACTGTTTAGTCTGGAGAAGAGAAGGCTCAGGGGAGACCTTATTGCCCTCTACAACTACCTGAAAGGAAGTTGTGGCGAGCTGGGGGTCAGCCTCTTCTCGCAGATAACTAGTGACAGGACAAGAGGAAATGGCTGCAAGTTGCACCAGGGGAAATTCAGGTTGGAGCTTAGGAGAAATTTCTTCTCGGAAAGGGTGGTTGGGCATTGGAACAGGTTGCCCAGGGAGGTGGTGGAGTCACCGTCCCTGGGTGTGTTTAAAGAAAGGTTGGATGTGGTACTTAGGGACATGGTTTAGTGGGTAATAGGTGGTAGGGGAACAGTTGGACTAGATGGTCCTTGAGGTCTCTTCCAACTTTTATGATTCTATGAACAACATCAATATGATTCAAAACCACAGCCCAGAAACATCTGATTGTATTCCCATTTCACACACTTTATTTCCTTACTTACCTACCGCGTGCAGGTACAAGGTGGCAAGACTTCCTATCATCAGATGAAGAGGAACCTTGGTGGGCCTGTTTCTATTTAGATCTAATTTCATGACCATCTGATGATACAAACTGTAAAACAGACCCTTGTCACATGTCTATTTAGAGGCAGGAGAGCGTGGCTCATGGGCACACTGAGTGCACCAGGTTACAGCCTTCAGTTTTTATTTATAACATCGCTATCTGAAGTTCAACCAGATTAGAGGACCTTCCTTCTGAAGCTCCTTCAGTCCAGCCCAAATACCCAGAGGAAGAAACTTGCCAGCAAGGCAACAGGGAGACTGTGAAGCCCACTTTGCTCCCTTGTCCTTTCCTGTCCATTGGCAGAGCACCATCGAATAGTGCCTATTGACTCCCATGATATCTTGGGAAGGGGCAATGCTAGGGGAACACTGCCTAGAGGAGAGAGAGAAGGGATGCTGGTGCAGGTGGTAGAGGGAAGGAGAAAGTGAGGAAAATGAGAATGGGGGGGAAGGGTTTGGGGGAAGTGGAGGTGCAGGGTAGTGGTGAAGACACAGACACTGAGACCAGGCAGAGGTCTTAGGGCACCTTGGCAGCCAGGGCTGTGAGAGGCGGAGACTCACCACGTTGGCAAGGGGTGGGCGAAGCAGGGTCTTGCTTTGTCCTTGTGTTCCTCAACACCTAGAGCTGCATCCCCAGTGTCACCCAAGAGGGCCCTTTCTCCCTTTCCCATCCTACATTACTGCACAGCCCACTTGATCCAAGTCCCTGACCTCCCCCTCTCCTCCTCACTCCTCACTTTCCCCCTCTGCTGCAGGATCCCTGCTTCCAAGAGGGAAGGAGAGAGGGAGAGGAGTGGTTGGAGGAGTTTTGTTTCTGGGTCAGAGCTGGTTAGTTTTAGCCAGGTAAGGGGAATTTCCACTGTTGTGTTGGTTTGTTTTTTGTTTGGTTTGGTTTACATGGTGCTGTTCAGAGCCCTAAAAGTATTATCAAGATACGTCCTATGCTTTCTCAGCCTGTGATGCTGCCATCACCATCTTTCACAGCCAGGGCTGTGAAACGCATTTGCATCCTTTTCGGATTCTAAGGCTGTTTTCCCAGTAAATCAGGAGTTGATGAATAAAGAGTGAATTCCCTCACACTGCAATTTTGAGGGACCAGCAGTAAAGGTGGTGGGCAAACCCCCTCTGAGTCAGAAGAGTTGAATTTGCAGGTACAATCAGCTGCATAGAGGATCACAGTATCTTTTTTTCTGCTGGAGACAGCAGAATTCAGGTCCGCAGCTGGAGCAACCCTGTAGGTGGGATGTGGATTGAAAGGTCTCTGCCTGCCTCTGCCTCTGCCACTCCTCCCAACTAGACTGTGTCAGCCCCAAGGACTCTTCTGCAACTCCTGGTCTCTTTCAGACATGTAGGCCCTTTTTTTTCATCTTCCAGGCTCATATCTCCTGGCTATCATTTGTCTGTGTCTTGAGGGAAGAGTGTCCTTTTCTAGCACCAGCAGCACAGCACAGGACCTATGACACCTTTCAGGTACTACCCCAGTCCTGACGCTATAAGGTGATGACATGCAGCAGTCATTTGCACAAGTGTTAGTCTACTCTGTATCCATAGTATATGCACACGATCTTCATCTGCTAGCTTTCTGAGGTTGTCTTAGCTAGCTGCCTGATCCGCTTCTGCAAGACAGGTATATAGAGGAAGCTCTAAGGACATCAATAGCCGTTTGCCATGTCATCAGGGAGGTGAAACTGCCAGAACCTCAGGAAGATCATGGACAGTTCACTACATGGTAACATCTACTAAGGTCTTCTGTTTGCATTAAACTTCTACAGCAGCTTTAGTTTTGCATGTCCTGCATGAACACAGAGTCCATCACTGCCTCATATTGCTATTTCTTTTTATGAAAAGTAACTGAATCATTATAAGAAGATTACAAATGTTCACTTCCACAAAAGGTAGCACAGACCATAAAAAATCAGCCCCACAAAAATATCTAGATCTAACCCTTATTTTATATGGCTTTGCAAACTTGCTTTAAAGCAGTAAGCATTGAAAGAAAATCCTGCAACCCTTGATCTAACAGAACTGGGATGTGAAACCTGCACAATCGTGCCCTTTTTTAGTTTCTAAAATACTCCCACTTGAAATAAAAAATGGAAACAAGCAAAACACCACACAACTGTAGTGAATTTGGAGGGGACATTATTTTGATCTCATGGCTTCCCTTCATAAGGCACTGTTATGTTACACAGTTCTTTTCTGCCTGGGAGAACTGGTAAAGTAGTTCTCCTTTAGCCTCCCCTTTCCAGTTCCTATTCTTCAGTTGTGACAGAAAGATGATTCACAGGGCCATGTAGTGAACCAAATCAGGGTCAAAAATGCCTTTTTTTTTTGCTTGGAGTTTGGTTGCAGACAAAATGTTACATTAACTGAGAACGTAGCCTAGAGATGGGACAGAGGGAGGAGAGGAAGACTTGAGCCACTACGGCAACCAAAGGCAAGGTGAGTAATGTTTCTCTCTTTTCCAGGCATTAAAACCTGTGCAAACTTCATCAACTGTCAAGTTACTGCCTTCTTTCCAGGTTCCACACACTTTATTTCACTTGATCCCAAATGACTGTGTATCAAGCCAGGTTTCACATAGGTACTTAAGGCATAGATCAAAGGAAATAGGATGCGTCCAACACAGAAGGGAAGAGGAGAGCCAGAGCAATGAAGTTTTCCTTATGGAAGCACAAAACTCAGATTATTGGTTGCAGAGCCAGGGAATTCTAGTAGGAACCCTTCTTCGAGACATCTGTGGAAAGAAAGCAAGAAAAGACAAAGTGCCTGATGAATTTTTAGGAAGCTATCTAAGTACTAAGAGATCTTAGGGGGTGAGTTACAACATCTTTTTGTCATTGATGTAGGCTTTTCCAATTGCATTCAGATTTGGGATGCAGCAAGGACTGCGCATGTGAGGAGTGTATAGAAATGAAATAAAACCAGATCTTTTTAACCTTCTGTGGTATGCTCAAGCCTTGATCTGCATTGAGATTATACTTGGACTCAAAAGAGTGTCCACAACTAGTACAATAGATCCCAGTTCAACCCACAAGTCCAAGAAGGCTCTACAGCGCATGATGGAATTAAGTAGAGAGCAGAGGTGGGCTGCTTTGCTTGCTTACCACCAGTCCTCTGCTCTGTTTCAGCTGTTCCCACCTTGGAAGCCTGTTAACACTAACCTGAACTACAAGGGAAAACATATTCTCCTGCTGTGCGGTCATCTGTAGAAACAAAAGAGAAAGGGTGGTGAGCTCTAGGACTGCATGGTAGGATAATGCCAAGCTTCCTTCTCTTTAACACAACCATCCCACTACTTTAATTTTTCACTCATCAGACTGTGAATGCAGGAACAGAAAAATGTCTGCAGTGGGTCTGTCTCCCCAACATGTCTCACGTACAGCTGTGAAAGACTGTCTTATGCATTGTGATACCTTCTAATGCAAGGAAATTTTTGTAAATAGAAAACCTTTCAGCAGTGTGTCCTGACAGCCCTGCTTTTTTAAAGGTAATTAGTATTTTCATGTCAGATAATAATTTTTAAATTGTATGTACTAAGCACAAAAATTCTTGTACAGGATGGAATAGCAAAGAGAGAGCATATTAGGTGACAATATTTAGCTCTGTAAAGGTTGGATTAAGAAGTCTCCTACTCTTCCTGGCATGGTGTGGAAGGGGAAACAAGAATGGAATTCAGTATACAACATGTAGGCCTGTGGTGCAGCTTTCTAAACCTTCAGGGGTAGTTTTTTCCATTTTGTTCTCAAATTCTTGTTAAAAAATAATTCTTAATGTTCCAGCTGCTGTTTTGGCTCATAGTGAGCACAGAATAATCAGAGAGACTCAAAATGACTCCAAGATCTCTCTTCTGTGTGCTGATAGTTCATTTAGAGCTTCAAAGGATAAGAAATTATTTTCCTGTTATTCTCTGATACATAGAATCACAGAATGGTTTGGGTTGGGAGAGACCTTAAACATGATCTAGTTCCACACCCCTGTAACTATGGGGCAGGGACACCCTACACCAGACCAGGTAGCCCGAAGCCTCGTGGATGGTAGGATTATCACACTATGCATGAAAAGCATAGAAGTAAATTCTGCCTTCTGACGAATCAGGGTGGCAGTATGTAACACTGATTTTAAATAAATGCCTAAGTATTTTCAAGAGAGCTAAGGAGATGGAGAAAACATGGTAAATTGACAGAGAAGCTTTCTTTCCACAGAGATGTAGCTTGAAGCTAGAGGAAGTAAAAAAGCACAGTAATTTTGAACACATACACACCACAATGTAATCATAGTGCCAGGCATTCTCATCTCAGGAACAGAAAAGCAACTGATTCTGCTACTTGAATGTAGAAGTTTTGTACAGAGGAAACCCAAGCTTGGAGGTGCGGGAGAAAGTGCACTGGAATAAGGGAGATAAGGGAATAAGGGGCATAGACAGAACTGTGTCTGAGTGGGGAGTATAATAGTTACTCTTTGCCTACCTGGTTTATAGTAGTCGTAGACATGCACTGTTGCCGCTTTCAGATTCTGCACTTCAACATCTTGTTCCACTGAGATGTTAAGCTTCAGAGGAGTCTTACCCAGCTGGAGAGAAGAAATGAGCAGAAATGGAGAAGAGAAGACAGAGGGGATCTGATCAACGCTTATAAATATCCAAAGGGTGGGTGTCTAGAGGAAGGGGCTGAACTCTTCTCAGTGGTGCCCAGTGACAGGACAAGGGGCAGTGGGCACAAGCTGGAACACAGGAAGTTCCCTCTGAACATGAGGAAAAACCTCTTTACTCTGAGGGTGACAGAGCACTTGCAAAGGCTGCCTAGAGAGGTTTGTGGAGTCTCCTTCTCTGGAGATATTCAAAACCCACCTGGATGCAACCCTGTGCTACATGCTCTAGGTGATCCTGCTCTAGCAGGGGGGTTGGACTAGATGAGGCCCAACCAGGGGTCCCTTCCAACCCCTACCAATCTGAATCTGTGAAACACACTGGCCATCTCAAAGTCACCTGCATACCAACTTTATTCCCTCTGCATCAGAGATTTCTTTGACTTTCCAGGTTCTTCCACCGTCTTCCTCTTTTGCCAAAATTTTAGCCTGCTTGACCACTCTAGAGATTTATATTTCTGATCTCTGAAAGTCCCAACACAATGTACTGCAGTTGCTACTACTTGAATGGGCGGCTCCCTGTGGTTTTCCTCTTACCTCTTCCAAGTAGATTGTGACTTTGTCTGGTTTTATCTCTGTCTTTTTCACCAGGGGTATCTTCTGCAGCTGTATAGGAAGACAAGAGATGAGCTTGGTTAGCATCAGCTCATTGGCCTTCCCTGTTGTTGGTATTTGTCAGTGAACCACTGCTGACTAAAGCACTTTGCCTAGTCAGGGGAAGGCCTGCGTTCCCCAGCTATAAGGGCTTTGAGTCTGTTGGGAGTGCACAAAGCCTTAGAAAAGTTTTTTTCAGATTTGGAACAAGTGTCCTTGAGCCACGTTCCTATTTTCAGCACTTGTAGCAAAGGGAAAGATGGCTAGCAGGAGGTTATGATGGAACTTCCTAGCTATCTCCTGGAATATTCTCCACTGGAGAATGTCATTGAACAACTTCATGGGATTCAGCACTGGAGTGTTGAATGGAGTATCCCTACAAATGGCACTGACAATAGGGAAGGGTCTCAGTACACCCCAGCTGATTCTAACTAGGTGCTTTTCTGTTCCCCTCTAACCTTTTACTGCACATGTGATCCTCACATGAAAAACTGCACAACTAGTTGTGCAAATGGAAAGTTACCTTGTGAAATAGCCCACTATATCTGCGCTTGCTTAGTTTAGTTAATTTGTAGCAAGATTAGTAGCTACCATTCTCCAGCAGTTCTTAGATGTTTGGGTATTTCTGGCTCAGCTACATCTGGAAAATATATTTTCCTATTTTCAGGGAAGGCCAGAGGAAAAAGTCTTACCGCTTGCATGGAGTTCTTCACAGGAATGAACCCTGACAGCATCTCTACCTCCACCAGGGCCATGTTACTGGTCTCACGGTCCCCTACGTAACTGTAAAAAGGCATGAGAGAAGCACATTAGATGTGGAAGGCGTCACAGCACTTCTAGGACAAAATAATGAACACTTCCAAACTCTGGCCTGCTCTACACTGATGTGAAAGCTCAGAAGCATGTCTAACTGATGGGAGAAAGGGACAAAAAATCACCCCCATCTACTTGCTCAATATGGAGACAGATTGTGCAGCAAACTTTTTATGGTTAACCTTCATGCTAACCTCTCCAACAGGTAAAAGTGATCTTTGATGCTACAGGTTGACAGTAGCAGCATTGGCATCATTCTCTTTCAGGACAGTAGGGCATGGAGAATATGGACCAAGACACTCATCCTAGACAGATGCAGGCAAGTGAAATATCAATAGGGATTAGAGTTTCTGCTGTCTGGTTCCAGCAGAGGTTCACACTGCAGGAGAATGCACCTCAGGGCTGGTTCAGCCCAGGCTGCCAAGGGTCCCATGGCGGGGAGCTCTGGCCCTTGGGAATGCTGCCATCTCAGCCGCTAGTGGGCTGGGGGCTGCTGAGCTGCTCCATGCTGACTGAGATAGTTACTGCGGTTCTGCAAGTCACTGACAGTGTTTTCTCATGCTTCTCCAGGCCTTAATTCTCAGCTCACAATCTCTTTGGGATCTGTAGAGAAGAATAGAGTCTTACCCTTTGTCTTTGTCTACATAGACAGGAGGTTTTTATAAGGTTCTGGTCATACTACTGGGGCTCTCATTTCTTTCTACTGACAAAAAGAACTCAAGGGATCTCATACCTGACAGACACATGGATGTCGAGCTGTTCACTGACACCATCACATTCTTTTGGTACTGTTTCCACATGCAGAACAAAGACCTCTTCTGTCTTTGGTGGTGGGGTGTTATAGTACACAGTGGTCTGGTGAGGGAGAAAACACCTCTGTGAAGTTCCCTAGAGTTTTCCTGTATGAGCTAAAGGAACACCTATGCCTCAAGCTTTTAATGAGTTGGTAGCCAGTGGCTAACACAACTGGCCCCAGCTGTGCTTTCTGTTCAGACACATGCTGTTTAGCCATATCAGATACACCTGACAAATGTAACCCCCATCATGGAGGCTCAGCTACCTGTGATCCAAGCCCTCATTCAGTACCACACTGTCTCAATCTTACTGAAAAAATAGATTGTTAAGGTGTGAGAAAGGACATTAACTAAAACCCTGCCCAAAAGGAGAAGGAAGTGTAACTGTTAACTGTTGACATGATAATAGTTAGTAGTTCTAGATATCAAGAGGAAAATACTGATAAAACAAGTATAAAACCATTAAGAAAGAAAGAAAGAACAAAGAATCAGAAGAGGACAACTCAGTAAAAGGGCTGATCACACTTCTCCAAAGAGTAACATCTTCTTCCACCTACTTGGTGACTGACTACCTGGTCAGCAGGAACTCATCAGATTTCTTGTGCTTATTGACTATATTCTAGTGTAGGCAAGTAGTATGAGTCCTAGTTAACTCCTATATGCATTAACAACAAATAATTGTGTCCTTTTGTCTGTACACTGCTTGCAGATTCTCTGTGAGCATCGTAAGAGATGGCTGAACAGAAGTGACTCGGTGAGGGATGTTTTCACAGGGAGTGACCTGAGTTCTTTGCTGCATAAACAGATTGGGAGCAGCCCTGAGGAGAAGGACTTGGGGGTTCTGGTTGATGAAAAAGTCAACATGAGCCAGCAGTGTGCACTAGCAGCCCAGAAAGCCAACTATGTCCTGAGCTGTATCAAAAGCAGTCTGGCCAGCAGGTCTAGGGAGGTGACTGTCCCCCTTTACTCTGCTCTGGTGGGACCCCACCTGGAGCACTGCATCCAGCTCTGGGGTCCTCAGTACAGGCAAGACACGGAGCTGCTGGAACAAGTCCAGAGGAGGGACACAAAGCTGATCAGAGGGCTGGAGCACCTCTCCTATGAAGACAGGCTGAGAGAGTTGGGGTTGTTCAGCCTGGAGAAGAGAAGGCTCCAGGGAGACCTAATCACGACCTTCCAGTACCTAAAGGGGCCTACAGGAAAGCTGGTGAGGAACGGTTTATTAGGGAGTGCAGTGATAGGACAAGGGGTTAAAACTAAAAGAGGGGGGATTTAGATTGGAAATTATGAAGAAATTCTTCCCTGTGAGGGTGGTGAGGCCCTGGCACAGGTTGCCCAGAGAAGCTGTGACTGCCCCCTCCCTGGAAGTGTTCAAGGCCAGGTTGGATGGGGCTTTGGGCAACCTGGCCTAGTGGATGGTGTCCCTGCCCATAGCAGTTGGAACTGGATGATCCTTGTGGTTCCTTCCAACCCAAACCATTCTACTGTATGATTCTATGAATGACTCATAAGCAGACCACTATCAAAGCTGCCAGAACAAGATGTATTCTCTTGATGGACCAATTGTGTTGGTATATTGGGATAAGACGACCTTGGTCCTACATCGCTTCTCATTTCTGCATGTTATAACAACCCAAAGAATATTATATCAGAAGATATACAGTGCTTAGCTCCTGAAGCAGTGACATCAGCAACATATATTCGATATTAAAGCAAGTACTATTCTGTATCTCATCACTCCTGACTTCAGATCGAACCATCTCTTAACAATGATATGGCTCTCTAGCATGGGACAGCAAAGCTGAGACATATCTCAGAAGAAGATACTACAGATGGTTGCAATAAAACTATGTCAACAGAGTACACCTGAGCTCCTTAAAGGTTGACATGATTCTATCTAGAAAGCAAAATCCTGCTCAGAATTTGAGGCTATAGTGCTTAAAGCTAAACCTCACTTGAACAGTCAGTAGTAAAACCTGACAGCTCTGTTCCTTGTATATACTCACCTGCACATAAACGCAGCCACTGCCAGTTGCCTGCACTGTGTACTTCCCTGGGACTGCAAGGAGAGACGCCTGATGCAGGACCAACTTGTTGTTCCTGTGCACATGGAATTCCAATGGAGAAGCTTCTTTGCCTTGAACTGTCACCTTTACATCTTTGATCTCCTGAGGAATCAGGGCTGCATACTGAGCGAGGGCCTGCAGGCTAACAACTGTGTCCTGAAGGGAGAGACATAGTCACTTTGCTGTGGAGCCATGCAGTACGAGATCCAGCACACGAGGTCAGGTACTGCAGGGAGAACCACACTCCTCATGGCCCTGATTCACGCTCTGACACAAGCGAGGTCTATGCCACTGTGTGCGGTCTATGCCGCAGGCATCAGGATGACTTCTGTTACCTGGAAAGCATGGCTTCTGAGCACTGGGGTTAGCAGTCCCAGGCCCTGGGTAATCCCAGTTACACCACACAGAAAAAGATCTTCCCCCATGGCCTTCCCCTTCCCATGCAGGGCTCATGCATGCCTGTCTGCAAAGCATGGATCTAGAGTAACATCAACATGAGAGATGTACACATCACTCCAGCCATGGTATCTGTCTTCTTTCACTGTGATTTTCCCTGTCTTGTTACCTGTGTGGAAGCAAATCCACCAACAGCGTTTCTTTGACTGCTGAGCCAGTGCACAAGCTTGCTCACTGAGGCTTCACTGGGTGCCAAGTCAGGCTTGGAGACATGAGCCAGGAGGATGTAGGCTACTGTCTCAATCGTAGAAGAAGATTTTTCACTGCTGGAATGTGAGGTCAGGAGCTCCACTAATGGGGGGAGAAACATGTGGAAAAGAAGAACAGCAGATCCCAATGAACATCTGATTCTCGTTCCCTGGTACCCTTTGAGGACTGGCAGTTTCCTGTACACCATCGGAAATGCATGTGCCTTTCTGGGGCACCTCAGAGTGCAGAAGCCAATCTCTCCCATTGTTTTTGCACTCTGAAGGGCCAGCCATTTATGATAGCCTTCATTTCTTCCTTTGAAATCACAGAGAGATCCAGGCCCCAAATCCTCAATCAGTCCCTCTAGGAAACAGTTCCCCTAGAAACTGATTGACTCTGAACAGAGGCTCTTTGTTTAAAGCACAGTCCTAGTCTTATTCAGCTCTATGTATATTCAAAGCTATGTCCCCAAGGCACAGAATTTTTTTCTGTTTCTGCATTTACCTAGGATAGTCTAACAAAGCTCCCTGTGCTGAAAAGTCTAGGACTTATTTCCAGTCAGTTTTACCTATTGTACAAGAATTGGTGACACTATGAAGAATTGCTGAGGAGCAAGAGAACCCAACTTATTTTGTTGGCATCCTCACTATGCAGTGCGGAGAGGAGAATTGAAGCTAGAGCTGGGCTCCCACCTATGGTCCAAGCTCACATGCACTGAATGCATCTGAATCTGGTTGAGTGTTTTGTTGTAATGATAGTAAGGGGCTAACCAAAATTCAGCTAAGAACTTAGCTTAATTGTGCCAATGTAGACTGGCACTGGTATAAATGTGAAAACCTGAAATGCTTTTAAAATCAAAGTGATTTTTCAGAACAAACCTTTACGTTTGAAATAAAAATCACAAAATTTTATTTCATGCATAAGACCAGCAAAAAGACTTTAGAATTTAGATCAGGGACTCTATGGACTGGTATTACATCATTACATTTATCCCAATGGAAAGTTTTTGCATGAGGGATTTATGACATAAGCAGATGTGCTGGTTTTGGCTGGGATAGAGTTAATTCTGTTTATAGTAGCTAGTATGGGACTATGTTTTGGATGTGTGCTGAAAACAGTGTTGATAACACAGAGACATTTTTGTTGTTGCTGAGCAGGGCTTACACAGAGCCAAGGCCTTGTCTGCTTCTTACAGCACCCCACCAACAAGGAGGCTGGGGATGCACAAGGAGTTGGGAGCAGACACAGCCAGGACAGCTGACCAAAGGGATATTCCATACCATATGATGTCATGCTCAGTATATAAAGCTGGGAGAAGGAGGAAGGGGGAACGTTCTGAGTGATGTTTGTCTTCACAAGTCACCGTTACACGCAATGGACCCCTGCTGTCCTGGGGATGGCTGAACATCTGCCTGCCCATGGGGAGTGGGGAATTAATTCCTGGTTTTGCTTTGCTTGCACATGTGGCTTTTGCTTTACCTATTAAACTGTCTTTCTCTCAGCTCATGAGTTTTCTGTTTCACTTTTCTGATTCTCTCCCCCATCCCTCTAGGGGCGGCATGAGCAAGCAGCTGCATGGGGCTGAGCTGCCGGCTGGGGTTAAACCACAACAGCAGAACAATTTTTTCATGAAGTGGTAGAAGGTGTCTTGGAGATGCAGCTACAGGTGACCTACACATTAACCTTGATTCTTTAAAAAGCATTAAACTCCTGTTTGAGATCCAATGGTAATTCTGTTAGTGAGGCTAACAGAATCCCAGCCACCTGGCCACAGAAGGGGTGTCTAGCCAGCAGAAGATAATGCTCTTGAGGAGTGATTCTCCAGCAGGCAAACTGGCTGCAATCACATCCTCAGAGTCAGCAGGCAGAACACAGACACATTTAAACATGTAGGACAACACCTTTCGCTCACTTACAACTCCATTGCTCTTGCCAAGTCATTTGTAACTATCATCAGTGGAAGCAAGAGACAGAAAACTATCGCTTGACTCGCAGGCAATTTTTAGTGCTTCATGCCCTAGGGCCTTAAAGGGACATTTTCCAAAGTTCTTGGAAAGCGTCTGACTGACTGGACATCACTGAGGATGTGCTACAGACACTTGTTCAATTGGTACTATCTCAGAGACACCTCTGAGAAAGGATTGCATTCAGTGTGTGCAATTCTACTCCAAGTTTGCCCACTAGCCACCCTGTGAAGCCAGCTGGGCAGCTTGAGTGGCTATGCAGTGACCTACACTCTGCACTGGTAGCTGGTCAGCCTGAAAAATCCTCTCCCTTTTTTCTTCTGTGTTATTTTTCAGTTCCCAGTGTAGTTTATCATGCTGCCAGGTGAACATATGTGGGGAGAAACTTACTTAAGCCAAATCAGGTAATATCATTACCAACTGTTTAAGCATAGGCTTAGTTGCTTTGAAAACCCCACCTGGCATCCTCATTCAGGATAAGTCCATTTTTTTCCAAGTTAACGAGACAAAGAAAGAACCAACCTCAGCAGCACAGCGATAAAGATACATCCAAAGGGCCCTGAGCTGAGTAGAGCAACAATGAGTAAGCAGTCCAAAGGTTTGAATTCTGCAAGTAAATGCCCTGACCAGCGTCTGAATAGACATAGTGAAGCAAGTTTCCTCTGCAGGATCTCTGGTACTTTGCATGAATTGCTGAAGAATGATGGGAGCACCACAACTCAAGTGAGTACTTTGACCACACAAATTAAAGAGTGGATCACCTCTGCTGCTTTTGGTTAGAAATTGTTTTCTGGGTCTGAGAAAGTTAGAGACTTTCACAACTTCAATAAATTACCATTTTCTAACACAAATGCCAATCTGAGAATAGTTAAATTTCCCAAACCACTGCAATTAAACCCTACAGATATCAGGCCTTAAACACAGTCATTATCTCTAGAATCCAAAATCTTCTAAACAGCAGCAACCTACCAGTTTCCTTCTCTAGCATATCCAGGAGCTGCTGTCTCATCTCCATGTCCTTGCTCAGTGTGAAGACATAAGCCATCAAGGCCTTGACATAAACACTTGTGTTATGAAGTGTCACATTCTTGAGGCAACGTAAAGCATTATCCAGCATGGTGTCCTGAGAAAGGAATGCAAACCCAGTGAATTTCCTCTGACCACTTTTTTGTTGTGAAAACCTACTCCCAACCCTTAAGCATCCCAGCTACACACTTGATGTATTTCAGTGCTATCATCTCTCTCAGAGCTGTGGAATGTGAAGTAGAGTGGGCAAAGAATCACTCACTGTGGGTTGAAAACAAAGATGTGACTGGACATATCACTGGGATGGGAGCTAGTAATACACTGGAGAATCCAGCTGTAGGAAGTGTCTAGTAACATGCTGGCTCAGAACTGTCAGACCTCCATGCTGTGGGTCTCAGCTCCCGAGGGAGTTTTTGGAGCTTCGTATAGAATCATAGCATGGTTTTGGTTCGAAGGGACCTCAAAGATCATCTAGTTCCAACCCCCCTGCCATGGGCAGGGACACCCTCCACTAGACCAGGCTGCTCAAAGCCCCATCCAACCTGGCCTTGAACACTGCCAGGGATGGTGCTTCCACAGCTTCTCTGGGCACCTTGTTCCAGTGCCTCACCACCCTCACAGGGAAGAATTTCTTCCTAATATCTAAATCCCTCCTCTTTTAGTTTAAACCCATTACCCCTTGTCTGTAGTGATAGCTACACGCCCTCGTGAACAGTCCCTTCCCACTTTTCTGTAGGGCCCCTTTAGGCTTTAGGAACTGGAAGACTGTTATAAGGTCTCTCTGGAGCCTTCTCTTCTCCAGGCTGAACAAGCCCAACTCTCTCAGCCTGTCTTCATAGGAGATGTGCTCCAGCCCCCTGATGAACTTTATGGCCTCCTCTGAACTTGCTCCAGCAGCTTTATGCCCTTCTTACGTTGGGAGTCCCAGAGCTGCACACAGTACTCCAGGTGGGGGTCTCACCAGAGCAGAGTAAAGGGGCAGAATCACCTCCCTTGACTCGCTGGCCACACTGCTTTTGATGCAGGCCAGGATACGGTTGGCTTTCTGGGCTGCTAGCACACACCGCTGGCTCATGTTGAGCTTCTTGTCCACCAACATCCTCAAGTCCTCCTTCTTAAGGCTGCTCTCAATCCATT
>VWZZ01007704.1:358289-375263 GCA_013399095.1 Psophia crepitans | reverse complement strand
AAGACCCCCAGCTACTTCGTCACCAAGGAGGCCCCAGCCCGCATCTCCTCCATGTCCAAGGGCACAAAGCTCATCGTGGTGGTGCGGGACCCGGTGACCAGAGCCATCTCGGACTACACCCAGACGCTCTCCAAGAAGCCCGATATCCCCACCTTTGAGAGCCTGACCTTCAAAAACAGGACTACGGGCCTGATCGACACCTCGTGGAGCGCCATCCAGATTGGCATCTACGCCAAGCACCTGGAGAACTGGCTCCTCTACTTCCCCATCGGGCAGATCCTCTTCGTCAGCGGGGAGAGGCTGATCAGCGACCCCGCGGGGGAGCTGGGCAGGGTCCAGGACTTTCTGGGCCTCAAGAGGATCATCACCGACAAACACTTCTACTTCAACAAAACCAAGGGGTTCCCGTGCCTGAAGAAGGCGGAAGGCAGCAGCAAACCCCACTGCCTGGGGAAGACGAAAGGCAGGACCCACCCCGACATAGACCAGGAGGTGGTGCAGAGACTGCGGGACTTCTACCGGCCCTTCAACATGAAGTTCTACCAGATGACGGGGCAGGACTTCGGCTGGGACTGAGGCTGAAAAAAATAATTTAAAAAAAGGAAAATATAATATAATATATATTTTTTTTACATATCAGTAGAGAGGGGGAAAATACAGAAAAAAAAATAATAGTTGTGCTGAAACACGGTTTGTTCTGGTTTGTTTTTCTTTTGACATTGCTTTGTATTCTTTCTTATCTCAGAGATGAGGTGAGGTGTCCATCCAGAAAAAGAGGCTGTGAACAGCAACCTGGTCCTATCGACACCGCGTGCAGCTTGGGCTGCTTCCTTCGATGGGCCCAGGGTTTAGCACTGTCTCTGTAAAAAAAGAAAAAAACAACAAAGAAAAAAGCAGGTGCAAAGTCTTTGGATGTCCTCAGGTCCACCTCCAGAGTGACAGGGGTGCTTGGGGGGAGCTCAGAGCCTTACTAGAAGGTCAGCCAGATTTTGGCTTGCAAAGGCCATTTTAGACCAGACCTCATCACTTTCGACAATGAAACAAAGGGGGTTTAATATCTAATTCGGCTTTCGAACCCTTACCTCAAGGGATTTTTTTTTATGGCATGAAATCTTTGGTGAAATTTTTTTCATTTGTCCAATTTTTTTATTTGACTTTTGCCCTCCCCTAAATCAAGCTCTTTTCATCAACCCAACTTATTTTTCATCCTACAGAGGCCAAAACCAATAATCCGTTGTTTTGTTTTGAGACAAAACAATTTTGGTAGCCAAAAGTGAAAGAAAACAAATGATTCTTTTGAATCTATGATGAAAATCTCCACGTAGTCAAAAGGCCTCATTCACAGGAGTTGGCTCTAAACCAGCGTTCCCCATTGCCAGCGACGTGCACCCCTTTGCTACGCTGGCAGCAGAGCGCTTTTCTGGGGCGGGGGGCATGTGAAGGGATTTGGGTGATGGGCAAGGAAGGGCCACACTGAGATGATGCTCATGATACATCTGTCTTGAAGGTGATGGGGGACTCGCCATCCCACCGCTCGTACGCAGGAAACAAGTTCACAGTGTCTGGCGGATGATATTTAAGCCATAATGAAGAATGTTTTAGGTTGGGCCAGTCTTAAAAGCAGTGAAGAAAGGGTTGTTTGGGGAAAAAAAAAATCATAGCCAGAAAGGGGAGAGAATGTGGAGAAGACAATGGAAGTTTTCTTGTCCTTTCCTAAAGGAGAACCGAGGGGGAAGCAGGAACAAGAGTGTTGGTTGTGCAGGGCTTTAAAAATTGTCAGGCAAAACGAATCTCCAGTTTGCAATAACCAGGAGCTTTAAATTCTTTGCTTTGATCCTTATCACCTTTTTTGGCGGTAGAAGTGTGTCAGCAACAGGAATCTATTAGTGAAGCGGGATCTTGTGTTACTGTGGGCTCATTTATCTGCTGCCTCTTTATCTTCAGCATTTTCTGGACTATGGGAGCACCTAATTATCGCTTGGTGCTGTATAAACACAACACAATGATGCTCCCTCTCCCAAATCTAACTTTAAAAAGCCCCTGATGGGGTAAAACAAACTAGTGGGGGTTACCTGGTAATCTGGTTAGGAAGAAGCCTGGGGACCAAGCTCACCAGCTGCCTGAACCCTAGCCAAGACCTTAATAAAATCACAGCAGAGCAGAGATTTCACGGCGTTCAGTGAGAATTGTGTCTGAAATTACAATTTAACGCGAGAGGGAGCAATTTCCACCTTGGGCTGTCCTGCTCGACAGGTTAGGAAAACAGCTTGGTGCCTGCTCAGCTTCATGGCACGAGGTGTTGAGCCATGTCCCCTCCTGGCTGCTCCTTCTTTCCCACCCATCCCTGCCTCCCTCGTTCCCGAGGATGCAGAGTCCTGGGACCTTCCTATCCCCTGGAGACACAAACCCACATGGTTTTGCATGCAAGGCCCATTTCCCAGGCTAATTAAAATAACTTCAGTAGTGTTGTGAGGCCCCGGGACCTTCTCCCGAAGGTCATCCTGAACCTTTCCCTGAGCCCAGGTTTCTGTGCGCCAGCTGTTGGAGCAGAGGTGATGGGCTGGTGGCACCAAAGCCGGCTGTGCTCAGACATCTGTCCTCCGCTGGCACCTTCACCCCCCTCCCACCATTCTTGTTCCAGTGTGTCCCATTTTAAGCTCCTTTTTGGCAACATCCTGTGCCTCATCTGGGTAAATATTTTACAGCAATTGCCTTCTGGAAACATCTTACAGCAGAAAGATGGACGAGGGATCACACAGACCTCGACAACCTTTTCTCTTACCTGCCTCCTTTCAGTAGCTCAATGTTCATGCAAGAGATGACAGGAGAAAAATCAGAGATGACCAACCAGCTTCAGCTTCATGGGGTCACGGTCCCTCCCAGCATCTCTGCAGCTCGTTGCTGGAGCTCAGACTCCCCAGTCAGGAGGAGCTGGAAGAGTGTTGGGCTCTCGGTAATGGTGTCCCCAAAGTGTCGCTGGAGATGAGGGGAGCAATCTGCTCTCTGCCCATGCCAGCCAGATCAAGGGGGAATGGGCTTGAGGTGCAGCCAAGGGATGGTGGTTCATTACTGGGAAAAGTGTTCCGACCACAAGGCTTGTTGGGGCAGGAATGAGAGGTGGCCACCATCCCTCTCAAGCTCTGCTCTTCCACCCAAGTGTGAAAGCCAAGCCGCGGCCAGGACAAGGCGTCACTCGCTCACAGGCACAACCGAGCAGTGCCAGCACTATCGAGGCACAAAATCTGAGGGTTTTCCAAGCTGAAAAGAAGATTTAATTGTGCTGTTTCTTTGGTATTTCAAGGAGGCTCAAGGTTGGGCTAATCTGTACATGCTTTTGACAAGGGCAACTATCACTTAAGAATATGATTTTAAAAAAATCAATATAATTATATTGCTATTGTCTCTCATATGGTCACATTTAGATAAGTACAAAGCAGCTTTATAGTGGTACAGATTGTTCTTCCCGCACTGAACTAGCTATAACAATACCAAGCACCTTCACACACGAGCTTCTGTAACTGCCACCGAATCAGTGTCACGAAATCAGTGGAGCTTCGGTGTGCACGCAAGCCTAACTATCAGGTGTGCCTTTAAAAGACTCTTCCCAGCATGCCGAACTTGGCTACGTAGCCATAATTCCCCCAAATGCTTGAATGTTTTACTTCCACTAATTTCTGAGGGGTTGAGTCGCCCAATAAAACAATTTGGGGATCTGAGCCTGTAATTGATTTTTTTTATCTGGGCCATAACTATTTTTGAAAAATCCCTCCACATATGAACAATGGCTTTTTAAAAAGAGGCCACGCAATCAAATTGCTTTGAACTCTAATAACATTTAAGCCTGTAAACTCTATAGGCTTATTTTAAAATCCAGCCATGAAGTTTAGATTATTTTATCCTAAGAAAAATGGGAAGTAAACTATTGAAAACTGCACCCCTCCTAGGCCTGCGGTACTGAGCATGCGTATGAGGAGGGGAAAACCAAAGTAGTTATAAATAAAAAAGAAAATGACCTATAAAGTTTGATTATTTCTTGTTAAAGCAGAAAAATCAATAGAGTAACGATGAGAAACTAATTCGGTGTATTAAAATTCTTCTGGTTTCAATGATCAAATGTGTCATTAGGCACTGAGGAAGCTTAGGCTTATATGCCATGCAGCATTTAGATTTTAGAACATTTGTTTTTAAGAGGTTAAAAAAAACCAAAACACAAAAAACCCACCCTTTATAAAGGGTTATATCACCCTTTATATCAACATCAAGTGGCAAATTCATTGTAAGGAAGAAATTTGTTACGCTGAGGGTGGTGGATGCCTCATCCCTGGAAATATTAAGGCCAGGCTGGATGCGGCTCTGAGCAACCTGATTGAGTTGAAGAGGTCCCTGCCCATGGCAGGGGGTTGGACTGGATGAGCTTTAAAGGTCCCTTCCAACTCAAACCGTTGTGTGTTCCCATGATCTTTGAGCAGACACATCTCCTCCACCTCTGTGTGCAGCGCTGCCTGGGTGCCCTTGGTCAACAGGCCCACAAGCAGGGCACCGCAGCCTGTTTGGCACAAGGATTGCCCCCAAAGGCTTCAAAAATCAGTTGTTTGGGTTTTTTTCCACTGATGGCAACAGGCTTTGGCACAGGCGTGTAGAGCCCAATTCAGAAAGGCACTTCAACGTTGAGACCTCCCTTTAGCCCACTGCAGCAACAGCTTTCAGCCAAACCTGAACCGTGGGAAGGCTCTTTGCACTGTGTTTCAACTGGCCACACCTGGAAAGTTTCAGAGAAATGGATTTTTCTTAAGCAGTGCAGTTTGGCAAGACTGTTTCATACTGAAACTGGCCCCTCTGCTGCCGTGATTGGCATCGCTGTGATTTCTGGAAGGGCAAGGACCAGGCAGCTGCATCCACGTTGTAGTTGGCGCTGATTTTGTGCCGTGGGGATTTAATCAACTCCTAAGGAAATGCTGCCACACGATAATTTAGCCAGTTAAAGGAATATAAACCCCATGAAGATCAGCACATGAGACTCCTCTACGTGGTATCTGGGGTGGTCTTTGGGGTGCAGCGCTAAGAAGTCAAATTTCCAGCAGTGATTTGGCCGTGCCTACCCTGCACCGAGTGATTTTGACTAACACTGATCCTTCGCCTCCTCGGTTCTCCCACATACTCACTAGCATACACAAAGTTAGGTCTCCAGATTAGGAAGAAGCAAAAAAATGCCCATTTTCTTAACCATTAAAAAAAATTCCTTGTTCATACGTAACGGTTTCTGGGTTTTCTCTCCTCCCTCCCTTCGCTTGGTGATACTGTCACCCTTCTCCCTTTGGTGCTATTTCAGTATGAAACAGACTGATTTTAATTTAATTTAAGAATGAAAAAGCACACATTTAATAAAGTTTACGGGTACTGAGAGGCTGTGCTCTTTTTGCTGGCAGCAGCAACCTGGAAAGAGTGAGCAGGTTTATGAAAAAGGGGAAAAAGACAGAATTACCCATTTGCGTCTGATTTTAGCCTCCTAAAGCTAACAGGGTCCCTGGCAGCTGGGGGGGCTCTGCCTGCTCTGAACTCCCCAGTGACCCTCGGACTCGTTGGCATCATTTCCATAACCTCTCATCTTCCACTTCACATTTCTCCGGTGAGCTTAATGTCACACTCCTTTCTTCAGATTGCAAAAAAACCTTGAAAAATCAGGTCGTCCCAGGTCCCGTCCCCCCCAGTCACCCCTTAGCCGTCACTGGCCCTGCCACATCCGCAGCATTTTGCATCGAGTTTGATGAATTCCTGCGTTCCCCGACCTGGTAGGAAAGGAACGGACCCAACTCACGATCACTGGGTGAAACCCGAGGAAGCAATTCACCAAGAAATATATACAGCAGAGGAGCCCCCGTATATCAGGTTTTCTGTGTGGTCACGTAAAGTGATATTCTATTTACTTTTTTAGATGTATAAACAGATTAAGTCCCAGGGAAAATATGCTCCCAAACTTCATAATATTTTATTAAACTGCTGAAGTTTAATATAATCTTTTGGCTTCTACAGAAAAATGTTCCATTTCTTTTCTGAGCACCTTTGATTTTATTTTCTTTTAATTATTGTTATCCGGAGTTAACAATGTGGGTTTTGCACTCCACCCAGTGAGGACTATCCAGATTAGAAGTGGGGAATTTTGCTGAAATACAGAAATATCTATGTGGTGGTAAAGAGTCAACGACGCCTGCGTGGAACTGTGGAGAAGCCAATGTGCAGAATGAACTCCCCTCCGCCAGGCAATAACAAGGCTGCATTCCTCAATTCATAGCGTTTATTACCTAAGACATTGGCCAGCCATGGCTTTTGAAAGAAATTATACCTCCTTCATCTTAGACCTATCCACAGGGCTGCGCGGGGGCTGGTGCGCTGCTCAGGCTCGCTCCATCCCGGAGGCAGCGCAGCTCATTGCTCCCCAGGGAGAGCTCCCGTTAATTCAGGTCCGACGCTGCCCTCAGGCTCAGTACCACACCGTGTGAACGCAGCGTTGGATGCGTCGCCTGTCCGGGTGTGAAGTTGCTAGCGGTGGCCAACACTGTGCTGAGCCTCGAGCACGCCGCTTGGCCTGGGATCGTCCAAATCTGATGACCAAGAAATGCCCTAAGGAGAGCCTGGCTGCCGGTGCAAGCTGCTGGGAGCCAAGGAGAGCTCTTCAAGAAAGATTCAGCACCTGCATTTCAGCATCGTTAAATAGGAATAATAATGGTAATAATAATCTCATGCTTCTTAAGACAACTGTGTAACTACTGGAGGCCAAATTTGCTGCTGTGAGTGTTACCCGAGGTCCTCAGTGCAGCAGAGGAACTTCAAACACAGCTTTATCGGCCACAAGAATGTGCTCCCTCGCCAAACCTCTGTGCTATTTCCTTTCCTGCAACTCAGAACAGTCCTGGTAACTGAGTCCTTCTTCACCGACGCACAGCATCTGGCCTCTGCGAGCTCCTCCATTAACGCCGGGGCAATGGTGATGTTGCCGACAGGATTAGACCTGCTCAGCCATGGTTTCCCCAACTCATTTCTTTTGTTTTTTCACCAGCAGCTGTGATTTAGGGCACGAGAGCAACATCTAAAGGAAATGACTGAGAGGTATTGGCTGGGGAGCACTTACCTTCCCTTGTACTGGGCTTATGGAACAGAATCAATAGATTTTCTATACTGCTCGCTGCTGGAGACCTGCCTCGGCTGGACACAGAAGAGATGGCAATGGAGTGAAAAAATTCTCCTGAGAAGGACAAGTTTAAGAGCACAGAGGAAAGCAGCCAAATGCATCATATTGACAGGGCAAATGGAGTCACCAATCTAATTACCTGCCTCTCCGCATGCCTGCAGCTGCATGCTGCCTTGTCTGCACCCCACCGGGGCTTTGCCGGTGCAAAACACCTCCAGGGCGTCCCCAGACCCACGGCTTCAGGGAGTGCTGAAGGGTCCGTGCTTTTACCGCAGGCTCCCCCTGCAATGGGGGCAGGCTCCAGCGAGGCGCAGGGCTGGGCAGGGCTGGTGGAGGCAGAGCAGAGCATCCAGCCGGCACCCTGCAAGCACACCATCACTTCAGCAGCATCACAGGATTTGCTGGATTGCCTGGAGCCATTTCCTAGCTGTTTTTTTAAATCATCTCTTCTGACCAAAAGAGCATGTCTGCTAAACCTAGACGGGGTCTGTTGTCCAAAGTGATGCCACAGTCCAAGGACCCCAATCTGGGGGCATATCCTATCCCACAGACACGTCTCTAACCCCTGCTGTGGGAATTATAATGGTATAACCAACGCCGCCACTACACCATGATTTTACCAACACCTCACTGTCATTCCCTGTATCCCAAAACCAGTATTGGCCCAAGACCAAACTCCTTCATTTTCCACAACTAGAAGATTCAAGGGTATATAAAGAAATTATTTGTACGGCTTACCCACATGGGTCGCTGGTGGGGCTGGGGCTCAGGACATGGCCAGCTCTGCCTGTACAAACTGGATATCTCCCCGGTATGCCTTGGTGAGCGAGAGGTGCCATGTGAGCTCCCCCTGGTCCACCGTTACCCTGGCTGGCGCAAGCCGTGCCATCCGGAGCAGACGCTCATGTAAAGAGGCGTCTGGACGATGATGCTGGTGCTAACGGACTGCCCATATACATCATCACTTCTGCCATCAGGATCAAATCTGCCTCAGAAAAGTTTATTAGTGGAAGAGCTGAGCGGTCTCCAGCCACAGCCCAGCCCTGGCCGCAGCACCCCGCACCCCTGCGCGGCCAGATCCCGGGTGCGGGTCCTGCCTCGGTCGAACAGAAGCTGCGATTCGTTTTCCAGGCAGCGCAGGAATGTCCGTCCGAAGTTGGGAGTCTCACGTTTCAACCACCTAAACCCCTCTCAGACATAACACACCGCGGAGCTGGGGAGCTGGCGGGGAGAACCCGGGGCTCACGCTGCACGTTGGACCCTGGGTGTCGGTGCTCCGGAGGGAGATGCCGCCCGGACGCGACCTCTGCCCAGCCACAAGCGCTGCTCGGCTGGCCAAACCGGCCAGGGGAATTAATCCTGGTCTGACACCCTGTATTTTAACAGTTTTAGTAAAGAGAAAATTGTCATATGCTTCTACTTTTTGAGGGGCTGAGCTGTCCTTTAGACAGCAGCTGCCAGTATAAATATACAGGAGGAACAGGTTTTTAGTTCCTGAAAAATGCCTAAAAATTGTAAACAATTCCCCAGTCATATGGAGATAAACAGTCAGAATTTCAATATTGTTTATAGTTTTTAAAAAAACAACAGTCGTTTGAGTTCAGTCAGGCCAAGCATTTTGGATAGATAATTTTTCAAACACTTGGTTTCAATTCTCTGAAACCTTCAGCAAAGAAGCCCCATTCAAGCTATACTTAGCTTAGAATTCAAAATTCAAAGTATTATTGACTAGAAAACCGGATGTTTCTATTTCAAAAGAGAAACAGTCGCAGATATTGGACCATCTTGGAAGACTCTTTCAGAAAACAGAAAAACCAAACACGCTCGGTGAAGAAGTATATTCAGGCCGATCTTCTGCTTAAAGTTTCAGTTTTGTTGAATTAGTTGTTCGCTTTGCTTAACAAACAAGAATACTCTGTCCCAAAACGAAAAGAAAATTCTGACAAATACTGTTTGTCAGCCTGAGAGCAGAAACGTCCCTCCTCGGCCCAGTTCCTCCCAGCACCACGCGCCGCAGCGCTCCTCCCCGGCACCGGCCCCGCTCCCCACGCAGACGCTTTGCAACTGGGCAGGGTGGAAAACAGAGTTCTTTAATTTCCTCTTTGCGTTAGAGTTCATCGGGGAAAATCCAGAGGCCCCTCATCAAGCAAACGTCTGAGTTTGCCTGTCCTCTGTGGATGTTTAAAATGTATTTTCCTGTAGGGTTCTGGGTTTTTTTTCTCCCCCAGTTTTCTTGTGATTTTCCTGCACCGCTGACACGGGACTCCTCCTCTATTTAATTTCTTCATTTCTGTCACTCTCAGCTGGATGGCTCACACCATTTGCTAGTTCTGTTGTTATGAAATGATCTATTTAAACTATTTGGTGGTATTAGTGATTACTCATAGTCACATGGCAGTACTCCCATTCCCAGGCCGGATAAAACGTCTCTTGGGAAGAAAGAAGGAGAAAACAGTTACTAACAAACTTTACAGGGTACATTCTGGATGCTTCACTGCCCCTCCTAAAACGCATCAGATCTGATGGTTTCTTCAACCAGTATTTATTGTTAACAGTTTGCAGTCACCAAACTCTACTTTGTGACTGCGTTCCTGATAATATTTGCAGATCTGGACTTCTAAATATTTTGAAGTCACCTCTGCAACCATTCCTAAGTACGGTCACCAAAGGCTGGGATAAATAACGCGAAGTGAGATCAGGAAGAGGAAGAGTACAGGTAAGAAATGCAAACACCAAACCATGCAGCATCCAGACAGGGGTTTGGAACTGCTGGCCTCAAATCCACTCGTGAAATCCACGGCTGTGTTTGCCTGGTGGCAGAGGCTTGCTGTTACCAATGGTTTCACCAGAGTAGAATTCAGAGACCATAACCAAAACTGAAGCCAAGTTTTGTGTGAGCCTGTCCTTGGTACCAAATCCTTGCTCTCTGAATGCGGGAAGAAGGAATTCTGCACTTTTCTTCCTGAATGTCCCAAAAGACAACAAAATTGGTCCCCCCCAGTGCTGCAGGCAGGCACGAGCCCTGCATTGAGGCACCCCTGTCCCTGCCAGACTAAGGAAGGTTCAAGCAACACTTTTATCACCAGACCAGCTTTTGGACAAGAAAATACGAGTTAAACCCCTTCTCCAAGCTTGTGGCTCCTAGTAAGGTAGTTGATTTCCAACACAGAACAAGTGGGAACTAAATCTTTTTTTGCTGCTATGTAGGGGGTAAGTATGGCCCGAAATGCCCAGGTATGGGAACGGGGCTCTGTGGGCTCAGGCAGCCAACCTGTCTATCCTTGACCCTGATGGCCAACTCTGTTGCCCTAAACATGCTCCAGATCTCAAGCCTGCCTTGGCTTTTTCCTTCCTCTCCCACAGGCTGTTTTTCCATTTGCTTCTCAGCAGCATCCTGCTTCCCTGCCCGAGCACTGCTGTCAGGAAGGTTTCTGCTTGTCTCCATCCCTACGAGACACTCGTTAGCTTGTACACACACCAGGAAAACCCACCGCAAACAAGCTGTTAAGACTGCCCAGTCCTTTAGCAATGTTGACTGTTTCCAGACCAGAGTCATGCTGCTCACGTGGAGAGCAGGACTGCAGATTCCCACCCCTTGCAAAGCTGTCCCCTGCCAGCAATTTAATGGGCGGTTCGTGGGGCATCACTGGTGGACAGCAAGGGAGGCCAATTCCCCCTTGCCTGGATCCATCTCCTCACAGGAGTATTTTGGCTCATCTTCCTTTATCTACTAGCTGCAGTTTTAGACTCTTAGGGGAGGATGCAGGAGATGCAGGAGAAGCAGGAGAAGGGAAAAGGACAAGTTCCCCAAATCACTAGTCCCCAGCCCCTTCTTGTTCTCCTACAAAGGACCTCAGGGTCTCACAGGCAACATACTACTCCAGAACATAGTTGTCCTCTGCTCCAGATTTCCTAGACAGACACAGGCACGTGGTTGTGCACACGGAGGGTGTTCATGTGGGCGACTGGAGCATTTGGAGCTTTGGCAAGCCCTCCAAGCATCAAAGTTACTGCTCTGAAATACAGGGGAGGCAACAGAAAGAAAAGGCTCCCAGATGTTGCACTTGACTTTCTATCAGGCTCTTTGCTACCTGTGTGGCCCTGGCAGAGCACCGGGGTTTCTTGGATGTGAGCTCCTGTGCTCCTGCTGGATCCATCCCGAGATAGGGAGCTGGCTGGTGGTCAGAGAGGAGAAGCCAAGCTGCAGCTATTCCCTCCCTCCACTCCCAACCCGTGGGCTGCGCTCCAGTATCTCTGCTGAGAGAAGGAAAGAAGTTTTTTATTAATCAAATGAAATAAAGAGTGAAGGGATGAAAGGGAAGGTTAAAGGGAGCTGCAGGTGGGGAGACACCAGGGAACTGGAGTGCAGCAGCTGTTTCGATAAGGCTCGCTCTTGCAGAAGTGGTACTTGTCCTTCACACCCCTTTTCTCTGCTCCATCCCCACCTTGGCCTCGGAGCAATGCAGCTTCTCCAGCCCCGGCTTCCTCCCAGCCCTTCTCCCCCGCCCCCCCACGCCCTCAGTGTCTCTGGGCACTGGCAAGCACCGGCCATCACGCTTGGCATATTGCACGCTCAGAGCTGCCCGCACACACTGCTCCGTTAAGAAAAGTGAGTAGTTCTGTCAGATATGGGGGTTTGGGATTTCTGCACTCAGCCCTTGGCCACAATCCTTTCCTGTACCAACTACCCGAACCCAGAATTAAGCAAATGAATGAGCTTCAGACCATAAGAATTATTCTCCGCTTTTGTAATCCCAGTTCCAATTTATTGGCAGAAAAACTATCAGTTTCCTTTGGCTACTCCCGGTTGGAAACTCCTTTTCCAAGCTCACTTTCCTTTCCAGCACCACCACACCCATCTCCAACCAGAAATGGCACCAAGAACTCCCGTGACCATCCACACACACAGGGTGTAGCTCCATCCTCCACTGAGGCACTTTGCACCATGACCGACTGGAAACAGATCCACTCAATCATCCTCCTTTTCTTTTTATACGACATCCCACAACACTGAAATGCAGCCAAGTTTGGGAGCTATAGGTGGTTTGGTGGACAGCTGATCTTTGTGAAGCGATACGCAAGCCAGCTCAGGAGGATATTGTATTCCAAGGCAACTGAAGCCTATTTCTGTTTTTACATCAAATTCTCTGCTACCTTTTGGCAGAAAGCTCTCCAGACAGTCTTGTTTGAAGATTGATGCACTTGGCATCCTCGCACTCAGGTTAGGGGCTGCAGAACTCCTTCCAGCCTGCAAGGGTTTGTACCTGTGCATCATCCACATCAACTCACATCAAGTACAGCAAGGTCCTGGGCACTTCGGACCCCCTTCTCCAGCTACTGTCCTGCAGCTGGTGGGTCCAGGCAGCCCTTTAGCAGTCACTGTCCAGGTTCAGTGGTGTGGCTGGAGCTGAGTGGGACTTGGAAGGCAGAGGTAATCTCTCCTCCCAGGGCCCTGCGCTGCATTTCCATGTTGAGCCAGCAGTAATGGGAAATGACAGCTGATGAAAGCTGCTATTCACGGCCCTCTAAACAGTTCGTTACCCCCTTCCTCATCCCAGCCCCTCGATGAGATTCACTCTGGCTTGAGTCCAAGCCCAGAGACCAAAGCAGCTGGAGAACCCACGCCAGCCCCAGTGGCCAGCGCCGTACTGGGGCAGGGGTTTTCTGGTTGCACATCGCAGCTGCCCGCAGAACAGAGCCCCAGGCTGCGCCCAGCCCCAGCTCTCCTTCCCTTTGGCTGATATGCTGTTTCAGGTGAGACACCAAGGCTGCATTCGTGCATCTCCGTAGGTTTCTTCGGTATGTGAGTACCTCCCCAAACCACTCCAGATGTGTACACATCTGGGGACACACACAGAGCAGGCACAACATTTACCACTCTGCTGTTTCTCTGTATCTGGCCCCTTTTGTCCCTTCAGGACACACACAGATCATTTGCTACAGGAGTGCCATACCACTTCAAACCTTAAATCCTTCCTCCAACCCAGGGGCTGCCAGACATCTCCCCTTTTCTCAGCTTTGCCAGCTCTAAAAGACTTTTCATCACTAGCTAGCAGTGGTTGTCACCACTAACCACTGGGCTGACTTTCTGCACAAGGCACCCAGAATTTAGCTGGATTCTGCCTGTAAGTTCCTAGGCAGCTCCACACCTTGAGATGTAGCTGAAAAGCTGGAGGAGGATTCAGAGAAGACCCATGAGAATGGCTGAAGTCCTGGAAAGCCCTGAAAATCCTGCCACGAGTCAGGGAGCCAAGCAAAATCTATCTGGCTTAACAGCAGCCTTTTTTCAGTCTGTATGAGAAAAGATCCAAGACCTCCAATGATCTGAGCTTGGACTAGAGCCTTTAGTCACTCCTTTAGGTGCCTAAGTTCGATCATCGAAGTCTGGATTTAACTGTCCTCTGTTGCAGGTTGGTCAGCTGTGCTAAGGACTATGAACTAATTCTCCTATTTCTACCTCACGGTTCTGAGACCTAGCAGATATAAATGATTTTACCCTGCAGAAACACACCATGGGGGGACCAGAAAAATAATTCCTACCCACGGGCCCTAAGACTGCAAGACAGGCAGTCAAATAAAAGGGTATGTACAGCTTTTTGAAAAGAAATCTCAAAAAAATCAACTCTGACTGTGGCATCATTTTACAAAGACGGGATTCCTGCAAGGATAATTAAAGACAGACATTTCAGCAAGGATAACTTTATGGATAATGGGATAGCAGCAGCAGGTCAGGGCCAGCCATGGACGCCTTTCCTCCTGGAGTCCCACAGTGGTGCAACAACTGCAACCAGTGGGGACGGACAGAATTTCTTTGTCGTAATCTAACCCTTCAGGGCTCGTCCATCTGCTGGGACAAGCCCTTCCCTCCTTGCCTTTGCTCTCACTGAAAATGCTGTCCAGGACTGTACTCACCAAAGCTTTGAGCTGAGGTCTAGTCCACACCATGGATCACTAAGTAGGCGTGCTCTCCCGAAGTACTTGTGCTCCATCAACCGTCACAGCCAAGGAGATGACCTGAGAAGGATGTATCAAATGAGCATGATTACCTTCCTAAAGCCAAGGGCCAAAACTTTATCAGCCACCTAAGAACCTAAGAAGAAGCAGGAGTAATGAAAGACACCTTATCACAGGAGAACACCGATTCACTCCCCAGGCCTCCAGGAACCCAACAAATCATCTTTTTGTGTCTGCTTGTGGAATAAGACAGATCCAACACTTCTTGCACACAGTAACACTCTGTCTCCCATCATGGGAGGAGAGGAAGGAGGTCCCAAACAACCATCACTAGTTAGGCCAAATACTGTCTCAGTTTACATGCCTGCCTGTATCTATCTCTCACCCATTTTCCCTTTAGCTTTTTGAGGCTAAGGACCTACAGCAACTGGATTTTAGCCATCACTCTTTGGTACGAAACCACCATGCCCAGAGGAGCACAGTGTTGAACTGTCCCATGGTGCAGCTGGGAGTTTCAGAGGGGCTGGTGGGACCGTGAGCTGCTGCTGTTGACTCTGCAGAGGAAGGACCAGGGGATCTGTGTGTCCCTGAAAGGATTTCTGTTTCCACAGCAGACTTTCAAAAACAGCAGCCACAGCCCGAGAAGTAAAATGTCTGGTTGTGGGTAATAAACCTAGACAGATGCCTCCTGCAGGCAAGCAGCCAGTGCCTCTGAGACAAGAGGTTCTAAATAAATAATCAACAAATCCTAGAGCTGAATGCACAGTTGCTATTTGCATCATAAATAAATGAGGAGGCTTTTATTTACTCATTATGGGGGCAGAGCACATAACAGAGGAGCTCCTCAGAGCTCCTACGCCAGAGATTGTCAATACTTCAGCACAACCATTAGGTTCCCACCAGCTGGTTGCTCCTGCGCTGCTCCTCGGGTGATGCACAGCTTGCCAGTGAGAAGTGAAAACAAGCATGAGGTCTCCATCATCATGGAGCACGCAGGTCCCTGCTAACCTCTTTTCACTGGCAAGCTGGGGAGGACACTAAGCCAGTGCCCAGGCACGTGGCTGAGTTGCCACAGACCTGCTAGCCAGGGAGGTGGAGGCTGGAGGCTCCATCACACCAGGAAGGTCTCTACATCCACCAAAAGACAGCCACGTTTGTCAACATTTGAGAGAACTCTCCTGGTTATAAACCATCTTCTCTAATGGCTCCGTGGAAGCAGTTGCACAAGAAACACGTAGGTCCTTCTCGCTACTGAATCTGTTTTGCATCGGGAAGCCATTGCACATTTTGAGAAGGTCACGCTCTGGGCAGCACTTTGAGAAAGAGCAGCCCAAAAGAAAATTAGGTTTCTTTGATCAAGAAAAATAGTCCCACAGTGGCAGAGAAAGGCCAGTCAGTGGCCCAAAACTCCATGACATTTTTCAAGAAATAAAAAAACCCTCTACCAATAAATATCAAACTGAAAAATTTCAGTTTCTCAAGATGCTTTCCACAGAAGACACCTGCTCAACACCTCCTTTCTCCCCAGAAATTTCATTGAGGAATGCAGTGAACCACCAGTTGTTCTTTCTGTGAGGCCAATAGCAAATCTTCTAGCCACCATCACTTCTCAGAATCAAATGTGCAACTGCGGTGAAACTGCATCAGCCCTGCAACAGGGGCAAGTGCTGATATCCAGAGCTCAGGCTCAAACCACAAAGAACAGAAAAGTTCCCATTTCCTTCCTTAATACCCACAAAACGGGGAAAACAGTTAGTGCCACTTCCAAGGAGAAAAGCCACCTTTTCAGCCACAGAAATTCCTCTGGCTATCCAGCAGGCTGGGGTCTGGCTTGGTTTTATTTAGTTGATGTATCAAGTGCTATTGAACTGTTTGCCTCAAGCAAACCAGTGAGCAGTGAAACCTTTTCTGCTCTTTATGTCCTGAAAATTGCAGGTTTTCCTGTTTGGGTGTGGGGATGACAAAGAGGCAGAGCTCACGGAGGCTCGAAGGACATACAGGCACCCTGATCCCATCCATCCGCTGCACCGGCATCCAGAGCCTGCACACCCGGAGCCCCTGGTTGCCACCGTGGCTCCATACCTTGCTGGTGGCACAAGGAGGCCAACACATGGGCAAAAGAAACCGTAGTGTAGAGCCAGGAACAGAATTCCAGCCTTGCATCCAAAATGCAAGGTTGCCCTTCCCCATAAGTCACTGTCCTGCAACTCCACATGCATCTTTGGTGACAGAAGGTGGCCAGTCCTGAGCAGATGCAATACAACATCATGTGGAAGCAGAAACCAGACCCTTTAGGACCAATTTCTCTCCAAATTAGATTGTTATCTAATCCCATTACTAACTCGGCTGCATATTCACACAACTACTTTATCAGCCATCTGATAGTCCAAAATGCATTTCTATGCTTGAATGGTTCATTGCAGGATTCGCATGTCTAATACAGCTGTGAGAAGACCACGGCTTTGTGTACTGAACCCAGCGAGATGGTCTCCTGCCTCTGCATGGGAGGTACCTTCATCTGCAGGGTCCCAGTGCGAAAGGCCCATTGCCAGTCTCAGATTTGCTGCTAGGATTCATACCTCATTCCTATAGGAATGTGAGCTGCTCCAGCACTCATTGGGCTGGCACCAAACTGCGAATACTGTTCAAAATTAGGGCTGTTCGGAAAATGTGTCATAAAATTTATTTTGCAAAGGAAAAGTCATTTTTAGGATTTAAAAAAAAAAAAAAAAAAGTTATTTCCTCTTCCCGCACCACCACCACTCAATCCCCTCCACCACTCCACTGAAATCATGTCTCATCTTGCAGAGGAAATTTTGATTTTTCATCGGGGG
>VWZZ01007704.1:311685-354876 GCA_013399095.1 Psophia crepitans | reverse complement strand
TGTTCTGCCAGACACCAAACAGTCCCGGGATTTTTCTTATGTGCATTGACTTTGGAGGTTTCCCTTAGCTAAGTGATTGCTCATTATGGCACTAAGTGACCATTCTACCTGGCTCTTCGCCACCGCCACGGTGGTGGCCACATTCTGCGATGCTTTGGGAACTCCCATTAGAGGACAGCAAGCCTGCCTATGTTTCCCTGGCAGGAAAGCGGGCTATGACAATGATCTGTGGCTAAAAATCATCATAAACCTAATGCCATTCCAGTTTAAACAGCAGCTCTGTTCATACTACGGTGTTCATGTAGAAAGTCCTTCCCCCACCATCCTATTTGCTTATTTTTGCCACGCCAGTTGCTAGTGAGCTCAACAGCAAGTTTTTAATACCGGGCATGGCAACCCATGCCACACCAATAAATTCCTTATGTATCACATGAATAGCTAGACACATTATAATTTAACCATGGTTTAATCAAGATTAAACTAATGGTTTAATCAAGACCAACTATGTCATCTTTCCCTAAAATAATTACAGACCGAGGCTCTGGCTCTGGTTTCGCAGCGCAGGAAGAACATGCGTATCCTCAGTGATGTTTTAAACAAATTAATCATGTGTTCCTCCACGGCACCAGCGAGGCGAGGGCTTGGAGCGTGTTAGCCATCCCTTCTCCTGCTCCACCCAAAAGGCTTCTACATCCTTTCTGCTGGGACTGCAGAGCAGGTTGGATGCGATGGAAAGGAGGCTGTGGAAACGAAGTCCGTGCCAGCCTGCCAGCCCCATCCAGTGCCAGGTTAAAAAATGTGTGCACGTTGTGTGTGTCCCTGGGTGTCCCTGTTCATGTCCACGTGCGCCAAATCGGGTCTGCACCTTGGACCTGGGAACATCACCCAGCCGCAGCAGGCAAAGCAGGAGAAGAGCTGGGCAGGAGCTTGGTGCTGCTGTGCTAGGCTTGCTGCAGAGATGGAAAGACTGTGGAAAAGGCAGGAAAAGGGACAGAGGAACTCAGCCATCAGCTGAAAAGAGCATAACTGCTTCGGCTAAGCAGAGAACACTGGCACGAGCGACCACATGCAGGAGGCAGGAAAATCAGAGCGCTGGTGCAATCCCCCAGGGCAGGGTGAAAGCCCTGATGAGCCAAGCAGAAAGGATCATCCACAAACAAGTGCAGACAGGACCATCCATGAACATCTGATGGTCAGAAAGGACGAAAGAACGACGGTCCTCTCCTCCATGGGAACCCTCAGAACTGGCAGAGCTGAGCTGCTGCTCAGTGCTGAGCTTGCAGGAGCGGGACCCAGAGGTTCTCCCAGGTCAGGTTCTCCTGGTTCTCCCAGGTCAGGAGATACCCACCTGAAGGGCTGCTGTGGTGGGCCACAGGAAGGACGGTTTGGGTGCTTGGTCCCCACTCCCCAGCCGCGTTGTCTGGGATGCACAAGGGCCCTTTCACTAACAGGGGTTGGTGGTGCTGCCCAGGGGATATTTCTGCCCTAAGATGGGACACCTGACCTGGGACAACGCCCAGGATGCTGCAATATTTCAGTTTCCATTTTCAGAGAAGAACTAAAACTCACCACAGAAAATATTGATGAAAGCAACACCTTTCACCACTGGACCTCCAATACCCACAGTGCACCACACACCGCACATTTCCAACACCGTCAGTAACAGGGGAAGCAGCTTCTGACACCCAGCTTCCCCCAACAACCATCAGCCACCTCAGTGTGTGCGTTTCTCAAGAACCGATGAGATTTTCGAAGGAGAAAAATCCAACTCAACGGCAGGCAGTCGAATCCTCCCTCTCTGGACCTTTCAAGATATTTCTAAAGCCCTTGTGAAGCCCAGATCACACTCTGCCCATGTCCTCTGATTTATTAACTGTTTTAAAGGAGTTTATGGCTGTTACTGCAGTCAGAGATCACTACAAACCCTCAGCCCGCACTGTTGGCTCAGAGCTACACGTTTGTTCCTCTCCAAAATTCACAGCCACGCTGACTTTATTCCAAGCAGCTAGGGCATCCTACCGTCCAAATGGTTCATTATCTCTGGCTTTCTTTAAAAGGTCAAGAAATGCTCTCCGCTTGGCAGATGGACTAGTGCAGGAGTCGAGAAGTCTCAGGATTTGTAACATAACAAGGTTATTAAATTGAGAACTCTATCCCGAGCAGAAGCAACACCAAAAGTTTGTCTAAAGTTCTTAAACAACAAAAAAAAAAGGATATTCTGAGAATTTTTTTCCCATTTTCTTGAAAAAAAAAAAATCAGAGAAAAAAAAGCAGTTGGCTCTCAAAGCAAATAGCTTTGCTCTCTAAATAACTCCATTTCTCGTTCTTCCGGTATTTGTTTTCTAACCTGTTGCCTTCAGGCCCTTCCTCCCTTTTTTTAAACCTTTTTTTTTTTTTTTCCACTGCACCTACTGAAGGAAAGAAGACAAGAAAAGAGGAGTAAATCCCTCCCCCAAATAAACTCCCAGTTCAGCAGGTCTTCAGTTCCCACTACCTTTGTCTTACATTGAGAAATTCAAAGCTCAAAAGCGTCAGATCCAGCTGCGAGGGCAGGCAGCAGCTCCTGGTGCACCAAGTGAGCACCTTTGGGGCCACAGCTACGTTGGGGTGGGGGTGAGCAGGTCAGCACCCACACCCTGTGCTCACATCCCACCTGGGCACCGGGAACAGGACCACACGAGCAGGGATGACAGCGCAGCATTAAAAATCCGTATCTGTTGTTCTTTTCTGGAGCGCTTTGCTACCGAGTCTTGCTGACCTTTTAAGCTAGAAGAGATCAGATGAAGACAAATGCACTGAGCACTTAATAATAACGAACCCCCCCAAAACAGAAAACCTCTGGGAGTCTGCAGTGCTGCAGCAAAACATGGATCTGATCGGTATGAAATCCTGCTGCTTGCCAGCGACCAAACTCCTTGGTTGGCACACCAGAAAGGTTGTGCCTGTTCAGCTCCAACTTTCAGACGAACCAGGACGCTCAGGAGCTGTTCCCGCACCACCCTGAGTCCTCATTCCCCTTTGCACCCCCACAGCTCTCCGCGGAGCATCGGACAGTAATCAGGAGTGCCAGTCCCCAGTTCCCAGCCTGGCAACACTCAGCGAGTCTCAGGCTTTAAGCCCTACAGACCTTTATGGAGCCCGAGCCGAGTTTTATTAACTCCACTAGCTGCCTGGACAAAGCACCCTTTATAAACTCCAATAGTTCCTGCTTTTAGCAAACACTTTTTCTTTCCACACTGTAATTATCTGCCAACGAAGCAGAAACCACCAGATTGACAGGATCCACTCCCAGGGCTTACAACGCCCGTTCCTCTGTCACAGGTACATGTGTCGCAGCGGTGAAACCAGCCTATTTTTGGAGTCATACGAGGAGGTGCAGAGGGAAGATGAGTGCAGGGGGAGGTTGTGGGCTGGAGGGAGAGCAGCAGGGAAGGAGATGTTCCCTGGGGTGGTGTTCCCCACTCCGCTCCTGAATTTCTCTGCACTGCTCCCAGCAGCAGAGGCATCGGCTTGCCGCTGAATTGGCTCAAAGGGAGAAGACGAGTGACTGCAGATCCAGAAGTGCTGCTGCCAGGCAGGGAAAGGAAGAGGTAGGTTTGCCAGCCTGAGTGGAAATTGTCGTGTGTGGCTGTGCAGGCATTAGCAGTCCTGTGCCTGTCTGCAAAGGGAGCTCGTGCCACAGGCCCAACTGCGGTCTCAGCTTGGCAATTCAACCCCAGGCTTCCAGCTCCCCACATGATGAGAGCTGGTGAGAGACAGCAACTGCAGCTGGCACATCTGTCTGCCAGGAACACGCATCTTACCAAGTTCTGGGGCACACAGGGCTACAAGCGGTTCCAGGAGTGAAGGCTCCCTCTTGGACCAAGAAACAATGATCCTTAGCATGCCCCGAAGGATCCCTGTGCCACGCTGTCTGCCCCACAGCCGAGCTCTCCACATCCACGTGAGGCCAGCTTACACCAGGAGGACGGAACCCGTCCTGGCCCCTTGAGGCAGGACCCCTCCAAGGTTGTGACTGTGACTCTGCCCTATTTTGTGTCTCTCCCCAAAAGGCACCTGAGCACCCAGTACCGCTCAGCCTCAGAAACCAAACCATTGTACCTTTAAGGAGCCGCTCCAGAAAGAAAAGGCCTTTCAGCGCAGTGAATAGCATCGCTTTTCCTCCACGCACCATCTGTTTGCCAAGATGAAGAGCTCCGGGCTGGCAGAGGCTTAGTCATTCGGACAAGAATAGGTCCCGCTGTACTTACACTTCCCAGCTTCCAAAATAAAAACCACGACCAGTCACTGACTTCGCTTACCCCGTAGCAAGCACAGTGCCGGTGCGAGGAAACACCCGAGTCAGCTGTTACCTCCCCCTAGCACAGAACCAAAAGACGAACACAGCCCTGCGATCTCCCCGCCGCCCTCCCCCCCGCCCCCAGCTCAATGGTCCCTCTGAGCAGCCTTATCAAAGTCCGGTTATTTTTTCAGAGGGGGAAGGAGAATTACTGCTTCAGAGCATCCTTACAAACGTGCCTGACAACTCTGCAATACAGATCCGTATTGTCCCACTCTGCAGGGAAAATAATACACAGTGGATCCCAACGGCCGAGACTCAGTGTGTGTGTTGGGGTGCTCAGAGCTGCCAGCAGGTTCCTCCAGGTTCTACTTGACCCTGGGGACTGAAGTCTGGCCACGTGCCCAAATTTCACCATCCGACTTCCCTTCTTTTCAGCTACCTCAAGAGATGAGTTTCAACAGCTTGTGGTTCTTTAAGCCAGGATATTTGAGGAGAGAGAGGTGGGTTTGTCTTCTACAGCTTGACATCTCAGATGGCTTTTGTTGCGCAGACCCCGTGGGGTCTGTAAGGCCCCCACCTCACTGCAAGGTCTGGGGAGGGCCACGCGACTCAGCCAGCCCTGCACACACCACTTTGTTATTGTAGGGTTGCCCAAGGGCACAGTGCTATTCCCTACACGCGTGGGAAACCTGGACCACCTCCAGCATCCCACCAGGGCCCGGGACATGATGCAGTGCCACCACCCCAGCACTGGAGCAGTGCCACCACCCCAGCACTGGAGCAAACCAGTCCGTGCAGCACTGAAATCTGCTTTGCTACACAAAGTTTCACCGTTGTTGCTCAGCCCTTCCAAAGTCTTGCCAGCCAGGAGGAGGCGGCAGTGGGTGCGTTCCTGTCCCATCCTTTGGGGACACCAAGACAGCACATCCCCTCTGCAAGCTCAGACGTCCATCCTTCCTCTGCCTGAATCCTGGTGGAAGTCTGGTCTCAGCCCTCCATCACCGATAAAAAGGCACACAGCCCTGTTATTTGGTGCCATGCCCAGGCTACGCAGCAGCGTTGCCTAGACTCTCCCCACGAATCAGATTATAGGCGGCACAAATATCTTATGCACTTGGGAGTAGATGTCCCTGGGACCCTGACACCCCTGTGATAATCCATTTGTCCCTGTGACCCCTTTTATAATTGCCCTTCCACTACCCTGACTTTCCCACAGTGCCCAGCAGCCCCAGCCCTGGCTGCTCCTGTACCACAAACCCGCTGGCTCGGATGGGGGTGCAGCTCTTCACCCCCAACCCTGACACAAACCCACTAGTGCATTGCGCTCGTCGTTCTGCAGGACGGGTGTTGCTGTTCCCCATCAGCTGGGAGAAGACCTCTGCCCAGGAGCCCGGGGAAGCAGTCCAGAGGGGAACCGACCTTGCTCGGGCTTTCCTGTCTTCTTTCCCTTGTGGCCCAACCTAAACAGTATTTAAATATCATCTTCTTGTTCCCTCTTCCCTTTCCTTTTGTCACCTGCAAATTTAGATTAACAAGGAGGTTTGACAAAGTGCTACTGTATATGTTAATAAAGCCCATTAGTGTCGGCCCGCCTGACATATAACCTGCAGAGCCTCCAATGTTTACTAATATGATTGTCAAAGCAGAGGAACATTACTTTTTAATGACATTTCATATCACTTCAGTTGAAGTAATATCCTGGGACATGATAATCAGAAAGCCATTTAGCCCCAAAACTATGCGCTGAATAGAGGCTGGTGCATGAAAGACGCTCATTTTGTCAGAATTAAAACATTTGTGTTTGCTTCATAAGTTGTAAGCGCGCTTGTGGAGGAGAGGCGTGTTGTGAAATATTTATTGGAAGCAGTTCGGTTCAGATAAATGGGGCTTCAAAATGAAATGTTGGGAAAGGTTATTATTATATTGGCTGTATCTTTTGCACGCGGTACAGCAATTGGCAATTCATGCGCACGATATGCTTAATAAACCAACAAGATTTTAGAACTTCTCTTTAAAGAACATTTCTGAAGTGGGACAACTGGCCATTACTAGCCCAGCTGAATTTATTGCTGCTTGCAGGGTAGAGGAATGGCTCCAAGACAGACTGAGATGGAGTTTGATTTTATAGAGCACCTCTCATGCCCCAGGTGATTCCAAAATGCTTTATAAAGCAACGAACGTGGTAGGAAGACAGCGGTGGCACGGTGACTGCAGACAGCCCTGCTGCCCTTATTAATAGTTCCCTCCCTGGCTCGGCTGTCCGGGGCCATCTCAGAGCCTTGCACGGAGCTCGAGAGGCAGCAGATGAAGGAGCAGAGGATGCTCAGCCAGGGGAGAGGGAACTGGGGAACTCCCTGGCACATCTTCCACTGCCTCAGAGCTGCACTGGGGTCACTGAATAAACCAAATAAAATTATCCTGGGTCAGATAAAGATGTAGAAATTAATAATAAATTAGTATTTTCTCCTTTTTTTAAATAAAGAATCAAGGGGATCCCTCCGTCAGTCTGGTCAGAACAACCTTTCTGATAGAAACTAGCAATTGATTTAGTTAAAGTCCCCCATCGGATGGTGGATAGAGCTGATTAAAGCTGTGCATGCACTATTAATAGGAGCAGCATGCCTTTCTGTCATTATTATTAATTATGCTGCTGTGATTACTGTCTGTTCTTCCATCCACCCATCCTCCCTTCTACAGTCCCAGCACTGGCCAAGTATGTATGAACACAAATCCTTACCCTTGTTTTCCCAGTTTTCCAGGGAAGGAGGGGGGAGACCAAAAACCTTAATTTACAGGTTCTCTTATTAGTAAGTATGAGAGCGTGAGTGTGTCTGCATGCGAGAAAACGAGTGAGTGGGTGGTGGGAGATGTGTGGGTGTGACACGAGTGGGAGGATTCGTCTGTGAATAATGCACAAAGGGAAAGTTAAGCCAAAGAAAGAGACTTTGCGTTTCATGTCAAACCCACCGGATGCCTGCACCGTCCCCCCTTCCGCAGGAGCAGTCCCACGGATGGGCCCTGACCCCCTGGAAACCCCTCTCCCACGCTCACAAGCACGTCCCTACCTGGGAGCCAGGTTCTCCTGAACTCTCGGCCACTGGCCCCAAGATAGTCAGAAATTTTCCTTCACTAAATAATTAGACTGTGATAAGAGGAAACAAATGGGCCCTCGGAGCAGCGAGGGCCGCAATAAGAGATGAATTATTAGTCCAAGATGGAAATCTCTTTTGATAAATGACTGGCCCCAAGCAAGGAAGGATTCAGTAAAACACAACAACGTCCTTGTTGTGACACGAGGAAGGGGAAGGAACAACCTTATAAGGGGCAACAAAGCCTCTGTGCTACCACCTTGACCAATCGATTAATCAAGTGTATCCCACGACGTCAATGTGTTTCCTTCTTTGCATTAGTTACAGCACCTACTTGTGGAGGACAGCGATGACGTGTTCAGTTCAGGACCCGGTTTTGAAACCACGGCTGAGGCTGACAAATCCTGCCACCAGGGACGAGGGCAGGGCAAAGCCTGCCGACGCGTCCCAAGGAGCAGTGTCGAAAGCCGATCAATCCGTACAGCACTTCAAAGCCAACACAAACCAGCACAGAGCCACAGTGGTCTGGGAACAGAAAAAGAAAAGGAGAGAGAACCAGGTTTTCCCCTTTCTCCCCTTCTGCGAGGAGCCCAGCTCAGCGGGGTGGCACGATGCCTTGTACTTCAAGCGAAAGAACCGTCATTTATTAATACTGGCCCAATTCCTGATATTTTAAAAGCCCAGTTAGGTGGCGGGGGGTAATCCATTGTCATCACCGAATGTAAACTTGACGATGAGGCACTGGGCAAGGCACTGAAATCAGCAGGCTTTAACTTCACAGCTTCTCCTGGACTTTGATGGGGGGGAGTTCAGTATGTCTAACTCCGAGCAAAGGACAAGACGGACCCCAAGATCTCTGCGGAGTAGTACCCAGTCACGAGCAACGACTGCTGGAGTTTCTAACTCCCTACAGCCTGGAATCCAGTTATCCCTGGGGACTGGTAACTGGGGCCTCTGGTACCACTATTTTTAGTGGGAGATTTAAGTAAAAGCAGCAGAAATGTACACATATATATATATATATATATGCATGCTATGGAACGCATATATACTTTTAAAAAATCTGACAGAAATGGCTTGAGCTGGAATCGATAAACATATTTCTCTCTTTGTCCTCTCCCAGAAACCGCTACCAAAACATACCTCTCCATCTAATGAGATTAGCAAGGTACCATGCTAGATCTTTATTAGTTAAAGCTGACCATAGTGCAAAACTTGGCCTGAATCGTAAATGAGCTGACTGCCAGAATGAGGAGTGCAGCCAGCAGGCAGATTTATTCCAAATGGGTCTCTGCTGTTTGCCCTGGGGAATACGCTTCCCTCTTTTTAACTCCCTGAAAACTGGTAGCCAAAGTTCAGCTCTGCTTATGCTCCCCCAAGCCAGCGGTACCACTGCCTCCCGCTCGCACTGGCCTTCTGCGGGCTGAATTCCACGGGCAGGGGTGATTTCCATGAATACAAGGTAAGAGAGAAACAAACTTATTTACTCTCATGGTTCACAGTAGGATTTAGTGCTGAGGACATTTATATACGGCCATTTCTGCCTTCTCTACTTTACTTGACTGGCAACTTGAAGAGACCAAAATATCAAATATTAATAGTGGAGCCCTGGATGTTGATATCAGCAGTACTTATTTTTACAGCCATCTTCTGCCCTCAGACAAGTTAGTTTGGCTCCCAATGTTTTTCTTTTGTAAAATGGGGGCAGGGAGCAACAAGTGAGAAGGATAATTTCTATTATAAAATGAACAATGCTGGCCTACCCTCACATGGATGGCCGATAGGAAATCTTTCACAAGATCTGCACATTCCTTTCCCAGGTCACGCCCAGAACCTCCTTTTAAAGGTCTCAGGAGGACCAGCACACGCCTTGGGGGAAGGAACGGAGGCCAAAGCGTGGCCGTGTATGAGCGTTTCACTGCAAACAAGTTTCTTGCTTTGGAGTAGAAATGGGAAGCATACGCAGAACAGATCTGGTTTCCATCAGCCCGTTATTTATAGCATTGGTTTCACACCATGGATTATACACACTCAAGCTTGTTCTTTCAGGCTCTCTCAGTGCTCTGCCGCACTTCCTCCTCACCTGAGCAATGAATCTGTGTGTTTTACCCTGCCGTGATCAGGCTGTTCATGTCTCATTTAGTTGTGCATTCACTAAATATGCTCCACGGAGCTTGGCTGCTCAGGAAATGAGAGTTTGCAAGCAGAGTATCTCCAAAACATCTCTCTGAGCCGTGGGCTAAGGTGGTGAAGACAGACTAGTTTATCAACAGCACACAAGGGAGAGATGTCCTGGAGCCTTTGATTCACAGGCCCCAGAGGACTACCTACCTCTCTACAGTTGGATCAATTGAAAACAGAGAAAATATGGTCTCCTGAAATAGCAAGTTACTTTGCTCAGCTACTGCACTCTCATGGGTGCATGATGGCAAAGACTTGATATGAAGTCCCACCTTGGCCCACTCACCAGAGACTGCACCAAAGACCTCCCGTGCTACATCCCATATTAAACAGCAGAGATCTCTAGCTGGGCCCGAAACAAGCTCCTACACAGCAGAGTTCACAAGGAAATCTGCAGCCCATCCGCTTGCTGATTACCCACACAGAGCAGAGTGAGGTTGGTAGGTCCCATCTGGTATGCCTGGAGTCATCCAATGCTGTTCTAAGTAGTGAGGTTAAACAATGGCTGTTTGGTGTCTGCTGACAATTGAACGAGGCTTGTTGTCCATAATAAAACTCCTGGCACATGATCAGTCATTGTATATAAACCCAAATTACCCTAAGAAAAGCCAGAATACTGTCAAACAGCTCTAAAACATCATTAAAACAGAGGCCATCCCCAGTCAACACATTCTGAAAAGCCAAGAGAAAAGTGACAGTGTTCTTCAGGCTCCCTTCAGACAGACATGAGGGTGGAGAACATGGTTGATGGTTCTCCTTGAAAGCTCCCTACCAACATTTGCATCATAACACAAAGACTGGGGCAATTTCTGAGATACCCAGGACTGGACAACAGAAGATGACACAACACTCTGTCCCTGAGGCCACAATAATCAGCCAACAACATAGCCCTGCCAGATTTTACTGGCAAAGGAGGTCATAGGTCTACATCATGAGCATGGCATCTTCCCCCAAACCCACAGAACTAAAATTGACAGTAGCCTAGATTGTCTCCTTTGGCGACAGGAGCTTGCCAAGCCCTCCCACAGGACCTCACAGCCATACCAGGAGCTCCACAGCTGCAGCAATGGGCAGCAGAACAGGCATGTTATACCAGAGTCACCTTCTGGGCAACTGCAGCTTAGTGAGCTTAGTTGACTTAGTTACCAGAAAAGCATATAAGCATTTTGACTAAGCAAGACGTAATCAGGAAACTAGGTAATAGGTTTGGTCTACTACTAAACCTGTAGGTGGTTCAAGTTAGGAGAGGTGGATCTTACACCCTTCTTCTGGAATTTGAGGGCTTGATTCAGGTGCCTAAACGCAGATGCCTGCATCGAGTGCCACTGCAGACGTGGCAGATCGGCCAGTTCCACACAGATGTCTCAAATGGCATGATGGACTTACTGGGGAACTGAATGGCACCCGAGCAGGAACTCAGGAGGGAACTGCAATTACAGTTTGAGGGCTGGAGTGGGGTGGAGGGGAGCTGCTCGCACTGAGATACTTAAGGTGCTTAATAATTTAGCCTGTTAAAAAGAAGAGGAAGAGTACCTTATTAACAATAAAGAGCACTTACTAAAGAGGAGATCTCCTATAGCGGAACTCTCTTTAATCTAACAGACAAAGCCCTATCAACATCCAATGGCTGGAAGCCAAAATTAGGCAAATTCAAACTGCAAGGAAGGTGCCAGTTTGTAATTGAAAGAGTAATGAGCCATTGGAATTACTCACCCCGGGCTGTGATGGATTCTCCACCATCTGAGTGGATGCTGTTCTAAAAAGCGCCACATTGCAGGCCCATATTTCTGTGTTTGAGAATTATTGGTAAAGGCTTTCCAGCTTGCATGACTTGTTTGTACTGTAAAAAAACAAACAAAAGAAGTATTATGGTGCTCAGTTAAAGATGGAGAAGGGAGGTAGAGTGAGTTTAAGCAGACAGCCTGTGACGGTACTAGGAACCGGACTCGGGTCCCTTAAATACTGTCATTGCCCAGCCGCTCTCCCACTCTCCAAGAGCAGCTGACAGCCCCAAAGCAGCCTGTGTTTTCCTGGCAGGACCCTCAGCTAGGCGACGCCAGACTCAGCAAGGAAACTCAAGAGTCACAAGACCAGGTCCAGATGAGAGACAGGAAAGTGGATCATAATTAGCCAAGCGCTCCTGCTCAGAACACCTCCAGCAACACCTCCAAAGCTGCTCCTTACAAGAAATCTGAGGAGAACAGGACATCCAGGTGAAGTATGGTTTTTCTGAGCTTTCTGCATTTCCAGTGAGAGCCCTTCCCAGCAGCAGTCTGCCAGGACTCAGCTCTCTCCATCCCTTTGTCCGACACAATGTGCTCACAGAGCCCTCGAGTGTTCACCCATGCGTTATGGATGGGTGCTTTGCAGATGACCTGCTCTCTTTTTCTTTCCAAGGAGCATTCCCATCTCTTGTGTACGATATAGGACAAAGTACACATGAGAATTATATTTTCATCGTATTTCCAGCAGGCAGGAAAAAGAGAAAACCACAGGGGAAACTCATCTGCCAAGACACCTCCATGCTGGACCCATCGTACAGGAATGTCTGCTGCCAGTCACAATGGAAGAGCAATAAACACCCAGGCTCAGATAGTCCCTCACTGAGAAAGTCTATTTTGCTGATTTCAAGAGTATGTAATAAAAATTAGCAGGAAGGGCAAACAGAGGTAAAAGCACTGAAGGCTCGACTGACTCACTGTTGCGCCCTGGAAAAGCGGTAACCCCCAGAATTAGGTGAATAAATGATTTCTTTGCTTCTCTGGTAAATAATTTCAGGTTGCCCTGAACAAAAAGGCACAGAGAGCAGTTCACCCCACTTGAAATAAAGATGCTTAGATAGCAAATAAAATATTTCACCAACTTTGTCTAGTTTCATTTAGAGGCTGTGAAAAAGGCTTTTGAGAAATTAAATGTAGGTAAATTTCTAAGACACCTGCTTTGAAATAACCAAGAGAAGCATGCCAGCTTGGAAATGACAAAATGAAACCTTTTGAGTCAGAACCATTAGAGATAGTCTTTCTTGGCTGAAAAGATGTAATAAATTTGTGGACAGTTTTTATAAACCCCCTGCAGATGCACTGGTAAGATTTCACATAGACCATAACCAGGACGAACTCTGCAACGCACCGGCTTGGAACAGCCCGAACAGAGAAACTCTGTTCCTCCTCCTTTCCCCAGTCTTTGCCTGCAAACACATCGCTACAGTTAACACACAAAACACCATTCATTATAGTCAGAACCCAGGAGCACAAAGTTAGCTCTTACACTGAGGCCAGGATCAAAATGTAACAAAAATCTTAAAAAGCAAGGATGAAATATTGAGCCCTCTGAAAGTTCAAACAGAAAGAAATGTTACCGTTTCTCAGGCAAACGGGAAAATATCATAAAAGTAACTTTAGCTGTATTCATTTGAGTTTATTCACTCACATCCAGTCAAGGTGCTCCAGATTTACACATGGTAGGGTGGCTCAGGGCAAAATTCAGCCCTTCAGTGGCGATACTTTGGGTTCACACCACCACCGTGTACCCAACTGCCTGTGCTCAAAGTAGCCACCAGTGCTCAACATTCAGCCTCTGTCTGCCTCGCATTATGGGCATCAAGGCTTTGGCTCAAGATCTGTGTTACCTGAGGCTTGTATGGGGCACCTGAACATCTACTACAGGGCTCCTAGAGGTGCTCCGTGATCTAAGGAATAATTATGGCTCCAAAGTAAAGAGCTTCTTAATGACTCAGAAGCCACTGGAAATGTCCAGACCTTTCTTGAGAAATTACACATGTAAGAATTACCCAAGTTGTTGTGCACATAAGAGAGGGAACGTTATTACAGTAATATTGTTTTTCAGGTAGGAACCTAATGACAGAGAGACTGAAACAACCCATGCAAAGGCACACAGGACATCAATACATCCTGAAAGAGAAAAAAAATCAAACCAGATCCGGCCAAGGCCAGCCCAGTGGCTTGCCCTTCCTTGTGACGGTCAACGGAAAATCTGAGTAGATGACAGAGAGAAGACAAATTTGGCTGGATGACCCTGAGAAGTGGAACAGAGGCTGAACTTTAGGGAGAATTTTCCCTGTGCAAGCCTGGTTGAAAAGACTCCTGGAGGAACCATCTCAGGGCATTTTCCTTGGACTGACTGACACCCTCTGCACGGGGTGGCAGATAGGCCCCATCAGTCCATGGGTTGAACAGGTATCTTCCACAGCTCACTACAATGCTCTCCTGTTTCTACAGTGAAAATGCATCACCCTGAGCTAAATCAACTAAGCCCAAGCTGTAGCCTTCAGCTTTTCAGCCCTGTGGGCCTGGCCCAGCTGGAGAAGTTGTGGTCTTTGTTAGCAGGAGATGGACTGCCACAGGACCTTCTGCGCTTTTTTTTTTTATATGCCATTCCGCAAAAAACAGTTGGCTTTATGAATACTTGCAAGAAGTCAGAGCCCTGGATCTGTTCTGGCAAGGCTCATTTTGGTTTCTCTGCTAAGAGCACCAAGACTACTGGGAACTGCCTCCTGAACAGGAACAATCTGTGATTCAGACAGGAACAAAAAAAAAAAATCGCGAGGTAATCATCACTGGTCTGTGCATCCTTCCTGCTCCCAAAACCTGCAGGCTGGCTGTTTTCTGACATGACTGCCCAGGTTTGGATCAGCTCAGGGACCCCAGGAGGCTGAACACACATAGGTACCCCTTCTCTTCGAGCAGTGGGTATGGCACTGCCTGAGCCACAGGAAAAGCGGGACGGATGAGAAATTCTTCCCTCACAACGGGAAATACAGCAGTCAGGATACCGAGAGGGTGGTCCGCCTGTTAATTCAGGAGACAGAATTCAAACTGAAAGCTCCATGTGGAGCAAATTAGCAGAAACTAATTCTAATCCGTCCCACGCTGGCACTGAGGCACGTCAGTCCTGCTTAAAATTGCACCTCCCTTCAGATCTAGGCTGCCCCTTGTCCTACGTGGAGAGAAGGAAGGACGGGGAGAGGCTGCATCGCAATCTACGTGCAGATGGTCCGTATTATTGAACCTCTGTGGAGTATCAGCCACTTGCCCCTGTGCCCCATGATAAATCACAGTCTCCTTCAATGTTCCAGGGGAAGAGCAACGCTCTCCCGGACTCTGATTGGGTTGAAAGTCTGACTAGTTAAGATGTAAATACTGAGCCCCTATCAGCCTGTAATTGTCATCATCATCCTGTTTAGGAAACTACTCACATCTTTGAGCAGTTACTCCGTGTCTCCTCCACCCCACGAGAAGGTCTGGAGCCCATTTCCGGCAGCCGGCAGAGAGCTGCTTTTCTTTAGTTGACACAAACAGAGTTTGTCAGCTTGTGCATCCTTGGTTTCTGCTTGGTTTAAAGTTGCTGTCGAGTCCTTGGGAGCAGCTTAGCAGCTGGCAACAGAGAACTTGCAACCCTCGGCACAAAGGTGCCTGTTCAGCAGCCGCCGGTCCTCCCAGGTCCTGCCCAACAAGAGCATCCTCTGTGTGGTGGCCTTTGGGACAGCGTCCTTGGTCCCTGCCTGAGAGGGGGGAAGTGACACTTCCAGTGGCTCTCGTGGAAGGCAGAGCCAAAACGTGCGCATTCACTTACTTCTGCAGACAGAAAACTGAAGAAACACCCTGCCGGGCCAAAATAAATACGTTTGGCATCTTTCCTGCGTCTGCACCGGCACGTTCGTGGTGCTGAAACTGAAAACAGGCCTGAACCTTATTTACACTAAAGTCTCTTTCCATCACTTTGGCAGTAGGAAGGGGCTTAGTCTTGGTACGTATTATATTTTCTTTTCAACATGTGTAAATGAGGATCAAGCTTTTACATTGCTTAAAATAGATGTAAATGACCCTTTATGCTGTCAGAAGGGTGTCGAGAGGCCTTCCCGCAATAAAAAAATCAGCCCCATTATGCTTTCATATCAAGCTCCATTCATTTAGTTTTTAGTTTCCCAAACTCGGGCAATTCCCCTTGACCTCGGGAATCTGTGCTGAGATTTTATGCAGTTGGGACTAAAACCAGGAATCAAAGAAAGTGCGTGAGCTCAGACAGAAACACATTGAAACCTTCGATCTAGACTGGACTTGAAGACCCACCTGGAAGACTCCCCATCCCCAATGGGCTATAGGCCATCTATGATAGATTTATTCTTTCTATTAGTTGTTTCAAATACCTGTTTTGGTTTTTTTAAATTTTGTATATTCCAGACCTCTTTACAGAACCATGAAAGGGAGAAAAAAAGAGGTAGAGAGAGAATAACAAGACATGCTGGGCTTTGATGCCTCACAGATGGACTTGCCATGCCTCCTGTTCCGGCCCAGGGGCAGCCACCACCACGTATCCCTGCCCAAGCCATTGCCTTTGCTCAGTCACCAGTTTGCTCTGTGCACATCGAAGGAGACCCTGACAAGAACGGAACCAGCCTTCCTTGGTTCTCTACTACTAAATACATTAACGCTCCTTGAAGAGATAGTCACTGAGCACTGACCAGGCAGATGAACAAATAGCTGTATGAGCTACCCAAGTTTTTGGTGGTTAAGGTGGTGACGTGATCCCCATCCCTTCTGTCCGATTAACGTGGAGGAGGTCCATCAGCCAGCAAGAGCTGACCAAGGAGCAGGCTCTGTCCAGACAAGCTGGGGAAGGTCTCGCTGGCTAAGACAGCCATGTCCTTAGGCTCAGCCCTGAAGAAAGTGTCTCTGGGTACCCCAGGTATGCAGAGCTTTTTCCACCTTTCTGTTGCTCTGTACAGCAAGTAAATTACTAGAGCCCTTATAAGAAGGTGATATATTTCTGCATAGGTGTCTTTTGCCAGTGAGTAAGCTCTAGAGCCAAGAAGGGGTTGGCTGTTACCCTGATTAATTACTGCCGGTGCTCCTCACTGCCCGAACTGCCTTCTCCCCTTACAGTTCCTACTTGTGGTCTGGACTACTGAAAGAGAAGGGCTTTCATTCCACCTTCTGGACTGTTAATTCCAGATCCCATCCACACTGCTGCAGCCCCCACCTCTCTGACTCCCCCGAATAAGGTCTGCTCATAAACTGCACCGTTCCTTTGGAGCCACCATCACACGCAGAGACATCCTGACAGGTCATCAATACCATCCACCTCTAAGAGCTGGAGCAAGTGATGCTCAAACCAACTGCAAAATAAGTTACTGGAATACGCTGAAGCTGTGTCAGCCCATCCCAACCCCAGAGCCACGCTGCGGGCAGTGCCTGGCCCAGCTCGGCAGCAAGGCCTGAGGATAACCCAGCTGAAGGGCAGAACATTTACAGTAACTATAACGTTCTTTTCCTTTCAGAAGAATGAAGAATGCACAAGGGATTGGCAACACTTTCCTTCCCCCTCCACTTCTTTTACTCTGTAAAATAACCCTCTCCAGCTTCGCTAGCTGAATGCTACTTCACGGCTTTCCTCCAGGAGCAGTTGCAATTGGAAACACCCAGACAAATCTTATCCAAGAGTTTATGAGGAACAGCTCAGAGGCACCCTGAAAACTGCAGCCTGCTACCTAGAGTGCTGCAGACTATTATTACTTGTTTAATCTCTGTATAGTTCTGGGTAAGGTTTTAATTGGGCATTGTATTTCAAAGCCAGGGAGTAGGATCTATGCAAAGCACTGGATAGTTTCTGCATTAATTGACCATCAAATCCTTCCCCTTTGCATCTGCATTCTATTATTAGAGAATGTAAAGCAGTTTATAGGGCTTTTAACCTCTTCAAGCAAACACTCCATGGAAGTTATGCTGCTGCAGGGACCATATTAGCTTTATAGACTTCATTTCTAATCCAAGAAGAGGGGGAAAATGGAGAAGAGACAGAGCAAATTAATGATTTTTGATGGTATAAATTCAGCTGGTGTAAATCAGCACAACTCCATTAACTTTGGTAGAGTTATGCTCATTTATTCCAGCAAAAGATCAGACATTTGATCTGCAATGAGGTCCTCGTTCCCAGAAGACCAAAACGGTACCAGACAAGCCTTCACAGACCATTTATCAGCCGTCTCAACTACATTCTTCCCTGCTGCATGGAAAAGCTCTGATCAGATGCCAGGGAGCCATCTGGCAAACTGGGCACCACGGCACACACGCGCACTGTGCACTCAGTCACCTGGAGGAAAACCACCTTCCAGCAAGTCACTTTGATGACTTCTGTGCCACCAGCCTGTCCCCAAGGCACCTGTGATCATGGTCAGAGAAAGGCAGAACAGTGCTGTGGACTGGGAGTCTTGCAACCTCTAACTAAAGCAGCTGAGCTCCACTTTCTTCAGGGTCTCATGGTTGGACTCCTCAGGGTGTAAGCACCATTCCCAGGTCAAGGAACAAACAGGGAAGCAGCCCAAACTGCCATGGGTTCCTGCATGCAAGGGAGATGTGGAGGCCAGGTGTTACCGCCAAGGTAGGAAAACAAGCGTTAAGAACTATTTATTCTGCTGGCCTGGGCTGATAATCTCCCATGCACAGGGCACTGGTTCCAAGCAGCACCAGACCAAGCTTGTGGACCTTGTGGGACCCGCAGCAACTCAACCTGATGGCCTAACCATGCTGGGTAGCCACAGCCTCCAGTCAAAATAACATGAGTGCTCAGTATCCCATCCTGTTCCAGGATGAGAGCCTACATTCATCATTTCTACTCAACCTAAGATCAGAAGGATGACCAAACTGTCACACCAAAGGTCCACCTAGCTCATTATCCTGTCTCCAACCCAAAGGAGAGCAGACGCATAGAGAAAACAACATCAGCATAGTACATATATAGTAGTTCCCCTTCCAAAGGGCTGGGTTCCTCTTAACAGAGGATCTTGGCACCTTCAGACCTGAATAACCGTTGCAGGAAGAACAGGAAGCAAGTTCTGGTCCCACCCTAACCCGTGCAGGAAAGAAAATAGGTAGCAGTGTGGTGTGTCCTTCAGAAGAGTCATCTGAAGGGAAACAATGAAATCTATCCTTACAAAACCAGACAAGACAAGCAATGTTTGACCTCCTAGCCCCGTGCAGCAGGATGAGAAGGAAAACTCACCACCTCAATGGCCACCTTTGCCTGTTTTCTTCACACAATTGTTCCACCACCTCACAGCAGGTGGGACTCCCATTTTGCAAATCCCTACCCTATTTCTTTGTTTCCTAGTAACCCCAAATGTCACTAGGCAGAGCCCAGGACAGTGATTATGAGCAGGCAAACAATGGTGTAAGGGCCAGTATAATTACCTTGTTCCTAAGCACTCGATAACGCTTCCAAGTATCTTGTATTTCGTTACTTGGTAAGGTCCTGAATGTCTGGCTCTCAGGCACTATGGTTTTATTGCTACAGAATGAGCCAGAAACCATTCAAAAGCTTTAAAAGGTCTTTTTAAATAGTCAGAATGAATTTACAGTGTTGGCTGCCTGGCAAACGCAACAGGCACTTCGAGTGGAAAGGAACAGTCCTCTATTGCATCTGCTGCTGGCATTTAGGGCACCCTGATCGCCAACAATTCCTGAGCTCTAACGCTCTGCATCCTGCAGGCTGCTGGCTGGGCAAAACCAAGGGCAGCAACAGACTGGGAAGAAAGGGTCTGGGTGAAAGCAAAGCCTTGGTTTAGAGTTAGTTGGAAATTTTCATAACAATTAACCAGAAAATGGTAATTTTTCAAAAGCTTCGAGTGTCACAGAAATGCCTTGGTTTCAACCACCTGCTAGTGAAATGTAAGTGGGCTCCACCAGCAAACCTTTTTCCCAGCTCTGCCTGCCTGGAACACGTCCCACCTGCCTCTCTATGTGCCACCTCACCTCAGGTGTCCAAGTCTGGTGCCCTGGACTTTCTAGAAACCAAGGTTTTTGACAAACTGCTCTGGAGTTGACTTCTGAATAGTGCTGGTGTCCTTGAGCAACACTGCTAAGGACATGAGGCAGAGACGGACATTAAACCAAGTACAACCCTCCCTCCACCAAAGTCCATGGTGATTGACAGTCCATCTCAGCCACTTCTTGACATCACCATCATTAACGCAGCTGGTGGCATGCCACTTAGCCTCAAGCAGCATGGGAGAGGGGAGGAACAGCAGATGCTTTTTTGATGGTTTGAAAAGCTCAGAGTAATTCACCATTTCTTGTGACTGGGACAGATTAGAGGGACACAGGAGCAAGGTGTTCCTAAGGCCAGTTTGCGTCTGGGGTTACAAAGCCATTGGACGGGCAGCTGGAACAGCCGTTGCATGTGTGGAGAGGTGAATGGGGATTCAGACAGCTCTGGACGCTACAGGAAAGGACTTCTCCAAATTCTTATGTTCAACCTCGGCTAAGAATAAAGCCCATAGCACCCTCTCACCGTTGCCGTGCTCCCACTCCCCTGCCTTGCATCCACCAGTGTTTCTCCATGGGGTCACTCGTCCTGAGCCCAAAACAGGTCTCTTCTTATATGTCTCTGCAATACCCCAGCCTTGTCACTTTGAGCTCCAAGATCCTTCTGCATGATGGAAGCACAGCAAAGTGCAACTATGTGGGAATCCTCCATTACTTTCTACTCCACTTGGCCCCTTTCTCTATAAGCAAATGTGAAGCAGGGCCTGATCCACACCCCCTTTGCAGGATCTGGCTCCAATCTCCCATCTCAGGCTAGATATTTCCTGACTTGGTCAGTTATTGGTGTTCTGGGGCCTTTATCTCCCCATTCTGGGCACAAGAAGGTCCATAAAAATTCTCTCTCTTCTCCACCAGCTGGTAAAGGCTCCTTAGGTAAAATGTATACACATCAGAGTCAACTCCCCTGTCCTTCCTCGCACAACTTCTGCAAAATGCAAGTTTCCTCAGTACACTGAAGAAAATTAGCAAAGATGATGATAGTCAGGAAAATGTTTTAGAAAGGCTGAATAAAATAATTTAAAGGTACTCTTATTAATGACAGCAATTACAGTACTAGAAAGCTCAGTAGTTTTTCATACAGGACTGAAAAAGGAAGAGGAACCAAACCAAGCAACCTCCATGAGAATGCAAGAGAAGCAGTAACGAGCTGTGGAAACCAAACAAGACCAGTCTTAACCAAGCCAAATTCTCTGCTTGAGTAAACTAAGGCAGGTCTCCTGGAGTTCAGGGGCTGGGGGAGAACCAGAGCTACCTCCCTCTGACCAGGGCAGAGGATATTAAAGTTGAGCTTTCCAAAGACCTTTCGGGAAGTCAGCTCAAAGCCACTGCAATTAAATGAGCCAAGGAATTCCCCCGAGGCTGTGCAAGAATCTCTGCTCTGTTCTGCTGAGCCGCTCTCCCAAGAGTCACCAAAACAAGTGTCACCCGCCCATCACACCCTTACGTGCATTTGCACTTTCCAACGTGCCATCAGGCTGTCAGCTTGGGACGTTTCTGGAAGATCGTGCAAAGGCCAACAACTCCACCAGTCATTAATTCTCAGGAAGCACCCACCGCCTCATTGGTAATTACTTAAATAAACTTCCCTTTCATGGTGTCTGAGCCAAGGCCTTTCCTTCTGACATGTCCCAGTAAAGTTTTATTTAAGGTAAGATAACATGAGCGTTACGCGCACGAGCTGGGCTGCACCTGACTAAACACTGGGCCCATCGGCGATGGCCGGATGGCTCGAGCAGGATTTCACCGCCTCGCTCTCCTCTCCTCTGCGGCCAGCACAGCCCCTTCCAGCTCACAGCGAAACAGCCCGTGTATGATTTCCCCTTATATATGCAGCGTATATCCTTCATGCAAATCTGTCTCATAAATCACTGCATCCCAGGTGCACCACGGAGTAATTTGCTAGGAAAATACTGTTCCAACCGAAGGACCCAGCATACCACAGCGGTCTTTACGAGGGGTAATATCCAGGATAGGGGTGATTTGGAAACCTGCCAGCGTCTGAAAATGATTCATCCTGCCTGACCTTAAATCTTGGATCCTGACTATTGCAGATGGAGCCGCCTTCGCAGGCAGGAAGCATCAGTCACAGCCGTGCTCATATCCCCTCCCTGCCCGTGGCTACAGAGCCCCGGGGGCACGTAAGAACCCCCAGTTTGAGAACCTGGGGATTGGGTTATGAACTACCCTAAAATAAGCCAAACGAGGGTGCCCAGAAACCCCAACGCAAAGCACCATTGCACAGAGCCAACCCTCGCATTTCACTTTCTGTGACTGCCACTGAAAGCTGCAGCTCATGTTTATCGCACCTGCATGGTTTTGAGAAAGATCTTACTGGTCTCAGTGATTTACGCTTCTATCAGCTGAGATCCTGGTCCCAAAACTCCAGGAATTTCTTCATTTTAAGACTTCTGGTCTGTCAAGTAATCTTTGTATCTCTGATACAGAACCCTGCCCAGACATCTCAGTTTGCCGCAGTTAATCCAACAATAACCCAAGCATCTCTAGTTCTCACGTGTTTCCACAGTATTAGTACACTCTCGAACAAACTTATTCTTACTTAGAGATGTCAGGAATACGCTTTGCTAACCAGACCTCTGACCCGCTTCCATGTAGACCCGTGAGATACTGCAGAGCTGCTTGCGAGCGTAGGACTCCTTTTTCAGGGAGGGCAGCATTAAGTTACCAAGGTAAAGACCCATTTAAGTCAAAAGTTTAATAGTTTTGCTGTGGCAAGAGAAAATCTCAGGATATCAAAGAGTCAAGGGAGGAATACTGTACTCAGCTGAGAAAATGGAAAAGCAGTCAGACACAAAAGCCTTTCTACAGCTCTGACAAAGAAATAATAAACTCAAGCTCTTGTAGAGCTTAGCTTAAACCAAAAGGATAGAAAAAGGAGACAAAATATGGAATTAAGATATTTCCTTTCTATTGATATTAACTACAGTAATGGGGTGACATATAATGACATAAGAAATCTTAATGTTCATAAGAAAACATGAAGTAGAAAGGCACACAAGTCGGGGATTTTCAATAACATCCTAGAAATGGACATTTCAGACTGTTTAGCCCACATCACAGGTCCCCAAGATTTTATCTGCATTCACCACAGCCAATATTAGCTATCAGCCAACAGCAGTGGACATCAGGAGCTCTCAAGGGGTCTCTGGCCCCACTGGACTGGAGCTTCGTGCTGCCCACAGGTATTTATAACCCTGAGGACAGAGAGGTGGTTGAATAGGATCAACCAGGAGCAGGGACAAACAGCAGCATGGGACTGCTCAGACACAAGGACCTACCAGCTGCTTTACTGGCATCCTGCAGACCCCTGAAGGACAGTGAGACACGTCTCCTCCCCAGCAGCTCGTGGTTGGCACGTGCTGCCAGCCAGGAGGACTTCTTCAGTGTGTTCATCACTGCACCTCTCAATACCATGGGACAGCCGACATCCACCAGACACCGCTGTCGGTGCTACCGTTCCCCAGAGAGGTCTGGCGCACGCCTAGGTTCTCTGTTAGGTCCAGACACACAAATGTCTATAGCCCAGAGGTAGTCCAGGAGGGAGCAGGCTTGTCCAAACAGACGCCGGGGACAGGGCTCCCCGCCATTCACCAAAATGCTTTGACCCTCATCCTCCTGGAATGAAACCAGCCCCTCAAAACTACCAGCGCAAGGAACAGAAAATTGTAAATGACTTAAAGTGGGATGGAAAACTCCAAGTTCGACGATCACAAGCTGAGGCCGCTAATCTTCTTGTCATGGGAGCAGACTCACGCAGCAGAAGGGAATTCCTGCCTTTGACTGGACTAATTAAAGGCATCAAACTCTGCACCCGTTATGGCTTGATGTGCCTTAATCCGATGTGACACTCGACATGCACGAGGAACGCAGACGCGCACATACGGTTCTCATTGCTTAAAGGGGTTTGGCGTCCGTGGGGGTGCCCCAGCTGCAGCACGCTTCCTCTGCTCGCCCCGCTGGGGTGAGCTGTGTGGGGTGGCAAATTGGGGGATAATTACTCACCCCACCTCAGAGCTGCTAACGGCCCTGGGTGGCTAGAGACTCTGCAGAAGGTCCCGTTTAGGGGAGAGGAGTATGGTCTGACCCAACCCTGAAGGGTCATTTGAGAAGCTTTCCTCAAGGGCAATGGAAATGGAAGGTGCTGAACGAGCAGTGCCCATTTCTCTCCTGTGCAGGTACAGGAACAGCCAGTTGACCTGTGCCTTGGGACTGCAGAATATTTGCAAGCACAATGGTACACAAGACTGTAAAGATCTCGAATTAGAAAAGATTTAAGATGCAAGATGAACTAACTGGGTATTTGGACAGAGCGATATGAATCACGGATATTGCTTGTGTTCCTCACCTCCTGTCTGGACTGGCCTCTTGATGTCAAGGGATACGTCACCACACTCGACCATGCTCAGCAGAATCCTGAACCAGCCCTGGGAAGAAAAACTTGCTTGACACTGATGGAAAGGAGACAAACCTCCTCACACTTCAAAGCCAGAAGCCCCTTCTCCGCAGGGCACTGCAGTGTAGGAAGCAGTGTAGTCTGGCTGGTGAGGTACAGGGCTGTCCTTGCAGCCCTCACCCCAGACCAGCCAAGCACCCCCACTGCAGCGCTGGAAGCAGCACGGGAGGGCAATCAGCAGCAGATGAGTTGGAATGTCTGTGCCATGGGAGCACCGGACTCTGAAGACCTCGGCTGAGATGCAGACGCTGAAAAACAAATAAAGCTTTCTCGATGGCACTGCAAGAAATCAACTATCCTCTTCAATTATTGGTTTTTCTGTGAAAGATTAGAGTCCCATACCACTATTACTTGTACTGTCAACTGCAAGTGTTGGTCTGCTAGGTTGTATGGCAGCAGGCAGTCCCAAGTTCAATTCCAGTTAATGATCCATAAGAGGGACTGCAGCATTTCACCTAGGAAGATTGTTCAGAAGCAACTGATAGACTGCTTAGGCTGGGGCAGAAACAAAGCACTGAAATACTGTCCTGAGTTATAAATCAGGCAAAGTCAGCGATGCTCTGTAAGGAACAGCAACGTTTGGAGTGCACTAGTACCCATAGCTGGTCAGGAAAAGCTCCTTCAGAGCAAAAGAAAAAAAAAAAGGACAGCAATTTCAGTACAACTGAAATGCAGAACATGTTGAAGTTCATATTTAATAAAGCAATTATTGTTTATTATTGAAGTACCAATTGATTATTAAAAACACATTTATTGAGGGTGGACCACAAGGTAACAGATATGTACCTCTGGCACAGTTGCGAAACCTCAGTAAATAGCGATTATTAGAAACAGATTTATTGAGGCCTAACGATACCATAAGATGCGTATCAGTTACAGAGCTCTTAAAACCCGACCAGTATGTTCTTAAGCCATTTTTACTGAGGGTTTACAGCTCAGCAGTAAGGCTACATGTCTTCATTTAGGGTTGTTAAGCCACATGGAATATCATCTTAATGCTCATTTGATATTTAATTAAGGTAGTGTTTGCAGGGAAAAGACTACACCAACCAGTGAGAACCAGAAAAAACACACAACCATTGTCCTGCTTCCAAAGACACAGATCAGAGCCACTTTTTTACCTCTTGTCGAATCTTTTCATTTTTCTTTGAGCATCGCCTTCAGCAGAGCGTGTGGACCATGAGTGATCTGAGGATACGGCCATGCAACACACACAGTGACGTCCATCCTGGTGCCCGATGCCACGAGCAGAGCACGTCCTCCTGCCCTCACCCGCACAGCTCAGCCTTCGCCAGGCTTTGACCACCTTGCACTCGGCAAGTCCTTGTGCTCAAGGGCCTTCACCGAGTCTCTGTGTCGGCGCTGTTGCTGTAAATTGACGGTAATCAAAACTGCAATGACACTAAAATTGGGCAGAGATCAAATACTGCCCGGCAGCGTGGTGAGACCAGCGCTGGCCACAGCCCGTGCGCGCACCACACAGAGGGTACCCCAGATGTGCAGCCCTTGTCTATTCACAGAGAACAAATCCTCCCATTCCTCCCTTCTAAAATGCTTAGAGACCTGCCTGGCAAAGCCACCCTTCCTCCCGTCCTTCCCTGCTAGCCCCCACGGCACCCGCTTCTGCTGCCAGATCTGCCGTCTCCATCACACACAAACGAGGTACCAGACTACGGCACGGCCACCGAAGACTCCCCAGCGCCGGCCGAGCCTTTCCCATGTCTCGGGATGAATACAGGAGACCGTATCCCCAGAGAACACAGCCAGCGAAACAAAGAGGCAGTGTGGAAACTACAGCCGGAGTGAAGGCAGCGATTTTGCCCAGATCATGCAGAACGGCTGAGGCAAAGCCCAGGGGAGAAGAGAGGTCTGGCTCCTTTTCTTTTGCCATGCCTTAAGACCTCCCAGCCTCCCCACCGGAGGAGGTGGGGAGAAAGGAGCCCAGATTACTGAAGAACTCCCCTAGCTCCAGTCTCCTCTGTTCAAATTTATATATTCCACTACAGGTGACATCATGATTGCTGGAGTCTGACAGGTGATGCTGTAAAATGCATGAAACCATAAAAATTTCAACAGCAGCAAGCTCCATTGCCGCTACATCTGACAGCACTTAGCTGCCCAGCTAACACAAATATTATAAAAGCACTCGGGAAAGAAATCCAACCTGCCTGACCTCAGTTTTGGACTAATAAACAGTACAGCATGACCAGATTTCACCCGCGTATAATAAACAGGCAGCTTTTAAAGAAACCAAAGCAGGGTGTTGGTAGGTGTAAAGGACTAAGGAAAGAGATGAGTTAAAAGTGGGCAAAGCCATCGCAGAACGCAGAGGGCTCGGCTCCCAGCGCGCTCTGCTTTCTGCCGCTCTGTCTCCTTACCAGGAGGAGATCCGTCTTAGCAACTGCACAGCTAGAGCTGCAAAACGATGCTCGGTGGTGTCACACAGCCACACCAGGGGTGGGAAACTGCCTAAACCGTGTCAAAGCACCTGATCTTCATTTCTGCCCTCTCTACGGGAAAGGGCGAGGAATCTTGTCTCCGAAAGTTGGACAGTAAGTGAATCCAAGAGAATTACTGCCCTTTCTTTCATCACTCTCAGCACTAACTTTTAAAAGACCAAGGATCTGCTGTTTCTTTCAGCTGTGAGGTGTCTCTGGTCTCCCCAGAGGAGGACAGCACCTTGCCTTGGTGCTGTGGAAGCTGTGTCTGAAGGAGGCGAAGGAGGACACCCACGCAGGCCAACAGCCTCCCAAAAGCATTGAGGTGAGTCAGGCAGATGCAGGCTGATGGCTCCAGCCAGGGCAGGGATTTTCAAACCAGACATGCTGAAATGGATCGCCAGCTTCTCCAAGGGGAACTGTTTTCCATGGACTATTTTCAGATTAGTCAGATAGACGGATAGGCAGAGAGAGCTCATCATCTTCCATCTGGCCACCCGAAAAGCTTTGAGCAGAGGTGAACCAACACTGGCTGTTCTCAGTCACCTCTCAGAGACCCTCTGGATAACCCTCAGGCTCCGACTTCCAACCCACCCATGCACCAGTCACCACCACCCTGATGTAGCTCAATGCAGTGACTGTCCCAGCATCCAAGGCCACTGGAGTCTGTGCCCAGTACACAAACAGGCACCCAACCCATTTGGCATCTGTGCCAAAAAACACACCTGGAATCTGCTTCACTGCCAAATCGCAGCGACAGTCTGTTGAGACAGGCAAGCAACACAAGTTACTATAAATACACATATAGCTCCATTAAATCCCCCTTTATTCAAATGATGGGAGAGCTGTCTCTGAGCTCGCTTGCTCTCATGGATGCATGTACAAGAGGAGGAGTGAGTGGAGCAGCAGGCACCAATGGGGCTGCCCTGCTCTGGAGCTGTGTTACCAGGCAAAACCATCGTCATCATCAAAATCACGTTATTATCCACACAGCCACAGCAATCAGCAACGACGGTCAATCTTCTAAGCACGGTTTTTGATATTAAAGATAGGCATATTTAAATGGCATTTTTTTCAACGAAAGATAAAACATTACTGCAAAATTCTGTACGGTATTTTTAATCACAGGTTTCACCAAGCACTCCTTTTTCTATTGAACTAATGGGGATAGATCCAGCAGATTTTTCAAACAATTTTTAGTTACTGGAAATAGATGCATGAAAAAAAAGAACAGTGCATTCACTGGACCGAGTTTAAATCTTTTTCACATAAGCGGTTCCCTATTTTGCAGTCAGATTTATGAGAATTGCTATCCACTGAGGGAAATGTGATGGCTACAGGCCGTGATACAGACCAACATGGGACAGCAATCCCCCGGTGAGGAACATCAGCTCTTACCATAGCGGGGGACAGGACAAACTGCCACCAGGTAGGACTTCACCTTTCCTGTCCCAGTTCTTCCAAGTCCCCAGTTCACCAGCCAGGTCGAGCTACAAAAACCCAAAATCACCTATTTTTACAAAAACAAGCAGACATTGAGATGATTTAAGTGTGGTCTCTGCAATCACCTTCATGCTGAGCCAGAAAGATATTTAGACACCTAATTTTAGCTAAAATAAAGCGGATGCCCTGATGCCCATGGGAAGTTTCCTGCCTAATCCCTGCCTGGATCACACCCCACACCTCCCAGCTGCTTCTCACTGCAAAAGGCGGTGCAATATGCTAATGGGACTTCCCGGAGTCGTATCACTTCCAACTCAGGTTGCACAAGGGCTCAGCTACTCCAATTAAAACAAAGCCATTACCAGGAAATGAGCTTTCCCCAAGTAGCACAGGAGAGCAGCTCTGGATTAAGTGTTCCCAACTTCTGCTGCTGCCAACCTCTCTGGATAATTTCCTGAGCAGGACACCAGCCTAACGGGAGCAGGAACAGCCATCCCGGGCTCCCTGCGGATGGTACGGAGCTGTGGGAGTCCCAGTTAATTCGTATCAAGCCAGGAGATGGCACTCCACAACCTGCAGAATAACGCCTGGACTTTGCATGCCCCAAACCCCTCTTTTGTGCCTGGCAGGGAACTCCTTCCACCATCAGCCATCAGCTGTAGCTCGGTTGTACCAGGCCCCCGGGGAGGTGACATCCAGCAGCGAAAAGGGGACGCAGCCATCAGCAGCTGTATGGCAGCGCTGCCCTACACCTGCAGCCATCCTAAAGCACCACCTGGCTCCCAGCAGCTCTGGCTTGCAACCTTAGGGTCTTTTTAATGCAATCCTTCTCTTTTTTATGGAATAGGCAAAAAAAAAGTAGTAATAACTGATCATAAAAAAAATCAAATAGTTTACCTTTCAGGAGGCAACTGAGTGCAGGTTATTACAGGGTAATTTGGTACATCATAAAGGTTCCTATTAGAACAGAAAATAGGGCTGCTTGCATGAGCTGCCAATTGGAAATAAAATAGTAGTGGGGTCATGATCATTAGCAAGGCTTTTTCATTCAGGTTCGCTTTCCGTCAGGGTGGGAAGAGGAAGGAGACTGAGATGCAGCTGAAAGCAGATGAGACAGGTCTGGAAGCCGGGAGAGACACGTAGAAGGAGGCTCTCGATGTTTATGAAGGGTCTCTTCGTAAACGTAAAACCTATGGCATTTCCAGCGGGGAGCCCCGCAGAGCGACAGTGGCCCCAGGAGTTGTCCCAGGACCAGGGTGGGGTATCCAGCCTCCTGAGGTACTCACCACCACAACAGCAGCAGAAGCAAGAGCAGCTCAGAAGAGCAGCAGCTCATTTGTGCTACCTGGGAACACAGCGTATGTTTAGAAGAAAATAATTGCTGAAATTGAGACAAAACCAGGCCAGAACAAGAGCGAGCTGGCCTGTTCCTGCGACCGGCCACTGCTGTAAATCAAGGCCCCAAAGTGCTGGCATGCACATGCATTTCTCAGCACATTTCCCTTTGCTGTTGGCAATCTTCGACATTGATCCTGTGCCTCTTACGCTCCTCGAGTTACCAGCTATACAGAAGCGCACGCAAAGCATCCAGCAAAACCCAGCCTCCTGCCAGTCGCATTGCCACTGCCAGAAACAGCCTCCCTGGGCTTGTCTGTGCGTGGCACACCAGAACACAGCCCCACATCACATCGGTGACGTGACATGCCCAAGACCACAGAGGACAGCAGTGGCAGAAACGATGTCCAGGATCTTTAGATTGCACTCCCTAGGATGCCCTGAGTCGTCCTGAAGCTATCATCCCAGTCCGGAGGGACAGTGGCACAGGAGGAAGGCTGAAGTATTTTTCCTTCAGGAAAGCAGCAACAGAGCTGAAAGCAGAATAGATGATGCTTTTATTTCTGTGAAGGAGGAAAAAAAGCCTCTTCCCTCTGTTAGGAGTTTCGTTACGCTGATGCTCGCACTAACAGCGTGCTTCCCTGGGTGACTGCTCAGTGAGGTGGAGGGAACAGTTCACCTCCACGCTGCAGCACAGCAATGGATCCCCGTCACGTTAACCACAGACACCATAAAAGAAACTGGTCTGTGGAGATCAAAGGGCATCAGCTTAGAGTTTGGGGGACAGAGGCCACACGAAGGGCTGTGAAGCCCAGGTCATGAACCAAGAGTAAGGAATAACGGCGTGTCTGTTTGTTAATATCCATTCCACGGTTCCCATGAAAACCTTCATGCCCTCTCAAGAGCTCTGTCCTATTGCATTATGCCTCGCAATTTATTAAGACAAATTGTTCCTGCACCACAGTTGGAAAGTAACCGAAACCAGCAGTGCTGTCTCCATCTCGGGAGGGAACTGAAACCCAGCCAACACTGGGTCACTGCTCGCTACGCAGATCTGCGGTTTCACTGCCTCCCCGCTTCTTCCCTTGGTGTTTGGGTGGTTTGCATCTTAGTCGCTTGCGACGTCCAATTTCCTCCCGTCCCGGCACTGCAATGCCAGCTGCCAGGCTTTCATTTGCCTTCACCTCTCAATAGAACACAAGTGAAAGTTAAGTTTCAAGGCATAATGTGTCTCCCATGGGCATCTCCTTCTCCTTCCCATGGTGTTCTGCAAACTGGTACCGTGCAGGGACATCCCCACACTTGTGACTGCTCGGGCATGGGAAACGCAAGCTGAGCTCACACCCAGGCACACACTCTGTCTCTAGCAAGCAAAGCACTATGAAAATAAGCGAGTTGCACTGCGAGATTTTTAGCAGCTTCCTGGCAGAATAACATGGAGCTTTATTGATGAGGACTTCTGCTGCCCCACATGCAAAAATCCACCCCGCACCAACAATCCACATGGCCCAGAGGCTGAAAAGCCCCGGTTCCCCTCACATCTGCTCTCGCTCGCCTTTGCAAACCCCATTAGATGATCACAAGCGCAACGTACTAGGAAGCATCACCCGAAACTGCTCATCTTGTGGCCACCGCAGCCAAAGGGCTTGGCTGGGTGTGCTCCTCCTGCACACAGCAGAGCTCTGCAAGCCGAAAGCGGATCCACCCCCCAAATACCAGCTGGATGCGATGCTCAGATGGGCCAAGCTGTTGATACTAAAGCCAGAAAGGTCAGAACAGAGGTTGAGCACTGAGGTGAGTGTTTGATTAAACTGGGTTGGTGAGGGTTTTTCAGGGATCTGTTGGGGATGGAAGTGAAAGCTTTATGGAGTGCTGGCGGGTGCTCCTGACAGCGCTGGAGACAACACGGATTTGGCACGGGCTGCAGCAGAGTTCTTCCCTGACCGTCTGATTTCCAAGCTCCAAAGGCCTTGGGGTGACTGATGAAACCACTACACAATGGTTTTGGTTTTATGTTCCGTTATCTCACGATGAGCCTTGAATCATGTTCCACGCGAGGGGAATGTTCACATTTATTCCTAACGTTTTCCTAGGAGATATTCCTACCCATCAATTCACCCCCACCCTCACAGATTCGATAGCCCATAACAGAGTTATGAGCCAATAGCAGGGACTCCATGATGCAACTTTCAGTCATAGTCATCTTTTATGACCAGGACTCATTCCTTAAGCCTTTTCTTTTCCTTCTTCTTGCTTCGATTTTGGCGTTTCTTATTAATTAAATGGCAAGTTTCAATAGCCTAAGATTGAATTATAAAGGCTTGTTTAGAACAAGCAGAATGATCAGAGCAAAGGAGGGAAGCTATATATGTAATATATACATATACTTAAGATACAGAACTTTGCTTCCAGACGTTTGGAACAAATTAAATAGAAGATCAAATTAACTAGTGATTGAATTAAGTGGAAAGCATCTCATTACCTAAAAGACGGAAACATGTGTCATTTTAAAACAGCTAAAAATAAAGCAAGAATGGGTCGAAATGAAAAGCAGGAACCTTGAAAATGTCAGCCAAATTTGGACTCTGGTGAGCCCTCAAATGTGAGGGCTGTAAATAAGGTGGGGTTTGCTGCATAGTGGGAGCTGATGGGCTTGGAAAACAGATGTTGCAAAAAGGAGCTGCCACACATGGCATTTCATACGTTTGCAATCACAGAAACGTGCACAGGGTGGAAGAGGTCTCACCCGCGGACCACAGCTCAGCAGGAAGGGTTTGGGATGCCCAGGACGTCGTCTTCACCCACGGGCAGGCACCCTGGGCTTCGGATCTATTACTCGGTTGAAAATCCAGAGTAACTCTGCTAACTCTGTCAACTGGATGAAGAGTTCGCTGTCAGTCAACGACTTTAATTTGCTCTTGCTGCTCACTGCCCAGGGAGTTACTCAGCCAGACTGAATTTCAAGTATTTCACAAAAAGGTCCAAACCTGGTGGTACAAATGTATCTTTTTAACCCACGATTTAAGACATTTTGTTGCTGTGTTTATTCAGCACCTTTATTCAAGAGCTCATTCTTCTGTTTTCCAGACACTTAATTTCCCTTGAAATAGATGTGAAAACAGCGAGAGCACTCAGATCTGGTCTTTGTTTCACCATGAAAGAACCAAGATCATTTCACGTGTTCCTCCCCTCCTGTGATACTGATGCTCATCTTCCTTCCTGCTCATCCGGACCTTACAAATTCCAGTCACTTCTCTTCCTGACACAACATTTCACTTAGCAATGCATCAGATGGAAATTGCACTAGGCTGCCGCGGAGCGCAGGAAATCAGTTTTTCACTCCACCAAACCCCGTCCCAAATCCAGGATGAGGAATAAGGCCTTAGCCCTTTCCTATCTAACGTCCTATTTTTTTCCTTTTGTTCCTTTTATATATCACATTTTGACAAATGCAACTGGAACTTTTCCAAGATAAATAACGTTATCTTTACAGAACCCTACGGCACCCCATGGCAACTCATTATTTTTCAATTAAATTTACTGTTCATTGGCAGTTGCTCTGCTTTAATTTTCCGCCATTTGTTTACTGAAGAACGAAATGCATAACACAAAGCCCTATAAAAGTCAGACTAAGTTAATTAAATGTGAAACTGGGAAACCCTAACTTTGCCTCCAGAGCAATTTTATCTTGAGATCTCCTTAAAAACGTCACTTTTTGCAGGAATTTATTTAGACATATGCAACCACTATTAATTAAATGTGCAGTCCCTTCACAACTCTCTCCAAAAGACACTTAGCAGTATTTTGTAACCACTGGTTGTGGAAACAAGGGTTCACAAGATTCACAAAGCCAGATGAAGAAAATATTTTTCAGTCAGACCTGTATTTTTAGTCTCCTTACATGTTTCTGAGTTATTTCAGCTGAATGCAGGATACCTAAGTACCAGTTTGGAAGCGATGCACCATATTATTTACCTTCGATTGTCAAGACCTGATTTCATTCCTTGATAGGACCACGAGTTTGATCAATTGCAAAGCTGTCAAGTATGTAGGCTTTTATCAGCCATTTTACGTACTAACAAAAATACTCTGATTAGGGTCCGCCACTAGCTGCACACTGCACGTCACATGGATCAAGAAGTGACTGTACAATAGATGTCAAAAATTAATCAAGACACAAACCTTGGCTGATGACATTCCTAGACAATGTCAGAAATAATTTTCAAGCAACAGTATTCCATATTTGCATGCCCCTCTCCATCTGAGCTAGACAGCCTGGATAAATCACACCTATTTATCTGCATGGGTGATAGAGACCTTGATACCTTCTCAGATATGGACATCTACACTGAAAATCACAGTGGCTGTTCAGGTGAACTCCATCCTCACAGTCTTCAAGTGGGTGTCCAACACAAACCCACCCCCAAACACCTCCTGCTGACCATGGACACATGTACCTTCACCCAGCCCTAAGAGAGGTGTGTAAAACAGGCGCAATGAAGCACCACTTGAAAGTACCAACAGCCTATACAATTTCCTTAGGTAAGTCACCAAATTTCAGATTGAAAGCTGGAGGCAACTTCTTCCAAAGCTAAGAGTAGAATTTGACATGTCAGAAATAGCTTTCCAGTGCTAAAAGCTTCCCAGCTTGGAATTTCAAACTCCAGACATTTCTAAAACCATCAATCGTTCTGACGAGGAAAGGAAAAGAACAATCTTTTCTGAGACACACAAATTAGAAACAACACGAATAATTAACTGAGGACTATGGAGCTGGATAAAAGTCTCCATTTAGGTACCCAAAAGCTAGCTGGATGAAACTGAAGCCAGGGCTTCAATATTTTGTTGGGGAAAATGACGTCAAAATGGAGATGTACTGATTGCACCTATAAAGGCTTGGCCCAGGTTCTTATTGCAGGAATTGGCATCCCAAACTCTAGCTCGAAGGGAAGGAGCTTTGTAGGAGCAATATATAGAGGCCTGGCCAGAGCCTATCACATGCATCGGAGTGTGCGCTTGATCTCTCTGCTACTGATCTCCTGGGAGGCAAAGAATGGTGCCTGAGACAGCAGCACCTTGAGTCAGGTGCAAGTGAAAGGCAGCGTGACGGTGTTGAGGTGAGCTTTACATCTTGTGCAAGGTGAGAGAAGCACAGTGTCAGCAGCTAATAAGTTTATAACGGAGTTTCTTCCTCAAGCCAAATTCAGCCCAGATTTATAACTCCCCCATATCACTCTGAACTTTCCAACACTCCTCCTGAAACATTTCATTATTGCTCAATTACTGTCATGTTCTCTTAAGGACCTGGAGTGGGAAGAAGGTCTCCATTTGGAGACCAGATGCCATTTCCATAGATACCCACAAAACTGTGCTGTGCAATAAATAATCCATTCACCCTTCAGAAACAAGCTTTGAGGATATGATAAGGTGGGGTTTTTTAAAAAAAAAAAGTGAAAACTGTGACATGTTCTATGTGTCATGGAAACTAAGCAGAAACGAAGACATTAAATTGGTAGCGGGGCACCTTTGGCTTGCAGCAGGGCCAGACTGTCTGTCTGACTTGGAGGTAAGGAGAGTAGAAATCCTCCACAAACTCAGCATAGCACTGAAGGACACTGGTCACACTGAAAGACACCAAATCTCAAGACAGCCAACCCATCATCAGGAGACGTTCCCAAAACAGGCCTAGAGCAACAAATGGCAGCAGCTTGTTCCAGGCACTTGTGGTGGACTGGCCCCAGAACAGGAACGATGCACCATGTAGGAGGCTGATGGTGAGAGTGTGAACCTGAGGCACACTCCAGAATGCACTTACCATCTACTCACAGGCAGGCACTCGCCACCCACCTAAGCTGAGCTCTGGAAATCGAGAAACCAAGTATTTTCCAGCCCTAAATGTGGGTTTGACCTTTTGTTCATACGGTCTCAGTAGACCAGACTTCAGTCATTACAGCGCACTCCAGCACTGGATATCCTAAATTCAGCATGCTAACCCAGAAGACACAGGGTTTGTGGATCCTGCTGGGCTTAAACCCCACCCTCGAGCTAGGTCTGTGCCTCAGGATTTGTGAATCAACTGACAGCTCTCATGCATTCACTGGACAGACGCTTCCACAGCACATTATCATCCAAAACGTTCTTTCTGCTTTGATACTTGTAACAAGTCTCTGTTTGTACATATGGAAACCACATTATACATTCCAGATGGAAATCCATACTCTTGTTCAGAGAAGGAAACGAGAGCTATTTCATACTAGATGCATAATTTGTTGTGTGAATATGAAATACGTGACTGCCTCACATGTTATGTTGTGAGCTAATCATAAAAAACTATAATGAAAAAGGTCCCATCTGTCTCTAAATCCTATAATCCAACTGTTCTCAGCTAACTCCAGCTCTGCCAGTACCTGGTATACATACAGCAAGGAGAGTTTTCCGTGCCAGGGAAATACTAAAAACCAGAAAGCATACCCAAAACTGCAGCTAAAGTTTCATCCGAGGCAATAAGAAAATGTCTCGGAGAGAATGGAGACCTTATGACACCTCTCTTCAGCTGACTGAACTCATTCCCCAACTCTTCAAATTGTTCTTGACCTGCCTTTTTATCTGGGCTACCCTGTAATTATCTTCTTAACGTAATTTCCCTGCAGTTCCCTGAAGAGCCTTAATGGGATCACTGGGAAAGATCCAGCTGCACATTAGAAAGCGTGGGGGCAAAGTGCTGTCCCCGAAAGACGATGGGAATATTGCCACTCACATCGGTGAGGCTGTGGTTTCAACGTGGAGCTTGCTGGCTGCAGAAGCAGCTCTGCCATGCTAAGTCAGTAGATCAACGGCGGTAGGTGGGTCTGACACGCTCTGTCTCTTCTGTTGTGGTCGCATTTATCCGCAACCAAAGTCCCGAGCCTGACCTTGCAATTCTGCTGCAGCAGCGTCAAAAGAGCTGCTCCCCTGGCACCTAGGGGACCATTTATGAAGAATTACACCATAGTAAACAGCAATATTTGTCCCTTTGTACTTATTTTTCAGTGTGTTACTGCAACTGCTTCAGCTTGCTTACCTCAAAAAATAAAATGGCTATGAAATGGCAGCAGGTGTTACCGAGTTCCCAGGACCATTGGGAGATTTCCATCTAAAGGCACCAGAAAGAAGCCCCAACTCTCAGCTGGCAGCTGACTATAATTTGTCATGCTTTGAGTCTTCTGTATGAATAGTTTCAGTTTGTCAGGTGGTCTTGGATCTAGTTCGGACCTAGTGATGGGAAAGGAACATAAATGGGATGGCTACAGGCTCTCCTGTACTTAATGGACAGGTTGCCTGGAGTTAGGGGGTGCCAGACCTTTTGACACACGTAGCGGCTTCTGTTCCTCTTCAGTAACTACACCCCTTCTCCTACTCCCCCTTCATCACCTTCTGCACCATCTGAGATGCTGTGCTACAGCCACAGCAGCACGGCTGTGCTCAACCAGGCATGAAGGATTTGCATCCCTCTTGGTGCTGGATGTACCTTGCAGTGGCAAGGTGCCACTCATGAAGGATGGTGGCATTCCACAGCTGCGTCACTGGGTCTCCATGCCCAGGACCCATGGATTTCAACGCCAGATGGTGCAGCTCACTCTAAAGGGCTTTTTTTAACCTCAAAGAAACTATTTCCAAACAAGAGCCTTTTTATTGCTATGCCAGTTTCGAGCCATGCTGAAGTTCTTAAACATCTGGGCCTGGGCCGTTGCCTTTTAAATTTAACCGGTCCATCAGCAATTGCATTCCAGTAGTATGAGTTGTGTCTGTCTCTCCCCAGGCCTGCACTCCATTTCCCCTTCAAAACAGGCCTTATTTACCATCACCCCCTTACGTCTCTTTTCCTATCTTTCACGTGAAGTCTGGCAGATACGGTGTGGCAGAGGCTCTCTCCCTGAGGGCTCCTCCTCAGACCGAGGAAACACACAGAGGGCATTAGCGGGGAATTTGTTAAATATGACTCCTAGGGGAACATGGGAAGCAGATCTTGTTGTTGAGGTGGGCAAAACAAACATGATAAAAAAAAATAAAAAAACCCCACATAGCTATCAAGCAGTTCCGTGCAGCCCTGAACGAATGAACCGAGATGGAGAACTCCCTCTTGATTCCTGGTTTGGAGATTGAGTACAACAGTCAAGCATGGAAGAGAACGTGATGCCACCCAAAGGTGAAGTGAGCTGCTAACCCCCTGCCATACTGCAGGCTCAAGGGCAACAGAGACCTGGAAGAGCTCCCGCAAACCACAGAAAGCAAATTACACATCAAGGGAGAAAACCATTCCTTCCTGATCTCAAAAGCAAATGGAAGCAGCCAGAAAACACTGAATTTATATAAATATGGCACAAATAAAAAGTGACATGATCTTTTTTTCAAACCCACTGGAGATACCAACAGATAAGGTATGTTTTTCAAGCCCTAGGAATTCTGCTGCTTTGTCACATAATCCCTTCCCTAAATTTACCAGACTTGATCCTAAAGCAATCCCCCAAACCAATCCAAGGGTACCTCAGCCCTTTTAATCACGGCAATTCACTAGAATTCCTACTGACAAGGACGTCCACAATATTTCTCAGCTTCTTTCCAATTTCCATGCCTCCAAGCTGAGATCCAGACTGTCCCCACCAAACAGCAGGCACTTACCTCAGTTCTTTCTTCATCCAGAGCAAGAGGAAAGGCAGCTACCAAAGCAGTGAGACTACCAAAATCCAGATCATCCTCTGATCGTTCCTCTCTCCACTGTTGACAGCGATGACGCTCCACCTTAGATGCCACAGATAAGTCGCTAAGTTTAATGGGATGAATCTTTGCCATCCTACAAGTTTAACCCACTTACAAGATTACGCAAAAGTGGTTGCTGGATTAAGATAATTTTGCTCTCTTGAATCCATTTAACTAGGCAATACAGATCACTGTAACCTAGCCTCTTCTCCTTGGGGATTTATCGGCCCATCACCTTTGTCCAACCTGTATTTTACCAGCAGCACTTCCACCATCCCCTTAGAGGGTTCCAAATTAACAGCTACTTCAAGGCTTGATTCCGAGCCTACTGCAGTCAATTAAACACAGAGGTACACTTCAACAGGTTTTTGATCTGATCCTTTAGGACCTTTTTTTGTAGCAAACCACGTAAATGTTTTAATCAAGAGATCATGCACTAATGAATTAAAAATATTACCCTGTAAGTGTCTTGGCCAGCTGGACCACATGGACACGTTTCTGGCAGGATCTGTCTTCCATCGTACCAGTGACTGACATCCATGAATTTCTGTGTCTCTGTTGAGAGAAAAACAAATTACCCATGATATTAATTTACACCTCTTACACCTCCTAGAGATCTCTCCAAGCCCATTTACCTCGTGCTTCCTGTGCCGCCTTGCCTGGAAATCCCTCCACATTGGGATGTGGCTGCTTACTGCTGACAGCAAAAATGGTGTAAGAAAACACCCAGAACAAGATGTAACATGGAAAGGAAGGGGAAAGGGGTGGTGGTGGTGAAAGTGCCTGTCTGGCTTCACGTTCACACACCTTTGGGAAACTGGTCAACTCTGGTTTTCAGCTTGCTTTAGTTCAGTTTTTGAGCTCCATCACAGGACATCTACTGCCTTCTACGTGTTCTCCAAGTCTCACCCCAATTGCATCAGTACTCAGCCAGAGCCCTTAGATACCAACGAAGTGAAAGCAGCAACAGCAGCGTTTGCTCATGCAGGCTTTACTTCTGGCTCCTTCACCTTTTCTCTTGACTTGGTTGTAAATCCCTCCTGGATCTATTTTAACATGAGAGGCAGGGAGAAGGTAGAATCCCTCCAGCTTATGGACTTGGGTTAAAACAAAGGATCTCATTCTAGAGCAGTTGTTTGCCTTGGGACGCAAATGCTGACTTTTACAAACAGCAGACAACGTCCTGGGGATTTTGGGTGACTGCTTCAGTGTTTTCTAGCTGGACAGTAAACAGCCAGGTAACCATTGACACCCTCTTCACAGAGGGTTTGAGGTTCCTCCCCTTCTCCCTGGGGACCGTAAGCCACGGTCCTACTAGAGAAACAAAAGATTTATCATAGCAGGGGCGCCTTATTAAGATTTATTACAAACGCTTATAATAGCCCAGGAAAACTGCTTCCAGGACTCATCCAATATACCAGAATTAACAGGACAGCCCCTCAGACGGAACTGTGCTATCCAAATCCCTTTACAGTGACCTGCAGCCCAGAACTGCTACGACAGCCACAGCAGCTGCCCGACATTAACAGATATCTGCAACTTTTAACAAGAATCAGGCACAGAGCCATTCCAAGCCCCAGCTATAAAACTGATGAACTGAGAGGAATATCACAAAGAGGAAAAACACAGCATCATACCATAGCTATTTGATCGTGATTTATGTCACATTCCACCTTGCCTTATCACAGCTAAGCCTTTGGGGAGAAAAACTCTGCACACACTGTATAGAAATGGCTTTTGGTCCTGGGAGTGCAGCTTCTCTGCTTCATATGACTGCAATGGGGGCTGCAGGCAGTCCTGCCACACAAAACCAACACTTGCTCCCACCAAGAAAGTGTGCAGCATCTGTTGGAAGCATTGATGGCACTTGCACAGCCACACAGCACTGCCCTCGCTCCCAATCCTTGAAATGTGTGCAATATAAACCGTATTAACCTCATAGATGTCGTTTGCAGAGGACACCAAGCTGGGTTGGACTGTTGATCTGCTGGAGGGTAGGAAGCCTCTACAGAGGGATCTGGACAGTCTGGATCGATGGGTCAAGGCCAATGGTATGAGGTTCAACACGGCCAAGTGCTGGGCCCTGTGCTTGGGACACCACAGCCCCATCCAATGCTACAGGCTTGGGGCAGAGTGGCTGGGAAGCTGCCTGACAGAAAAGGACCTGGGGGTGTTGGTCAACAGTTGGCTAGATATGAGTCAGCAGTGTGCCCAGGTGGCCAAGAAGGCCAAGAGCATCCTGGCTTGTATCAGGAATGGTGTGGCCAGCAGGAGCAGGGCAGTGACTGTCCCCCTGTACTTGGCTCTGGGGAGGCCACACCTTGAGTTCTATGTTCAGTTTTGGGCTTCTCACTACAAGAAGGACGTTGAGGTGCTGGAGCATGTCAATGAAGTAGTGAAAAGTTTAGAGCATAAGTCTTATGAGTAGCAGCTGAGGGAACTGGGATGGGATTGTTGAACCTGGAGAAAAGGAGGCTGAGGGGATACCTGATCGCTCTCTACAACTACCTGAAAGGAGGCTGTAGCCAAGTGCGAGTCAGTCTCTTCTCCCACCTAACAAGTGACAGGACAAGAGGAAACAGCCTCAAGTTATGCCAGGGGAGGTTTAGATCAGATATTAGGAAAAAATTCTTCCCCAAAAGGGTTGTCAAGCACTGGAACAGGCTGCCCAGGGAAATGGTGGAGTCACCATGCCTGGTGGTATTTAAAAGATGCATAGATGTGGTGTTTAGGGACATGGTTGGACCCGGTAGTGTTAGGCTAATGGTTGGACTGGATGATCTTAAAGGTCTCTTCCAACCTAAACAATTCCATCATCATTCTACGGCATCAACTCCCTTGAGAGCATCACTGCCCTGGCTGCGCTGAGATCTCCATCAGCGGTCATAAGCAGCCTTCGACGCACAGACAGCTGTGAGAGAGAGAAGGTGATACCTGGCACAGAGCTGAAAACAAGATCATTTTGCCAGTTTTCAGAACAGACTTTTCACTGTTTTGTTTCAAAGTGACATTTTTGTTTGCTTGTCTAAAAGCCAACCATGTTTTAACAAAAACGGTTGAACATACAAGGCAAAAATAACCCCAAAATGAAGGAAAATACCGGGGTAAAATGAAGTAATTCAGTTGTCCCAATATTGTTTTGGTTTCCAAGACAAAAAAAAAAAAAAAGGAATTAAAAAAAAAGAAACATTTTTGTTCAACTTTTCTGTTTAGCATAATGACTCTTTCTTTACTTCATGATTTCTGAGTTGGCCAGCCACCCCACATATCTGTATTTCCTACATCTATCCCCTAACACGATAGAGAGAGGCTGAACGTGTCTCCTTGTACAGCATCAAACTGAAGTGCTCTGAATTGTCCTTGGGACAGGTAACCAGCCCTCTCCAGCTAGGGAGTGCAGACCCAGCCCTCTGCATTGCAGTTAAAGTAACTTTAAAAAGATACAGAGCCCAGAGCAGCTACTGCCTTTCAATGGTGAAATAACTGGTTTTGTGGTGAGCTCAGAAACACAAGGGAAAGCTGCCCAGTGTGTGAAAAGATCCAGAACGCTGTTTTTCTGCTTGTTTTTCCCATCACTGTGTAACGCTACCCAGCTCACACACGGCTGAACTAGAGCATCCCTTCCAGAAAGACATCCAGGCTCAAGATGAAGCATCCAAGCTTGAATGAATTGCCCCCTTGCTTTGGTCAGCTGCTCTACTGGATTATTACCGTGTTGCTCCACAGTTGTCTTATTTCCAACTTAGATCCACGGGATCTTCTTCTATCTGTTAGACATCAGAAATCTTCTCCTGGTGCAGGGAACTACCTACCATGATTCACATTGCCTCCAAACTTTCTTTTCAGCAAGCCAAATGGACTGAGCTCTTCAAGTCTCCTCCTCATTCCAGACCTTCACTCTCCCCCATTACAGTTGAGGTATCCTCCAGCACATATCCAAGAAGAGAACAAAAGCTATTATGCCACTTGTAGGGTCATAAACTTGTGCTTTGCCAGTGAACATTGCCCAGTGAAATTGCCCCAGCTGCAAACACTGACCTACCAGAAACGGGGTGTGTCAGAAGGGAAACACAAGCTCTGGAGCTCCTCAAAAGCTTTTGTGAGCAGCCAGTTGTGAACGTTTCCTGATGTCAATTATCCATCAGCTCACAAATATCTGACGATCTCCACTCAGTCTGTGAACTTTGAAGTCTGTTCTTTGCCACGGTGCTGTGCAACGCCTGTGAGAGCCATGTGTGCTGTCTGAGATGGTTTCACTCAAAACAGCACCTGTCCATGGGGCAGACGACAGTTCTCCAAACAAATGGCTCATTCTTTCAGCACTTTAATGGGAGGGGTCCAAGGAATGATTTTCATCAACAAACTCTCTGGGTACCACTGACAGCCAGAGCTTCCAGTCAAGGCATGCTGAGGTGAAAGTCCAAGGAATGCCATTCCTTCTTGGAGCCAATTCCTTGGCTGTCAAATAACCATCCAAAGAAAACACATTAAAATCAATGCCCTTAAAAATGACAATCCCTGAGAAAACACATTCTGCAAACAGAGATGGTCAATCCAAAGCTGTTCAGGAGGCAATCTCCAGCTGCCAGGCTGCCTGTCACAATATTCCCCCACAGTTTTTCCCCAGTGAAATATTGCTCACCTTGCTGGAGTCAGCAGGCTGCTGCTCGTTTGCTCAGGCAGCGCTACAGAAGCGTGGAGCAGGCTGTGCCTCGCCGTATTTGTTCAATCGGGAGAAAGGCAAATCCATCCATTGACTCACATGGTCACTCTGCAGAAAGCGCATCCTGACGCAGAGGGGGCTCGATGTTTCCCCTGGGCTGTGCTGGTGGTCTCCTGAACCATGCTTTGCTGTCTCAGCAGCAGCTGTAATTATGGAGGCCAAGGAAGCAGATAAACAAGGAGTTGAATGATTTTGTGAGTGAATTTAGGGCTTGTGATAACAAAGACAGAAACACACCCCAGCCAGGCAGAGGATGGGGGAACACTATAGTTTCTCATCTAGTTTGACCAAGGCAACCCAGCACGAACCTGCTGAATCAGCCCTGATGCCGTGCACAGCTGGAGCAGCGAGCGGCCATCCTTTGCAGAGCTCCAACAATTCCCCTGGGACCCCGTCCAGCTCTGCTGACCGCCCCCTCCCTGCAGCCCCCCCAGCACAGCAGCACTGATTCTGGCTGGAACCCTCATCGAGCCACCAACAAACAGCAGTCCAGCAATGTGCGCTGGCAGCCCAGAAAGCCACCCGTGTCCTGGGCTGCATCAAACCAGTGTGGGCAGCAGGGCCAGGGAGGGGATTCTGCCCCTCTGCCCCGCTCTGCTGAGACCCCCCTGCAGGGCTGCGTCCAGCTCGGGGGTCCCCAGGACAGGAGGGACA